>LR543274.1:8518-102219 GCA_900536305.3 Caenorhabditis sp. 40 LS-2015
GGGGGGGGGGTACGATGGAAGAGAAAGGGAAAGAGGGGAAGACCAATTGTAAAAAGACTGGGAAAATCGAGGACTAGGAGGGAGGTCTCTTCCAAGCGAGCGGTTAATGTTCAGAGATCAATAGAACAGTGGGCGGGAACTAAACATACACAGTCAGTTGTCTATGCAGCACCGCCAGCTAGTATATTGCGCAGAGATTTCGCAATGGTCGGTTGGGGCGGAGCTAGAAAGCACAGCTAGAGAAAGAAAAAGAGGGGTGATCGTTGAAGTGAGCACACCGATCATCGGAATGAACAAACTACTAGAGAATGCGAGGGGAGCGCGGGGGGGACCCCGGGAGAAGAACGAGGGGCGGATGGAAGATTGAAACATTATTTCGAGAAAAACCACCCCGAAACCCCGCCCAATCTTTGATCAGTTTCGGGCTTCGATTCCTGTTCCTAAAGTATCATAGGTCACATTTAATTGATGGCAAGCGGCGAGGGGTAAAACTTGAATCTGTCAATCCTGGTCACCGAAACCAACAACATAATACCCATGGCCGTTTTGCAATGAAATCGAAGAACACGTATGATAATGGGCCAAGGGAGTGAATCTGGCGGGGGATGGGTAAAAAATAGAACCACCTTCATACTTCAAGTGGTAAATATCAAAGGGCAGATGGAACGTGATGTTTTTCACCTTCACCTTCACCTTGGATCTTTAGTTCAACCTGTTGGAGAGTCTTCAAGTTTTCAAGACGTCACCAATAGTTAGGGGCTATTATTTTCTCGGAACTTTTAGGATTCAAGGTTATAAAAATGGAGGGAAGTGGTCCTGCGAGCATTTAATATAAGACAATCTAAAAATGGAAAGAGGAAGAAGAAAAAGGCGAGTAAACCACCTGCACCCTTATGACAGACCGAAAATGATCAAAAACTGTTTCAGGGCGACTTTTAAAAACGTGTTTTGTGCGATTCGCGCCACCGATATTTGATCAGCATTTGATCAGACCGATTCGGGAATAATGAACAAAAACTGTTATGTGTTAAAGGGGGGAGGGTGGAAGTATGACTGTGATCATGTTTATTCCGCACTGAAAAAAGAAAAAAACTTTGAATGACGAATTGAACAAACAGTCATCGTCTCAGGGTGGAACTTTCGAATGAGTAGGTGAAAAGATGAAAGGGAGACCTCCAAATAGTGACAAATCGTGATAAAAGCGGTGGTGTGTGTGTGGGAAGTTCGTTGAAGTCAGCTGAGATGACGATTCGCCACCCATATGGTTCCGGTTCGGGAATAAATCATAAATCAGCGGTTGTTTGAGGAACGCATAAAAGGTCAAGAAATTTCATCACGTTTGCGCCAAAAACAGACCGCCGACTCCGAAGACCTTGGGCGATGAAAAAAAAAAACATTATACCATCTTGTTTTCGATTTTCAATTTTTGACTATGATATGAAGTGTTTGGTGTACTAAGAGGAATCAACCACACGGTCATGTGGAAGATCAAATTTCAACAATCTTAGGGGAGGAGAAGACCAAAAAAAGTTCCAAGATCAGCAGCAGCCAAGGGAGGACCGGATCGAATATCAAGTTTCGCCAGTTTGCATCTTTGATTTCGATATTTTTGATTGATTAGTTAGTGATCATGGAATTGAAGTTGATGTCTGGAAGCTGAGAGATGGCTTTCGGTTTCAGAAAAACCTCGTTATTTTCAAGTGTGGGTTGGAACCTAATTCTGATCGAGATTTTGAGTTTTGCAAATTTCAGATTTGAATAGTTTTGGAGTTCCCTCTGAGATGAAAGCAAACCATACTTGGAAATCCAGAACTGAATTTCAAAATCTAGAAAACATATTCGAAGGTTCCAAACTTTCGAAACCCTTCACAGGAGTCAGACACCTGGTAAGAAGGCGTTCGAGAAAAACTGGATTCTGAACTGAAAGTGTCATTCTGATTCTTCAAAAATGCCCACATCTAGATCAAACTCTCATAAAAATCTGTCTATTTCCCCAGGATAAGAAAACTGTACTTCAAGGATTTGCACGTGTTGTTTAGTCTCCAGCTCGGATCTCCTTTCAAAAATAGAGGAAAATTGAAAATTCATTTATACAGAAAAAGTGTATCTAACATCAGTTTTAAACTTGTCAAGTAAAATGGTTGATCTCTATCTCGTTTTTATTCGGATTCCTCTCCTCGAAAGCGTCCGCGTGCAACCATGGATGATCCTGACTCAAGACGCGTGATTGTGTGACTCTCCGCAGCTCTTGCTCCCTGGAAACAAATCATGAGCTCTCAGACAGTAAAAACTGTGTGTGTGTGTGCCTCCTGCTAACCTAAAACCAATCCATTGCGGTTTGCGACTCGAGTATCTGTACAGAAATAATGCAATCAACATCATCCAAACAATGAGTGAGGCGAATGACCAGATCAATAGAAGGTGCTCGACTCCCGACCATTTGCACTGTCGTTGGGACTAAAACACAGCAAATCTTGGGTTGATCATTGAACACTGGGGGAAGCAAAACTCACTGAAATGATTGTTGCGTTGAAGCATGCGGAAGTCTGCTTCTCCGAGACTATATCGCTATCATTGATGGCTTTATCGTCAAATCTCCAGTCCGCGTTATTGTTCACAAATTTGTCATCTGAATTATCAAATATCACTTTGATGACAGTAGCCTACAAACTAACATTTCTTCACTGTGGGCACACTATGAGTGATATTCCTTATGGCTGTGGATTTTGTTGAGTTTGGAACCGGGGTACTACTACTATTACTCTCCACAGCTGCGTATGGAGTCGTAGGAGTCAATTTTTTGGTCGAGGCAGAGGTGAAAGTGGTCGTGGTCGAGGAGTAGAATTTCAAGTTGACGGCTGCTGCCGCGGCAGGTGTCGTTTGCGTCATCTCCACAAGTGCATTTCCCTTTTCAAACGACTTCTTGGGCTTCTGGAGGTGAAGTTCCGTGTCCTTCCTGAAACCAACCAGACATCATGTTTGATGTTCACAGGAAACCAAACCTCTGCGCCATCAACCACACCTAGCCAAAAAAAAATACTGATTCCTAGGAAAACATGAATAGTTTTGATGTTTGTTGGTGGTGAAAGACCGACCACTGAATACACACACATACCATCTTTGATTTTCCTGGGGGCCAATTCATATATATTTTCAAGTGAACACAACATGATGTCTGGTGTTTGCTAATCCGTTTGTTTTTTCCCCCTATCAGCGATCGTCAATAAGACCAAGTTGTACAAAATCATAACACACACTTTGAAAGAACTCTAGGAAGGGGACCGCAGAAAGTGAATGTTGAAAAGAAACCCTTGGTGGTCTTAGAAGCGAGAATTGGTCTTTGAAAAGGTTTAATGTGTCAGAAATCACATTGATCCATATTAACAGAGGTCTGAAGAATCTTGTAAAAAGAAATGTGAAATTTGAGTAAGTTTTGAATTTCAAAACGTACAGTATGCTCACTTACTTAAAAGGTATTATGAAGTTAACCAGATCATCAGAAGTGATTACTCTCATCTTCAAAAACTGCTCAGAAGTTTGCTAATAAGAGAAACTTCAGAAGCTCATAACTTGATTTCTGAGTGTCATATACCCACTCCAGAATACAGTATGTTCCAACGTTTCACTTCTGAATATAATTGCAAACAATAAATATACAGTCGACCAAAATAAAAGCACTTGATCTCATTTCGAACCCAGTACTATTTCCATCCCCCAAAATCCTGATCATCTTACTTTGGTTTCTTCGAAGATGATGTCATTGTTGTTGTTGTCGGGACCATCATGGTCGCGCTTGGAGTTGTTGTCGTATACCCCAACGGAGACTCTGTGGAGCTCACCACCACCAACGCCAGTCCTCGATTTTCGTTTCTGCAAAACAAGACCGCAAATTTGATTGCAGACCGGAGAACAGAGATCATAGAATGAGAATTTACTTATTCTGCACAAGCTTCATGAATTTTTCCGTCTTCATCGGTTCCTTCTCCTTGTGCGCAAACACGTTGTGCATTTGAAGCGGGGAGGGAGATTCTCGCGACAAATGCATCTCCTTTTGCACATTCACAATGGGCTCCGAATTCAAATTGGATCCGAAGGTTATCGTTTCAATGAACTCCTCGTGTGAGTCCTGAGAGCAGAAGAGATAGAGACCAAAGCGCTAAAAGCTCGAAAACTCACTATTGGCGGACTGATGATGGGCTGAAAGGCGGAAGAGTGAAGGATACGTGCTCCTTCAACTCTGTTATTGTCAGGATGAAAATCGGGATGTTGAGTGGATATTTTTGGGATGGGTTCTCGATAGGAGATGCCCATGAGGAAGTGGTCTGAGGCGTTGGGAGGGATGACATCGTGTAGCGTGGGGTCCAGGAAGGTTTTCAGATGATATCCTGAATATTTGACAATTGATGATTATTGGCGTTCCCATGCTATTGAAAACAAACGTCGTGATTGCGTGTAGCTATGAAACTACCTCGTTCAACAAAAATTTATTAGTTACACGGCGAGACTACTGTAGCGGGAACCTGCCAAAAACTCACTTTGATGAAGACCGGTGGTCTCCGTATACTGATTTAGTTTGATTGAAAGCCATGCTGAGCTAACTTTCAGTTTGCTATCATAGGCACTGCTTGGAACACCTGAAACACAAACATCAACAGTTTTGTGAACTCGAAACACAATAACCAAACTTTAATACCTCATGACTTGACTATTGAGTTTTATGAACCTAACAGTAAGACCCAATAGATGGTGGCTACTAAGAGGAGGTGTGAATATTTCCAGATTTCGAAAAACCTCTTTGTCCTTTAAAAGTCAAGTTACAAGTTTTTCAAATATGCTATATTGCTCATGGAAGCCAATAACTCAACTTCTGAAAGTCTGTTGCAGTATTTGAAAATGTGAGGTTACATTTTAAAATGTCCTCTTTCAAAAAATACCAATTTTATGCTAACACCTCATTTCTCGCCTACTCGTTTTCTAAGTAAGATTCCGAAAACCTACCTGGCATTGTTGTCATGCTAGACTGCTCTAACTGATTTCGTATGGATCTGTTTGTGATTTCTTCTTTGGTGAATGCACATTTCGGAGGCTGCAAAATCTTATCATGAAACCTGAAGATTTCATAAAACGATCAACTTACAAAAACCCGTTCTTTGCATGGCGAACCATTATTGCAAAACTCCAGTGTACATTCTATTCGGTATCTGAAAATCAAGAAGTTAGAGTTAAGACCAAAAAAAAGCAAACTTGTCATCAGAAAGGAATTTAAAGATTCTAGCTCTGGCATATAGTTTTGGCACATGATCGTTGTAGACAACATCTCCCATTAGTTCGGAATCGATCACGCATCTGAAAAACGTAATCTGAGAAAGTCTCAATGGGGCGCATTTACCCATTCTCATCAATCAAATGGATGATTTGTCCGTTTTGTGATATAGCGTTACAGTTGGTGAGGAAAGTTTGGGTTTTTGCAGAATTTGGTAACTTGCAACTCCACTCATGGACTATCGCATCTCCAACATGAAACTCTGTCATGCTACTCCACTCCGATGCCATCCTAACCAGATGGGTGCAATCTCTGAAAGCTTGAGTTTCGATGAAAAAGGGAATCTAGGCCAGTCTTACGCGAAACTCTGAGCAACATTGACTATTGGCATTATCGTATTATCCAAGCACTCCACTAAAAATGTTCGGTCACTGTTGGTCATGACCAGGGGATGGAAGCCAATCTCCACATAGGCTTTGAGTATTCGAGAGCCATTCTGAAAAAGTAGAAATTCAGTTTTTTTCTGAAGACTGACGACACTCCAACCTTTAGGAAAGACGCATCCGCGCACTTCATGATATCCATATGAAAAGTTGCGTTCTTTTGAATATTTGTAGAGTAATCATGATTACATGCTGGTATGAATAGTTTTTTATATACCTGAAAACGTTTTATTGATTACTATAAGCATCAGATGTCGAAGTTTCTTACAGATATCCTGCCCTGAAACGGGATGTTAGTGTTGAATGTGACGGTGATTAGTTTGGATGAGCACGTGACTTGTGGAACTCCTGAAATATCGTAGAGGGACTTTTTTACACTGTTTTTCAACTGTGAGCTTTTTTCAGTTGTAGATCTTCAATATACGGGTCACTTTTTGGATTTTAATCCACTTGTATCAAGTGTTCCTGAACGGAACATCTTGACATTAAAATGTGGTCATTCTTCTGGGAACAGTTTGTAGAATTTTGCAAGTTTTTAACAAGACTGAAAAAAAATGATGGCAGAAAGATACCGATGATCTTTCTGAAATCAGTATTAGCAAACAAAACCTAGCATTCAATGAAAAACAAAATTTGGGATGTTGTCTTTTTGTACTCAAATTTCGGACCATCAAAATACAATGTTTTGGAAGTTGAGGGATTCGAAAAACTAACATTGAATGACAAATCTGTCAAATATCGCTAACTAGGAATGGCTGTGAACCTGACCATTAGACTCAGTACGTGATAAATGTTAATGGAGAGAAGAGGTTTTGACACGTATATTTCCAGGTTTTCGGAAAATCTCTCTGATCTTCAAAAGTAAATTTTTAAACTTTCGAAATATGCTATATTGCTCACAGACAATGAGCAAATTTCGAAAGCTTGAAATTCAACTTCTGAAGGTAACCACAGTTTTTGATAATGGGAGAACCTCTCTCAAACTTTCCGCTTTCTAACTATAACCACAACATACTGAATACTTCGCGAAGAGCCTACTGTTGTTTTTTATCTCTTATATCTTCACGAACTTACCCATAACATGTGCATTATCAAAATCTGTTGAAACCACACAGACCACAAAATGAAAAACAAGCCCGATGACTTGTACTGTTGAATATTGCATGCTAACAAAAAAAGGCCGAAAATCTGAAAGAAGGAAGAAGTTGAGAAAACGAAGACAAGCACTTGGGGAAAGTACAAAATATTCTCCGACCAATGAATTCAAAATGAAAAACGGATTGCAAAAGCGCTCCCCGATTTCTGTCTGTCACTGTTTCCCTCTCGATCCGTGCGCTTCTCTCTCTCTCTCTTTTTCATCATTTTTTCTTAAGGAAGAGGGGGGAGAATGGAAAACAACAAGTGGGACTTAATAACACTGTCACCAACCATCTCTCCTTTTTGCTTTCCCAAGACGACAGTACTTATGACATTTCATGAGAGGACCTCAACGCAGACAAAGGCAGATTTCTTGCAGAGACACCGACTGACTCGTAAGCAATTTATCCACTATTCAACAAGTACTTGTTGGAAATTAGTAGTGTGTTTTGTTTTCAGTTCGCTTGTGGGTTTTTGGTCTATTGCACTATTCGAAATTTCTCATGTAGAAGATCGGAATAATAAAAGAATATATGATTTTATAGGGATCACAGGGCAAAATCTGAATCAAAAATTAGAATGAGCAATGGACCTTCAAAATGGGAAGAAATGGTGAAAAAGGAGGAGAAGGTCTATTGCCCAACCAGAGGGGAACAGGAGAATGAATCAACTGAGCTTCAAACCATTAAAGGACGCCGGTTAAATAGGCAAAGTAGTACGAACCGGCAATTTAGATTACCGCTCGCTTAAAGAAACAAATCGGAATGGGGAATGAATCGGGCGCTGGTGTTTTCCGCACACTGTATTCGGATTGAGTGACAAGTATACGAATCGAATGATTGCTCAATTATAGCCACAATACTCCTTCCCCCCTCTACCACCATATAGGCCTTAATTGCTTCCTTCTTTTTTATTTTCGGTGACATGAATCATGGTTACGACCAGTCTTCCGCAATATATACGGGGTGGATGTTGCCAAGATGGGAGGCAGACACGGGCGGATCGAAGAGACGGTCGTCAGCTTGTTACTGAAGGAGAACGTTTAAATTATATAAGGTCGTTGAAGCTTACGGTTGTCGGCGAGGTTTTTTCAACCGGAAATTGTAGCGGAAGCTTTGAAGGAAATTTTGCAAAAAGAGGGGTTAAAGGGAACGGAGAAAGTACTGTAGTGGCATTGGATTTCTTCTCGTGAGAATTTTCAAAAAGACTAATTGGGGAATTTTCGATTTCTGGAGAGTTGATATCTCTCGAAACTGAAAACCTGAAAGTTCGAAAATTTATATTTCAACCAAACCGTACATTTTTATTTCTGTAATTCTAGAAAGTAACAATTACACGGTATATATACAATAAACATAAAAGATCCGAAGGGAATACTAAAGCTGGACTGGGTTTCATTTACTATGCAAAAAATATGTTATATGAAATGATAAATTAGAGAAAGAAAATACATATTTTCATATAATCAAATCACTCTTTTATTAACTCGGAATCAATTGGCGGCCCAGTCGAAACTACAGGTGTCTCTGTAAAAATTGATATTTTACATAAAACGGAAACAACACACAAACACCCGGCCCTTGAAAAATTGAATAATCTTACTCCATACTCAAAAAGTAATTGGGCTTGCAGGACTTTTGAGACGCTGTTGAGCTCCTCAATAGTAGGTCGACGGTCACTCCTCTATTGCTTCATTGATGACTCTGTAAATTTCAATATGCCTCCTTTTCCTCATACAATGTCTTGGAGTCTGAAGAGACAATCTTTGCTCATACAGTACCGCACAGACATTCTTCGGTTTTCCAGATCTCTACTTTTGTAGTTGAAAACTGACAAGAGCAAGAAGATGCCAACTACCAAAATGAAAATCTAGAGATGCTCAGTACAAGTGTCAAGTATCGGTTTGTCGAGAAGAAAATTCGGGTTATTTTGTTTTAAAAACGAGGCCTTTCTCAGCAAGCTTCTTGAACATTATTCCATCATCCAGAGCTTTTTTGATTTCTTGTGAAACGCACTCACCTCAAAAACCACTTCCAAAAGTGGCAATTCTCAGAAAAATCGGCTCTTTCCGGCTTTATTGATATGGGTGGTATTCTCTATGAATCACTGCTTCCATCTTGGGGCCGACGGCCTCGCGTTGAACTTGAGCTCCTCAAGAGTGAGTTGATGGTCAATGCTCTATTGGTAAATTCCTCATATTCCTCCATTTCCCATACCATTTCTTGCAATCTGAAGAGACAATCTTTGCCTGAGGGCAAGTATTCACTCATACAGAACCACACAGATACTATTCGGTTTACTAAACATTCCAGATCTCTACTTTTGTAGTTAAAAACTGACAAGAGAAAGAAAATGCCAGCTACCAAAATGAAAATCTAGAGATGCTCAGTACAAGTTTCAAGTATAGGTTTATCGAAAGGAAAATTCCGGTGTTTTTGTTTTGGAAGCATGCCCTTTCTCAGCGAGCTTCTTGAACATAACTAGGTCATCCAGAACTTTTTGATCTCTTGTGAAAAGCACTCACCTCAAAAAACACTTCCAGAAGTGCCCATTGTTAAAGTACTGTTCCAATCTTGGGACCGACAATCCCAAAAAGAAAGACTGGTCCCAAAAAAAATAGCAAGCAATTGAGAGCCCTCCAAACAGATGTGTCTCATTGCAATCACAGCATGTAGTTTCCAGGTAATAATAAAAGTTTAGAAAAATCAAGGATGAGAATAAATCTCGACGTCCGTAAACAGTGGGTCGTCTTGAAAGGCAAAGTGAGTGTATTTGACCGGGACATTGGTTTATATAGTATCGCACCATTCGTGTAAACGGTTTTCCGGTTTTCAAGGTTACAATCCACCCACACCTGCACATCGGTGATGGATTGATGTGACAGGTGTACGAAGTTGACCACTCCTTGATCAGTTTCAAGAGATAAGGTAATTTGTTTTCCACAGAAAATCAGAGAAGAGAAAAACTGATGAAGATTTGATGCATGGAATAAAGGCCGCGGGTCACGATGCAAAAATATATTTGACAGGGATATGACGTTCAGCTTCGAACAATTTGCAACGACAAAGCGATGGGTGTTCTGGCCTAATTTTGCTAAGAGTCTGTCGACATTCCTCACTCGATGTTCTGGGTGAGGGGTGTATAGGGGTGTATAGACTCCTCACCCGTTGTCTGGAAATCGGGACAAAGCACACAATTGCGTTGTCCAACACAATTTTCGGTTTGATTCGTTCATTTATGTTTCAATTTTTAAGTATCTGAAATTTTGTACTCAAATTTATTTATAACCAGAAGAAGCATAAAGAAACAACATGAAAAACAACAAAATTAAGAATCCGAGTCGCTTCGGGGGCCATGATTGATCTGAAATAAAATTTAAAGGCGGAATCCGGGCAAAAAATTTTTTTGCTTTAAAATGTGCAATTCAATGTGCTGATTCCGAATATCATAATGAAACTGCTCAAAACTTCCTCTAAGTACTAGTAAAACCGCCTCAAAAAGGCCGGATTTTGAGGTTTTTGCCCCGGTGGCCACGTGGCTGAGGCAAAAACCTCGAAAAACGGCCTTTTTGAGGCGTTTTTTCGGGTACTTAGAGGACGTTTTGAGCAGTTTCATTATGATATTCGGAATCAGCACATTGAATTGCACATTTTAAAGCAAAAAAAATTTTTGCCCGGATTCCTCCTTTAAAGTCAATCCATGTGTCAATGTTTACTCCCTTCTTGTCGATTTTCATAATTCTACTGTAGACTGAAATTGAATACATTCCAGAACAAAGTTTGAGTACATCGAAAATGTTCAGACCTAAAATATTTAGTGTGCTAAATAGCAATAAAATTAACTAAAAATTTAGAAGTCAAATTTTCTTCTGTCAGCCCACATGTTCCGTTAAATGTATGCCTAATTCTCATAATATCAATGTGAAGTGTTCTAGTTATTCTATGCAAATCGTTAATTTGTACTCACTGAAACATCTGCTCCTCAAACTTGGATGTTTCCTCTCGTGCTCCTTGACATAACTTGATGGTAGAGGATCTGGAAGACTCGACTACATTTTGAATTCCGTTTTTTTGCAATTGTAGCATAACTTTGCTCAGTCTACTTTGAACTCACTCTTTTTTTGCTACGCAACGAAATTCTTCGTTTTAAGTATGGGTTTTGCTTCGCGTCGAACGCCACGTCAAAACTCTTCCCATCCGTGTAGTTGAACCTCCATGGTCTCTCATTAGTGAGACGGACTTGGTAAATTGTGAACTTGGTCGGGCGGATCTTTCTGCAGACGGAATGAGAAGCTGTGTTTGCCAGTAGGGGGTTTGGTCTGGAAGCAGTATCTTGAAAATATAGAAAAAAGTTTCCAGTGCGAAATTGCACAGTATAAAGTTTCACACTATTTCGTTCCATTCATATAGCATCTTGCGGCATTTCATTTTAGATGGACTAGCCAGTAGAGACATCAGAAAACAATCGGATGGGGTCGTTAATCACGCAAAAATAATGTGAATACGGAACAATGTTAAAGATGACGATGTGGGGGTACATAATGAAGACAAATAATACATATCATTTGTCTTCTTTAGATCTACCATAGCAAAAAACTTTGCATTCATGATTTGAGATGCAGCATGTTGTTAAGATTATGTGTTTGTACTCTTCTTCTTGATTCAACCTGCCTCGCAACTTCAAAAGTGTGATATTTTCGAAATCTGAAAAAAAGTTCTGTCAGTTTGTTTTTGCATAGTAACTTTACTCCATCTTTCCCCATTACTATTTTCTCCGACCAAAATCTTCTACTACCTCATCGTCGTCTTCTCATTACTTGTGTTAGGTTTTGTCTTCTTGTCGGTGTCGTGTTGTAATCTATCTCTCTCTCTCTTTCTTGTGTGTCTGTACTCTTTGTAAACAAGAAAACTTTTTTTTGAGCAAGAACACTTTATTTTAAAATCAAAAATCAAATGAAAAGCAACTAGAAGCAAATGCAAAATAAATTACTCCATAATACAACCGGAAATGCTAAAACTAGCAGTGGGGAAGAAACAAAGTTTGTGTTTTGGAGCACCCAGGGAAACAAAGTATGGGGAGGAAAACGAGGACTAGGAAACAGAGTTCGACTCACAATGAAAACAAGACTAGCCAGAGAGAGAGAGAGACATCAGGAAACAATCGAATGGGGTCGTTAATCACACAAAAATAATTTGAATACTGAAGAATGTTGATGATGACGAGGTGGGGGTACATAATGAAGACAAATGATACATGAGAGAGAGACGCTACCGATAATGACAACTGATACAACGAGGAATTTTGGTTCGGGCGGAAAGAAAAGGAGAGAGAAAAGATAGAGTTTGTGGCGGGAAATCAAAAGTGATAGAAGTTAACGAATTGCTGGAAGATCATCGTGGGTATCCTGTGGCTCCGTCTTCACCAGGGCTGGATTGAAGACATTGATCGGTTCTTCATTATTCGCCACTTGGATCGTTTCCCCGAAGATGATGTCTTGCTGTCTAGTCATTCTGAAAACCTTAGGTTTTGAGATTCTGAGGTTTGGCTCGATTGAAAATTCTTTTCTATCTCAATTTGGATGCAAAGTTTGGACTCACCTTAAAACCAACAAAAGACCTTCCACTCATCATTGAATCGTTTCAGGATCTGAAAATTGAAAGTTTTTGAAACCCGCTGCCTATTTTATTGAAATTACCTTTTCAATACTCCAGTAAAATTTGTTTAAATTTATAAAAAATCAATAGAGAAGCGGCGGCTATAAACAGTTGCCACCGTGGGGAGAGAGACTCCAATCAGAGAATTTTCAAATTTATAGAAAATCAATAAAGACCAGAAAGGACGGCTGCTTCACAGTCGCTGCCGAGGGGTGAATGAATGAATTGGAAAACGCGGGAGCAGGGTCGGCTGGCCGGGCATCTGCGTCTCTTCTCTCGCGGGAAAATGGGAAGACATTGTCGTGGCTGGCGTAGCAGCAACCCTACTCAATGTGTGTGTGTGTGTGTGTGTGTGTGTGTGTGTGTGTGTGTGTGTGTGTGTGTGTGTGTGTGTGTGTGTGTGTGTGTGTGTATGTGTGTGTGTGTACGAAGATTGATTGCTACATCTGCCAACAGAAAAGAGTGAACACAGAAAAGGAAGTCTTTCTTATTGTACAGCGTCTCTTCTCTCTCCGACGGGATAATTTGAATGCAATGTGTTGGCAAATCTAGCAGCAACTCTACTCTATGTGTGTGTGTGTGTGTGTGTGTAGGTCGACTTGGATTATAAAAACACTTCTCACATAGAGTAAGGCGCACACACAGAAGGTAATGGAAAGGAATGATTGAAAAATACACTTTTGTAGAGAGTTTTCTTGGTGTTTTAACAAATATTGAGCAAGAGATGTGATTGGGTTCATCGTCTATCACGCGGCTGAAAATGAGTATAATGAGTTGAAATTTTATCAGAAAATGCCTGTCGTAATGTGATTCGCGTCACTATGGAAGAATATTCTTTCACAACGTTTTGACAATTGCTTTCTGTGTGTGGTCATCTAATCAAAATGTGGCACCGAGTCAACGACGGTCCAATAGATATATTCAGTCGATTGCGGCCTCTATTGATAGATCTTGACAGAAACACTAAAATTTAGAGAGACTGGCAACATACCCGCTTCAGAATTTTTCGAGTTGTCGAATTTCGGAACATGATTTTTTCCAAGGAGATGTACGGTAGGAAAAAAACCAGCTAGTTCACAGTTCTATGTTCGAGGTGAGTTTATGTGAGGGGTACACAATTTTTGGTTTGATTTTTTCATTTATGTTTCGACTTTTAAGCATTTGAAGTTTTGTACCAAAATTTATTTGTAACCAGAGGAAAATTAAATAAACAACAAGAAAAACAACAAAAATAGGAATCCGAGTCGCTTCGGGAGCCATGATAGATCTGAAAAAATTATAGTTGATCCATGTGCCAATGTTTACACACTTTAATTAATTTTCATAATTTTACTGTATAGTGAAAACGAAAATTTTTCGAAGTTTCAATATTTGAGTACATCGAAAATCTTAGGAAACTAAAATTTTCAGTGTTTTCTTTCAGCTAAATATAAGATATAGCTTGATGGTAGAGGATCTGGAATACTCGACTACAGTTTGAGTTCTGTTTTTTTGCACAGCTGTAGCTATTCTAAACTCACTCTTTTTTTTTCTATCCCTCTTATTAGGTATGGCTTTTGCTTCGCGGCGAACGCCACGTCGAATCGCTTCCCATCGGTGTAGTTGAACCTCCATAGTCTCTCGATAGTGAGACGTATTTGGTAGATTGTGAACTTGGTCTGGCGGGTCTTCTGCAGGCGGAATGAGAATCTGTGATTGCCAGAGAGATGTTTTGTCTGGAAGCGATATCTTGAAACCAGAGTTCAATAGAAAACGTTTCAACTGCGAAATTGCTCAGCATAAAGTTTCACACAATTTTATTTCACCCATATTGCTTTTTGCGGTGTTTCATTGTAGAGGAATGTTTCTAATTTTGAAAGTGCAAAACGTCAACAAAAACGGCAAAAAATTAATTTTGGACTCTAAAAAAACGACAGAAAGGAAACTTACGTTCACATTACCACGATTCCATTCAAGTCATAAAAAATACATTTTCAGAAAAATACAATGCGATAGACATCCTATAACAGTCGGGTGTCTTGGAAGGCAAAGTGAAGATATTCAAGATGGGTCGGGGTTTATATAGTGTCACCAAAGCGGTTCTGTTTTCTAGGTCGTAAATCGCCGACACCTGCACGATGACGCATCGAAATTATGGGTTTCTGAACTGACCTATTTCTGTGATTGTGAATTAGTTTGACCTCAAAACCCATTTTCAAAATGAGAAAGAACACGGAACGATAAAAAAATCTCCGAAGAGGTGAATGATGATATTCGAAGACTGTTCAAAGACTTATAATGAATTGTATAATAGAGGTTTTCTTCCTGTAATTTCGATGCGAAATTTGTACACAGTATTTAGAACTTTTTGATTTCTCAAACTCTCTTCATGTGACAAAGTCGAGGGATAAGATTTATTATGTGATTGGAGAAGAAAAACATTTTAAGTTCTGAGGTAGATAAAAAAAAACAAAATAACCTTCTTTACCCAAACAGCTTAAAAACCTAAGATCCTTAGCCCTTTTGGAGCTCCACAATTTTCAGGTGACGTGCTTTGGGTGGCTTGAGAATTCCATCAATTTTCAGTGACTTGAAGAAACCTGAAACAGAAAACTGAGAGAACAATTGTTACACCTTCAACATAACTGAATCAGAACACAGACTCACTTTTTATTCCGGAACTCAAATCGTCCAAAATCGTGATCCTTTTTGATGGTAGTCTGTCGTTGAGGGACAACTATAAACAAGATCATGTTTACTAGGATTATCTTTATGAACGAAGGAAACCAAACTCACTTCTTCTTCTACTTCATAATCTCGTCTTCATCCAATATTAGCCCCATCAAAATGTGAAACTTGGAGAGTTCGTGATGTTTCCTGAAACCTTACGATTTTTGCATTTCCGTTCTATAAAAGTAACTTACATATTTACAAACACTCCCTTCAAAGCATGCAGTTATCAAAGAGAGTCTCCATCTGAAGGATACAAAATGTTTAAAAAATCAGCAAAAAATCCAACCCTTACATTTACATCATCTCGTTTCCATTCTTACAAATAATTTACAGACAATAAATTGTTTTTTTTATGTTCAGAAAAATACTATGTAGAAGACACCCTAAAACAGTCGGGTGTCTTGGGAGGCGAAGTAAAGGTTTTCTAGATGGGAAGGGGTTTATGTAGTGCCTCCAAATCTGTTAACGGTTTTCCGGTTCTCAAGGTCGCCAATCGCCTATACTTGCACATTGGTGATGGATCGATGTGACAGATTACCGATTTTGACAGTAAATTAGACGTCCTTGCAAAACAAATTTGTAGCCACACAAAACAAATTTGTCACCACTCTAATAAGAAACATCATCAAGGAAAAACGAGATGTGAAGATCAAAACCTGAAATTCTAGACCCCTTATTAGATTTCAGAGCAAACACTTAAGAGCTGAGATATCTGGCTTACAACATTGTGAATTTTCCAGGTTCTATGCAGTATTTCAGAACTTTCTGGTTGTCGGATCTCGGAATATAATTTTTTCAGAGAGATGAACGGTGGGGAGAAATATGCTGGTCCAAAACGTGAAGGGGAAAAATCTATCGCTGAAATCGGGGAGAGAAGTCTTATCACCGAATGGTGATGCTCTTTCACATCACAGAACAGCGTTTTTTTATTATTATTTCAATGTAACGTTTATTACTAAATTAAAACACTAAAGGCAAGATAGGTATGTGTACGCGTTCACGCAAAAATATAAAATCACAAAAGTAACCCGAAATACACTCAAAATATTCACACATCCGACGAGGAGAGGTGATGGTAGGAGATGATGGGAGATGGAATTCAACTGAAAATATCATGATTGAGTTTCGATGAGATCAGGGATATTTGTACTACTTGGAAAACATAACTGAAACTCGCACTCACATTTCAAACTTCCTCGAGTCGATTCGTTAGCTGATCCTTTTCCATCGAGAAGTTTCAAAGATCTGAAAACTTTTGAAATCGTTTGAAAAGTCTCCATATTATTAAATATTACCCTTCTTTTTCCAGGATCCTCTGGAGGTCTCGAAAACGTCCTGAAAACAGAAAAGGTTTCATTACTCGCTTCAACTATGATCACGCCGATACAACATTTAGTGTCCTATAGTCTGAGAGAGCATCTCATCATTTTGGACAAGTCTATCCTCATTACTGTGAGAGGTATTAAATATTGGGAAACTAACACTACTTCTATGACATCGTAAGAAACTTTTGTACTGCTGACAACTTTTTGATATCTCTATTCAAGAACGGTAGTCTCGAAGTATTTTTTACACGGTAACTTACAAATTGCATCTTCGAACGGGAACTGAAGCAACAACCTCTGTGGAATAGTGTATCTTCCTAAAACCTTAAACTGAAAAAGTCTCAATTATATGAATAACAATTTTCCATGTTTATACATGCTCATCCAATAGCCGCAAGGATTTCGAACGATTTCTCCAATTGTGTGTCGACTACGGCACCATTGTTGATAGAAAATCAATAGTAATCAATTGCAAGATCCCCTTGAACAGTCGGGAGCCATTACAATTGGTAAGAATATGTGGGGTTAAAATTTTAGGAAAGTCAACAAAAGAAGGAAATAGGGACTTCCATTCAGTCGGTCGTCTTGAAGGAGTAAATGAAGAAAGCGAGAGCAACGAGTCTCCTTCTTTCATTACTGCGGGCGGTGCTGTGCCAACCGCATTAAATTTTCTCTTTTCCACCTCTCGAAACCTCTTGGTCACTATAAACTACCCAGTGGTCCGTAATGGTGGCTTGGAAGAAGAAGTGAGATGAAATGGAATTAGACCAACGTCTCTCTTAGAAATGAAAGAGGATATCAAGGATGTGGTTTCGAAGGTTCATCCAAATCTGAGAGGCTTTGCCATGTTCATTGAGGATTATCCATAATTTGGATTCAATGTCGTTGACGTCTGAGGAAACCCAGTCAACCAAGTTCAGTTAAGTAATTCTCTCAATGAATCTTCATCACTGATTCTCATAACGATTTGAGAACATTCCGGATTATTAAACTTCTGAAAATGGGATCACATACTGCTGAACTTGAAGAAGTTTTCCACGACTTCAATCTTCTGTCATGATCATTAGCAGCGTTGGAAATTTCTGATCGCAAACTTTCAGGTCTTAGAGGAGTTTCGGATACTTTGAAATTTGCATCATGTTCATTCTTCTCTTTTTTATCTATTTGCTGCTCAAATAAAACCAACAGAATTTGCCGATCACATCATATTTATTATCTGAAGTGCAAGAAGAGAATAAAGAATCAAAAAGATAACCAAACTACTTAATCTTCGTTCGAGTCCTTCAGAAGCTCATCATGCGTTAGTCCAAGTCTTTCTCACTCGATCATACAAGGTTCTCTTGATGGAACCCTGCCTAACTCGAAGGTCGCTTGCGGCAATGGAGATCTGAAAACTTGCAAAATTTTGATGAGAGCCAAAGAATCCCGAAAAACTAACCGTCTCGAAAAATGTCAAGCAGTACTTCTTGAAGTCCGTCGGATTTTCATTGAAGAAGCTGCACATGTTGCAAAGGAACTTCTGAAATTCACAAAAAAACTCCTATTTGAATGTCTATACAATTTGTATCTCACCCGATGATCCCGTATTCTTGTTCTTGCTCCTGTCCTCAGCTGCTGGATTCTTTTGCTGGACACCACGGTGAGCTTCTTTCCTCTTGTGGACCTCAGATTTTCGAGTCGAACTTTGAGCAGCGTTTTCCTGCCTGACTCCATCTATCTGGTGTCTTCGTCAGAGTCGTGGGTTCCCGGCGCCTCCAAACAGCATTCTGCTTCCCTCCAAGCCTGCACAAGACTATTTTGTCCATCTCCCTGGAGTTCATAAGCGTTTTCTATTTCTCTCTGAACGCCTTCTTCTCGACTTTGCTGAACTTGTTGAGAAGATCATCATTCAAGCGATTGAAGCTCCAGGTTTTCTGCCGTTGTTCGTAGCAGGTGAATCTGGCGACGTTCTCCTTCATCTTAGAGAATCCTTGGACTTTCTTTACTGTCGGGTTTCTGGAAATAAAAAGTATTCATTCTGGAAACTTCAGGTTCTGAGATCTTAAGATCGGTCGAAAATTTTTTTGAAGAAAATTTGACAACTCGCTTAAAAAAAAATTTGTAAAAATTTTTCGAAAATGTTGTTGAACAAATAATTGAAAACTTTGCCCAGTTTTCACAAAAAATTTTTTGAACGAATTTTTTTGAAAAAAAAATTCCGAACAATTTTCCATAAAATTTTTGGGAAAAAATTTGGAGATTTGTTGTTAGAATGTCGTCGAAAAGCACCCTTTGGTTTTGAGATTCTGAGATTTGGCTCATTTGAAACTTCTCTCCTATTTCAATTTGACTGCGAAGTTTGAGCTCACCTTTATAATACTCCAGTAAAACCAATTGAAATTTTTAGAAAATCAAATAAGTAGCGGCGGCTATAAACAGTTGCCACCGTGGGGTGAATGAATGAATTGGGAAACGCGGGGCAGGGTCAGCTGGCCGGGCATCTCTGCGTCTCTTCTTTTTACGACGGGATAATTAAGAGGCAGTGTCTTGGCTATGTCGAAACCTCTTGGTCACCATACACTACACACTGGTCCGCAGTGGTCGGTTTGGAAGAAGTAGTGGGATAACATGGAATTAGACCAACGTCTCTCTGAGAAATGAAAGAGGGTATCAAGGATGTTGCTAGGCTGTGCCATGATTATTCAATGAAGTCAAAATCCATAATTTCGATTCAATGTCGTTGACGTCCGAAGTTGAGAAAACCCAGTCAACCAAGTTCAGTTATTATAAATTCACAGTCTGTCGGCACACTTTTAAAAGCGCATGACGTTACTTCTAAGGATATGTGTTCAGTCTGAAAAATGTGTGCCATAAAAAGTTATATGATTTCACATCTTTTTCAGACGGAGAAAAGGTCACGACGACTCTGGAATAGATTATACTTGGGCAGGACGAATTTCAAAGTATTTTATATGTTTTGAAATGCAATAACATCAGAAAAAAAGCAACGAGAGAGAAGATGTGCCTGGAAATGCAAAGCAACATCAGAACACAATACTTAGGCATTGAATCGAGTTGATCCCAGCTTCTTCGCGAAGTGTCCATACTGCTTGTTCATCGCTTCGTAGTCCGTCTCGCCGAGCTCATTGTGGATGATTCTGAAAAACATTTCCTTATTAGCAAATGCCAGATCCCCTTGTTCAAACTCACCCATTGACAGAAAGATTCGAAGAGCCACGTTGACTTCATCTGAATCTCGTGGAGATAGCAGAGATGGTTGGTGATGTTCTGAAATTGAATTGTTTCAAACAGTTCAGGCCTTCTGGCAATTAGCTCACCTCGATTCTGCTCAGATCGGCGTCTGGCTTGGACCAATATACGACGGTGTCTTGCAGGCGTTCTTGATCTTGCCCACGTAGACCTCGTTGATCTAAAAAATGGGATTTGAAAACGGTACTCTCCACGTTCACCTACCAGCGCTGATGAGCTCGGCGGAAGCTGGTCTTCCAGATTTTTTGCACTGCCCGAAGATCGTTGCCAGCGCCTTCTCTATCACTTCTCCATAATACTGAAATTCTCGCGTGATAATACATATAAAAGGATGTTTGTCAAACTCACGTCTCCGCTTGCCTTGGCGTAGAAATACCCGCCATGGTATTTCAAGGCGTGATCTCCCATGTTGGTTGCGAAGCCAACACACACTGGTCCCACTTCTCCTCCAACTCTCGAGGTCTCGAAACCGATGGTCAGTCTTTAGTCGCCGGTTGAGACCTGGTAGTTCTTCAACTCATCATTGAATCGTTGCAAGATCTGAAAATCAAAACTTTTTGAAACCCGCTGCCTTTTCTATGAAAATTACCTTTCCATACTCCATCAAAACCATTTCAAGTTTTTAGAAAATCAAATAAGAAGCGGTGGCTATGAACAGTTGCCACCGTGGGGAGACTCCAATCAGATCATTTTTAAGTTTATAGAAAATCAATGAAGACAGAGAGGGGGCCGCTGAACAGGCGCAGCCTTGGGGTGAATGAATGACTTGGGAAACGCGGGGCAGTGTCGGCTGGCCGTGCATCTCTGCGTCTCTTCTCTCTACGACGACATGATTAAGAGGCAGTGTCTTGGGAGGCGTAGCAGCATCCCTACTCAATGTGACCGATTATCTCTGCGTCTCTGCCTCTCCAAATGGCGTTTGGAGGCAGTTTAGCAGAAGATAGATGTGACAAGTCCACTATCCCTCTCTTTCTATGTGTGTGTGCGTGTGTGTGTGTTTGGGGATTGATCGCATGTTACAAGGACATCTGCCAACAGAAAAAGAGTGAACACAGAAGAGGAAGTCTTTCTTATTGAACATTTGTAATTTCAAATAATTGCGTCCGGAAGAAAATGGGTCTATCCTGGGATCTGGCGATTTCTTGATAGCTGGAACTTGAACTGATTCCACAGTTGGAAGAATCTGCCTTCAATCTTATGTCATGATCGTTTGCAGCATTCAAAGCTGCTGATAGTAAACTTTTAGGTCTAGAAGGAGCTTTGGATATTTTTAAATTTGCACCACGTTTATTCTTCAGTTTTGTATCTATTTGCTGCTCAAATCAAATCAACAGAATTTCGCGATCACATTGTATTTTTTATCTAAAGTGCAAGAAGAAAATAAAAAATTATCACAAATTGAGCAAGAGATGTGATTGGGTTCATCGTCTATAACGCGGCTGAAAATTATTGGAATGAGTTGAAGTTTTATCAGAAAGTGTCTGTCGTGATGTGATTCTCATCACTATGGAAGAATATTCTTCCAGAAAGTATTGGCAATTGCTCTGTGTGTGTGTGTTCATATACTCAAAATGTGACACCGAGTCAACGGCGGTCCAACTGATACTAAATAATTAATGTATTCAGTCGATTGCGGTTTCCTTTGATAGACCTTGACGAAAAACTTGAGGGTTAGATCAGAATCTGGAGCTTCGACCAAGTTGGAGTAGTGATGAGTCGTACGTAAACAGTCACTTCTAGTTTAATGCTCTCTAACATCACAGAACAGCTTTTCAATTCATAGTTTATTACTAAATTAAAACACTAAAGGCAAGACAGGTATGAGTATGCGTTCACGCGAAAATATAAAATCACAAAAGTAACCCGAAATACATTCAAAATATTTACACATCCGACGAGGAGAGGAGATGGAAGGAGAAGATGGGAGATGGAATTCAACTGAAAATATCATGATTGGGTTTTGATGAAATTAACGAAATATCTACTACTCGAAAATATAACTGAAACTTGTATATTTGGAAACTACTACTACAACTTTTATGACATTGTAAGAAACTTTTGTACTGTTGAAAACTTTTTGATATTTCTATTCAATAACGTTAGTCTAAAAGTAGTTCTACACAGAAACTTACAAATTGCGTCTTCGAACGGGAACTGGAGAAACAACCTCTGTCGGATATGGTCTTTTCCTAAAAACGTTCTTCAGAAAAGTCGGGAAAATACTTTTACTCACCGGTTTGCTCGTGGTGGGTTAGCCGGTCCCTCGCCATTTTGGAGGAGAGGAATTTCTCTGCAAAAATAACGGTAGCCTAAAAGTATTTTTCACACAGAAACTTACAAATTGGATCTTCTCTCGAAAAAAAATTCAAGGACGGTTGAGCCAGTTGAGCTGTTTTCGCGAGCTGGAACTGGACGAACCCTGCAAAAACTTGAATTTTTATTGTCTCTGGAAAATCATTCATGAGTTAAAGACAAAGTATTAACTTACATTTGGAGGGTTTCTGTTGTTGAAGTGCGTCCCTGTCGTCTATTGGTGAGAAAGCCATTCCTGAATGTGGTTAATTGTGATTCTCAACATTCCTGTGTTTCTCTTACTTGATAACTTTCCGAATTACACGAATGTCGTCACTGTCAGAATCTTCTGGATTTCTCCAAAACATCCTGAAAACAGAAAAGTTTTGATTATTTGCGTCAACTATGAACAGGCAGATAGAAACTGTTTTGTCCGAGAGTCTGTAAGAGAACCTCACCATTTCAAACAAATCTATCTTGATTCCTGTAAGAGGTATCAAGAAGTGGAAAACTGACACAATTTTTATGACATCGTAAAGAACTTTTTTACAGTTAGGAACGGTAGGCAAGTTTTTCACACAGAAACTTACAAGTTGCGTCTTCGAACGGGAACTGGAGCAACAACCGCTGTGGGATATTGTCTTTTCCTAAAAACGTTCTTCAGAAAAGTCGGGGAAACTAATGTTACTCACCGGCTTGCTCGTGGTTGGTTAGACGGTCCCTCGCCATTTTGGACGTGAGGCAATTCTCTGCAAAAAAGCATTTTTGAATCACACTTTTAAATAACAACATTTTGGTTTTGAGCTACTTAATTTTAAGTTTGGTGGCGCCGGATTATGACGGATTCGTGTTTTCGAACAACGAAATTCACCTTTTTTTTTGAAAATGTTCGATTCACTCTTGTAAAAAAATTAACATCTCTGAGAACCTCCCCATTTGAAGAATTTTTTGGATAATTCGAAGACACATTAATCGTTCAGTTTTTCAAGAAGTTACACCCTAAATCTCGAATTCCACATCTCTTCCATTACTCTTTTTTCTTTTCTTCTCGTTTGTGTCCTTATTAGCTGTGACTTAGACCCCCATGTGAATGTAGTATAAAGCCTGCTCAACGCGTGTGTTTCCCCTTGAAGCACAGGAGAAACGCACGGCAGGTGACGTATACATATTAGTTGTGGCTGTTCTATGGTCAACTTGGTTGAAGGGAAGAAATCAATCAAAATTTGTAGTTACTGGCTTATTCGAAGTTCATAAAAAGTTTCAGAATATACTAGTTCCAACTTCAAATATGAGAAAGTTTTCTCATTGTAGTTGCCAATCAAAAACTTTCTGAAAAATTGTGACTCACCTCTAAAAATATTTGTTCATCTCCAGGACCTTAGTCACAAATAAGATATTCAACTGAAAAAATTACAATTATTTGGATAACAATTTTTCAAGTCCATACATGCCCATCAAATTGCCGCAAGTACTGCGAATTGACTTGAAACGGCTCCAATGTTGATAGAAAATTAATAGTAAACAAATGCAAGATCCCCTTGAACAGTCGGGAACCATTGCAATTGGTAAGAATATGTGGGGTTAGAATTTCAGGAAAATCAATAGGGAGAAGGAAATGGAGACGACCATTCAGTCGGTCGTCTTGAAGGAGTAAATGAAGCAAGCGAGAGCAACGAGTCTCCTTCTTTCATTACTGCGGGCGTTGCTGTGGCAACGGCATTAAATTTTTCTCTTTTTCACCTCCCGAAACCTCATGGTTACTATTCACTACACACTGGTCCGCAGTGGTCGGTTCGAAAGAAGAAGTGGGATAAAATGGAAATAGACCAAGTATGCCCGCGTGTGGCAGGCGCATGCCACTCAAAAGTGTAAGGATTTGGACAGATGAATCGTTGCGGGCCATAAAATGCGTGAAGCAATGCGCGAACGAGGTAGCAACGATTTTACTGATGAAAATTGGATTGTAGGAGCTGGATTATCGTGTGCTGGGATGCTCACCAAGTGGCGTTTTGCGGCTGCAAAATCGTTGCAGCAATGTTGCGACGATTCCAATGCCGCGAACTACACGGGGGGCATCCCTGAATTAGACCAAAGTCTCTCTGAGAAATGAAAGAGGATAGCAAGGATGTGGTTTTGAAGATTCATCCAAAGCTGAAAGGCTTTGCCATTTTTATTGAAGAATGTCAAAACCCATAATTTGAATTCAAAGTCGTTGACGTCTGAAGTTGAGATAACCCAGTTAATCAAGTTCGGTTATTACACATTTACAGTCTGTTGGCACACTTTTGAAAGCGCATGACGTTATTTCAAAGGATATCGCGCCGCTTATAACAAGTAATACTCTCAATGAATCTTCATCACTGATTCTCATAACGATTTGAAAATAATAGAGATTATTAAACTTCTGGACTTGAACAAATTTCCCACAACTGCTTTCCCTTGAACTAATTCCACAGTTAGAAGAATCTGCTTTCAATCTTCTGTAATGATCTTTTGCAGAATTCAAAATTGCTGGTCGCAAACTTTCAGGTCTTAGAAGTTTGGTATAATTTGAAATTTGCATCATGTTCATTCTTCTTTTTTTCTTAATATTAGCTGCTCAAATAAAACCAACAGAATTTGCCGATCACATCATATTTATTATTTGAAGTGCAAGAAAAAAAAAGAATCAAGAAAATAACCAAACTACTTAATCTTTGCGATGTCGTCCACACAAATGTTCTTCTTTGGCGCTGCAGAATGCGTCGATGAGCCAGTCCTGGTGTTCGAGACCATCGTTGACGCTTCCTGCTCTCCACGAGCTTCTAGAGGTGAAGACAGCGAGGCGCCAGATGGAGCAGGAGAATCCTGGTGGGCTGATCGTCGTCATCGGAAATCGTGACGATCGGTAGTCGAGGCGGAGGAGTCCAACCGGAAGTCGATGGGATGTTTGAAGCGGGAAAAGTGTGTCCCGACGCTGAATCGATCGTTGGCAGACCAGAACCAGTTTGATCTCCTGATCTTAGGCCTGTGGCGTTGCCTCTCGCAGTAGATGCTCCACAAGTAGCCTGCATCGGAGCCATCCCTGCGAAAAGTGGAGCATCTGTCACTGCTCCAGGACCCATTGCAGGAACTCCAAAAATACCGGAGGATGCGTTCTCCGGGAGTAGGTGGAGATGTGCGTAGGTGTTGTAGTTGTAGTGCGGATTGTAGAGATTTTCTGTAATAATTTAAACTTTAAAAACTTATGACTCAACTTCTAGAGATCCACATCACTTTTCATGATCACGATTAGGCTTTTCAAAACTTGGTCTTTCAAATGGTACTCATCCCATATTGAAATGTCATACCACCATTCACACTATTCTCTGATAAGAAGACCAAAAAGTATACACTTTTTCATCTATCGAAATCTTGAACCGACTTGTGTTTCGAACATTACTTCCAGCCATATTGTAAAAAAAGCTTACCAAGAAATCGAAGTCGTTGCTGGATTTCGGCGATTCGATTGGCACGATTGTCCTGAAGAAGATTGGCCAGTGGTGGTGGTGGTCTGTCGGACATCGTGAATCTCTGGTGATCTGTAATTGTTACTTTTTCGTAAATCTGAAGGAAAGGTTTCTTCGAAAGCTCATTGCTCATGAATTCATCCTAGGTCCAATAAGTGTTTGTAATAAACAAGAACCTGTTATGAAAAAAAAGTAGGGATTCTGAGAAACGATACTTAAAAAAACTTCGAAAAATGTTCTGAAGAATTTTCGACTACTCGCTTTCAATGTTTCTCCTTGACGTTTCTTTTTTCGATACATTTAAACAATTTTTTCGAAAAAGGTTTCAAAAATTTCGTGCCGAATTTCTTCGAAAAAATTTTGAACGATTTTTTTTGAAAAAAAAATTCGAAAAATTTCATGGAAAATTTCGAAAAAAATTTGGAAATTTGTTGAAATGTCGTCCAAAATCACACATTGGGTTTGAGTTTCTCAGGTTTGGTTCATTTGAAACTTCTCTCCTATTTCAATTTAACTGCAAAGTTTGCACTCACCTTCACAATATATCAAATCCAATTAGAATTTATAGAAAATCAAATAAGAAGCGGCGGCTATGAACAGTTGCTGCCGTGGGGAGACTCCAATCAGAGCATATTTAAATTTATAAAAAATCAATAGACCAGAAAGGACGGCTGCTTCACAGTCGCTGCCGTGGGGTGAATGAATGAATTGGGAAACGCGGGGCAGTGTCGGCTGGCCCGGTATCTCTGCGCCTCTTCTCTCTACGACGGGATAATTTGAATGCAGTGTGTTGGCAGATGTAGCAGCAACCCTACTCTATGTGTGTGTGTGGGTTGGTCGACTAGGATTATTGGAACACCTCTCACATAGAGTAAGGCGCACACACATGAGGTAATGCAAAGGGATGATTATACACTTTTGCAGAGAGAGAAAAAACCATCATGATTCCAGAAATGCGTTATTTCTTGGTGTTTCAACAAATATTGAGCAAGAGATGTGATTGGGTTCATCGTCTATAACTCGGCTGAAAATGAGTGGAATGAGCTAAAATGTTATCAGAAAATGTTTGTCGTAATGTGATTCTCGTCACTACGGAAGAGTTTGTTGTTTTTTCATTTTTGACCCGTGATGTTCGTGAACTTAATACCAGCCCGTTTTGTGAACGATAGATAGAGTGTCAGTAGATTTACCAATTAGGCTGTGTTTTCTGGAAACACTAGTCCGCAGTGGTCGGCTTGGAAGAAGAAGTGGGATAATATGGAATTAGACCAACGTCTCTCTGAGGAATGAAAGAGGATATCAAGGATGTGGTTTCGAAGATTCATCCAAAGCTGAGAGGCTTTGCCATGTTTATTTCTCAATTATTTTTCATCACTGATTCTCATAACGATTTGAGAATTTTCTGGGGATTATCGAACTTCTGGAAATGGGATCACATACTGCTGAACTTGAACAAATTTTCCACGACTACACCGCAAACCTTCAGGTTTTAAAGGAGTTTTGGATACTTTGAAATTTGCATCATGTTAATTCTTCCGTGTTTTATCTATATGCTGCTCAAATCAAACCAACAGAATTTGCCGATCACATCATATTTATTATCTGAAGTGCAAGAAGAAAGAAGAATCAAGAAATTAACCAAACTACTTAATCTTCTTTCAAGTCCATCAGAAGGTTCCCGGCGCTTCCGAACAACATTCTGCTTCCCTCCAAGCCTGCACATCGTCTTCAGACAAGACTATTTTTTTTTCCAGTTCCTTGGCGTTCATTAGCGTTTTCCATTTCGCTGTGAACGCCTTCTTTCCGACTTCGTTGAACTCGTTCTCCACCATCTTGTCGAATCCATGGGCTTCTGATTTCTGAAAATTTAAAAAAATTGAAAACCGAAAAATTGGACATGGAGAAAGAAGAAATTTTGCGAATTCAGAAAATAACTCACATGCAATAGGAATTGTTGTGTTGATCAATCCAGGTTTTGAAGGGGTCCATGCGGGAGAACTTGAGTTCCCGGAAGATGAGGTACAGAAGACGTTGGTGGATCCGAAAAATTCGGACTTTCCCGGAAATCCGAATCGCGAAACATCTCGGATAGCCAAAATATCCAGAATTTCGAGAGAATCCAGATTCTCGAGGCTTCTGAAACTCAGAATTCTCCGAATGATGAAAATAGTCAGTTTCCCTGAATCGTTGGGAGACCTGAAAATTGAAAATGTTGGAAACCCGCTGCCTCTTCTATAAAAATTACCTTTCCGATACTCCAACAAAACCATTTCAAATTTATAGAAAATCAAAAGGGAAGCGGCGGCTTAAAACAGTTGCCACCGTGGGGAGACTCCAATCAGAGAATATTCAATTTTATAGAAAATCAATGAAGACCAGAAAGGACGGCTGCTGAACAGTCGCTGCCGAGGGGTGAATAAATGAATTGGGAAACGCGGCGCAAGGTCGGCTGGCCGGGCATCTCGGCGTCTCTTCTTTTTACGACGAGATGATTAAGAGATAGTGTCATGGCTATGTGTGTGTGTGTATGTGTGTGTCGGTCGACTAGGATTATCGGAATAACTTTCGCATGGAGTAAGGTGTACACGCAAAAGGAAATGCAAAAATATGATCATACACTTTTGTAGAGAGAAAAAAAATTCATCATAATTCCAAAAATATTGTGCTGTTTCAACAAATATTGAGAAGGAGATGTGGTTGAATCCGTCGCTCATGACTTGGCTGAAAATGATTGAAATGTGTTTAAATGTTCAGAGAATGTGTGCCGTAATTTGATTCTCGCTACTATGGTAATATTCTTTATAGACCATAAAACAAGTTGAAGGTTAGGGAAAATGGCAGATTAGCCTCCTCTAGCCGAATTTTCTGTTTGTGTTGACCAGTGATGTTCGTGAACGTAAAACCAGCCCGGTATGTGAACGTTAGATAAAGTGTCTGTATATTTTTCATTGTGTTTAAGTTTCTATTTTCTAACAAAATGTGTTTTCAGAAAAAAGTCATTTATTAAAAATAAATAAATTTCAAACAGTTGCACTTCAGGTAGTGAATACAGTTTGGAATAAATAATTTTCAAACAATTGCATTTCAAATAATGGACACAATTTCAAAACAATAATCCTTCGTTTCCATCGTTCATTTCCAATCCATTCTAATGTGAACGAGTAGAGACAGGCTTGTCTGAGTTCCAGAAAACGAAGCGAACAATCCACGATTGTTATAGCCGGTGGATCCTGCGCAACGCGACTAGTCGACGGTTGTTGCCCACTGAAACAATAGTTTCAATTAGCATGATTACTAAATGCCCACCCCATTTGAAAATCTGACACCCTAAATTCATGATCATCGGCAGACCCAAGTTTTAATGTGACGTAGTCGTTCTATATCTCAAATTAAGAAAAAGAAACCGGTGGTAAAAATGGGAACCGATTGAATTATTTAGCTGATGGTTCACTCGAAATTTCTGTCGTGTTAAAAATTGCTTTATTACTTGTCCAATAAACCATTGAGCTGAAAATGGGGCGTTCTCGGCACGCCCTCTTTGTCCACTACTCTCGAAGCTAAAATTTGAGGCCGCGTCACTAAACGCGTCATAACTTTTTTGAAAGCGATTTTCAGTAAAAGTTGTCAACTACAAAAATGGAGACCTAGACTTTTTCTAGACACCACTTATCAATTTTCAGAGAAATCGATCAATTGGAAACCTTGTTTCGAGTTCTCAAGCTTTTAACTCAAAAAAGGGTCTCGTTTTGCAACATTGGATGAAATAGGCAATACAAAAACTCACTCAGAAGCATAGACATTTGCAGAGAAATCATGCAATTTCAGTGCTCGCTCCTCCTTCGTCACAGGTTTCCGTCCGGGCTTCTTCTTCTGTGGTTTCTTCTTCGTTTTCTTCTCAGGCGTCGGAATTGGAATATTGTAAGCCTTTTGTCGACTTTGAATCGTCGGAGGACCTGAAAATTGACTGATATAGATATTTGCGTTCCGAATTAATAATCCTCACCTTCACAATACTTTATCAAAACCAAATAAAGTTTACAGAAAATCAAAAAGGAAGCGGCGGCTATAAACAGTTGCCACCGTGGGGAGACTCCAATCAGAGCCTATTTTGAAGTTTATAGAAAATCAATAAGAAGACAAGAGGGGTCGGCTGCTAGACAGTCGCTGCCGTGGGGTGAATGAATGATTTGGGAAACTGGGGATAGGGTCGCCTGGCCGATTATCTCTGCGTCTCTGCCTGGCCAGATGGCGTTTGGAGGCAGTTTCGCAGAAGATAGATGTGACAAGTCCACTATCTCTCTCTCTCTATGTGTGTGTGTGTGTGTGTGTGTGTGTGTACGGAGATGGATCGCATGTTACACGGACATCTGCCAACATTTCGAATAATTGCCTCCGGAAGAAAATGGGTCAATCTTGAGATCTGGCGATTTCTTGATGGCTGGAAACAAAATTCAACGTTTTTTTTGTCAGTATGCTCACATGTGTCTTGATTTCTGTAATAGGTGATAGTAAATTGATTTCAAAAATTTATACATTCATCAGACTCGATAAAATTAAAATTTGATTCAAGTTATATCAAATTTAGCCAGGTGAGGCGGACGGTGAGAGTTTCTCGGCTAGGTTTTCCGACGACCTTTGATGTCCCGAATCCTGTAACAAGAAAAATTTGATATTTGTGAGAAAGCTTCAAGTTCCTCAAATTAAAAAAGTTCAGTTCGGGCTATGGTTTTCATGTTTTCGATGTCCGGATAAAATATGGAACTGGTAGGAATTAGTCGATTTTGAGGTAATACATATTCAAAAATCCACGAATTTTTGATACATATACAAGAAACCAAAAATTCTTAACACATATCCAGGAATCCATGAATTCAAAAATACAAGAAACCGAAAATCCGAAAACTCACAATATCCAACATCGAAAATGTACTCGGGATGTGTTCGCTTCGCTTCACTTTGACCCTCTGAAAAGATAATTCATTGACCCATAGCAATCTCAATCGGAAGTTCTGAAAACTTTCGCGGGTTTTTCTTTTATGAGTAAAACAAATGAAACTTCAAATGGAGAAAACCAAATTCAGATCTTCCTATAAAAGACGCGCCGTTAAATGAACCTTGTCAACTCACACTTTTCTGGTAGTCTCCCTTCGGATCATTTCGTCCATCTTCCATATTGCATCTTCTGGTCTGACTCCAGTAGTGGCTCCTGGAATATGTACAAAGATCTGAAAAGTTTTAGTTGTTCCTTTTAGCATTGATCCTCAGGCCCTCTCACCAGAATTTTGACAGAGACAGATATGTTCTGTGACAGAGATCTTTAGTAAACTGGGCCCTAGAATTCTAGCCGAGATTTAAAAAATTATAAAGTCCAGGGCTTATTCAATAGGTATTCCTAAAATGGTTTTGAGATTTGTGTTCAAAATGGTTTCAACTTTTTTTCACTTTCTCACACACCTGAATCTGCTTAGAAGCCCTTCGAAAAAAAAATTTGCTTAGAAGCCCTTCGAAAAAAAAATTTGCTTAGAAGCCCTTCGACCTAAATTTTCACTATTATTTAGACTGAATTCATCCTAATTTATGTGTTCTGATTTCATGAATCTCACCTTTACAATACAATACATTATTAAAGCCATTTTGAATTTTGAGAAAAATAATAGAAAAAGCGGCCGCTATAAACAGTTGCGGCCATGGGGAGAAGAATGAATGAATGAGGAAACGGTTTTGCCTGTATCGTCATCCTTGTATTTTTTTTAACGACGGTGCCATGCCGAGAGAGGCACTGATGATAGATGGTAACAAATAGATAATACGTAGAAGATAGTATCAGCTAGATTTGGTGAATACGACAAAACTATTCTCTTGATGTATGTTGGTTGTTAGTATGTACCTGACCGAAAAACCTCTCAGATGCAGTGATGGAAACAAGATAATGCAAAGAAATTAGCAGAGATTTGCTTAGTGTAGTTACAGACTTTGATCCTTAGAAGTGAAACAATGTGGAAATTCTGAACTGAAAGATAACTTCTGAAAAATCTGAAAATTTTGTTTTGTAAACGAATGAAAACAACTTTTCGATATATAAAATTTATAAATAGTTACAATCACAACGAGAAACATAACAAATTCACCTAAAAAAGGTATGATCTTCGGGGCAACAGTTGTTTGAACTTCATCTGAAATTAAGTCATTTAACAAACAGGTTATCAGTTCTGAAACGTACCCTTTTCTTGACACTCCATCCTTTTCTTCTGGTTGAAAACCCGTGCGTTGGAGAATTTTCGCTACAAAGTTTTCCGTTAATATCTTTATATCAATTTTCAGTTAATGGAACTCACTGGACTTTGGGCAGTATAGCGATCTTTACTGAAATGACAAGATTTTACGCTAACATTTTCAGTTTTACCACTTACCCATAAAATAATCTACTCTACGGTGACCACGCGGAATTTGTGGTAAAGGTGCGGAGGTATTCGTCTTTGACTCGGTCTTCATTGAGATGTAGTGACGCAATCCTCACCATGGCCTGAAACTACGTTGATTGTTCAGTCATAGGCTTGATGACTGAATCCAACTGACTGGTGGAAAAAATAATACAAACTTTTTTGCGCTCAAAAACCCTTTCGAAAAACTAACCTTTTCTATTTCCAATAGTGGATAGTTATTTTTAATTTCAGAAAAATCAATAGTATACAACAGCACGGCTCCCTAAAACAGTCGGGAACCATTGCTATTGCAGAAAATGTTGACGTCCATTCACATTCAATCGGCCGTCTTGGGGGAAGGAATGAGCGAAAAGCGGGGCGCAACGGATGTCGAGGGCTTATCTCTGTGTCTCTTCTTACAACACAGAAACTCATTCAGAAAGTGCCATCGTTTGTGTAAGATTAAAGGCAGCAGAAAGAGGTCAATGTCCTTCTCTTATTTCACTCCGCCAGTTGCATAAACATCTTTCTTCTTTTCCACATCAAGAGACAGCTTGGAGGATGCACACATCCCACGAGACCGCAGTGTTTCTGTTTCGAAAAGAGTGGGAAGAAGAAGAGTGGAGTAATGGAACTTTCATACTGTACTTTAGAGGATGTTCTCTGCGAAAACTAATGGGGTTATTCAGGGAACCGGCTAAAAACTACAAAAAAGGAAAACATCTCCGCGAAAACTCGGAGAGTAATCAATCTGGCTGAAACTCTGGGGAAAACTAGATAAAACTATTAGAAACATATGGCCAAAATTTGGACTCAAAATATCAACTTTGAACATTTTACTGGAATTTCAGACCTATTTTCAAAGTTAATATTTTGACCCCAAACGTCGGAAAAATGGACCCTATGGTTTGTTCCAGTTTTCCCCAAAGTTTCAGCCAGATTGGTTCACTCTCCGAGTTTTCGCGGAGTTTTTCTCCCTTTTTTGTAGTTTTCTGCCGGATCCCTGAACAACCCCATAATAGAAGTTGAGAGATTTGCACTGAAAGATACTACAGTAGTGAGTTTAGAAGGTGGAGCATAAATATGGAGACTTTTGCTTTTGAGTGAAACTTGAAAACGAGAGTCGTGGCAGCAAAAACCAACCCTTGAGAGAGCCTGAGAGAGAAACATAAAACTAGCTGATGAATGATAGCGAGAACGCTTCCAAGACGAATATCTCATCTTAAAGACGTTTTTCCAGATACCCATATAGTACAGTTTGAAATCCGAATTTTGTCTTATGTTTGGGCCAACTAGAGAAAATTCTATGAAGTACCGAAAAAAAGGGACCCAGGTGAAGATGCACTGAAAACAAACACTGCTATAAAGACTCCTGAATGAATAAAAGGAACAGAATGTGCATCTGAAAGTTCTTGTTTTTGTGAAAGAAAAGGACAACAGTTTCGATATTTACAAAATATTTATTCAATTCAGAATAATAAAAATAAAATCCTTTCGCCACACATTTCTCCACACCCGAGTGTCTGAAATTGAGTTATTTTACAAACAGAAAATCAGCTCTACAACATACCGTTTAGTTTGACAATACTTCACCCTCCATTCTTTTCTCCTTGTTGGAAACCCGTTTGTCGGCCAAAAGATGCTGAAAATTTTTCATTTCTCTTTGAATCTTCAATCACTCTAACTCACAGTATCTCATTATAGCCTTCCAGAATCGAAAGAATCCATCCCGGTTTTCATGGCATATTTTGCTGAAAAATAACGATTCAGAGATGATTCACATAGTTTCCAAACTTACACGTAAGATTCTCTCTTTTTTCAGTTCCATCTTGAAGGAGTGACGAAATCTTCACAAAAATCTGAAAAGACGTAGATTACACATTTCTCTTACTAAATTATTTTCTCAAACTAACCTTGAATCAAGAGTCAATAAATGGAAGCTTTTCAGATTCTCGTATCGAGATCATAATAGATATTTAATAGCCAGATTAAAGTTTCAGAAAAATCAATAGTAGAACCCCCTAGAACAGTCGGGAGTTATTGCGACTGCCACGAGTACACTTTTTGGCGTCCATGCAGTCGGTCGCCTCGGGAAAAAATGATGGAGAAGGGAAGCGGCGGCGCGTTTCTCTGCTTGTTACGTCTGGGTCTCTTGTTACATGCTCCTCCCCCTAAATATGGATTGATGCGCTGCACGCGAAATTGTCTTTTGTGTGGCTTGTGAAACGGCGTTTTGCGACAGACCAGTGATTAGAAGCGGCGCTCTAGAGAATGGAGAAAGAGAGAGGGAGAGAGAGAAAGAGAGATACCCGTGTAGCCTTGCTTTACGTCTTGTGAAATGGAACAAGAACACATCAAAGCTCATTTTGGCGGACCAGAAATGAAGTTCGAATCGTCATGTTGCACAAAAAACGAGAAATGTTCAATTTTTTTTTTGATAATTAGCTTAAACGGGACTACTGTTTTGTTACGATGGTCAAATTATTCCCCAAAACAAAATCATGTTCACAATGTTTAGGAAGGTTTTTCTCATTTTCAAGAACTCTGCACAAAGAAAACAGTTGAAATCCGTCCTGTAAATTGCATCAATGCAAACATATCCCGACAGCTCAGATACTTTACCCAAAAACCGAAGATGAATTTTGTTCATTATTTTTCCCTTCCCAATTTGTTAAGTGAATTGAAAGGATCGACTTCAGAGGAAAAAATTGAGTTTTTTTTTTCTTGATTGTGGAGTCAAAAAGGAGAGAAAATTCAAAGAGAACTGAAGAAACATGAAATGCAATGTTTGATTTCAATCATCTCTCAAAAAATGCCGTTTGAATCTTATGAGTGTCCGAAATTCTGAAAAATTGAAAAAATCCATATCACGTTTTTATTTTTTTTGTTAACATGTTCATAACTATTCAAAATTTGTGAAAATCTTTCAAAAATAAGACACAGAGTCTGGAAGGTTACGAAAATATATAATGTTAAGGAAAAAAAGAAATCCTCGTGGAGCTGGGCAACGAGATGCAATGGTAATTATTGTGGACAGCAGAATCCGATGATCTGGAGATTGTCGAGCTCGATGAAAACGTCGATGGTGGTGAACTCTGAAAACAAATATAAGAAAGCTTATAAAATTTCTTAAGGCTAGATGTGAGACTTAACGGAGGCCAACGGAAGTATAGAATGGGAGGGTCTTGGACTGAGATCCCAGAAGTTGTTTTTTTTTTCTATAGGGTCAAGGTTCATTAAAAAACGACTCTTATTCCTATCACAAATCCATTGAGTTTCTCTGAACTTTGAAATATCCAATTCAGTCTGTGGTGAGTGAATCCCTAGAGGTCCTAACTCTGTCATTCTCTCCGGACCTAGTTAGTAATTTTCAGTAACAATTTTCTTTCTACGTTTCTCACGGTTTATCGCATTCAGTTTAATAGAAAATTTCGGATTTTAGAGTCACTACGTGTTTATGGTATTTCACTCACTCTTAACACTTCCCATGGAGATTCGTGAAGCATAGAAATGCCGTCAGATGATCTGAAAATTTCCCATCATTTGACGACACTTTATGATCTACATGTTCTCAAAATAAGTTTTCTGTCTTTCTCACTTTTTTAGATTTTTCGTCACACTCACCTGTTTTAACAAGGCCATCAACATTGAAAAAAACATAGCTCTGCATGCCATTTCGAACAGATCTCTAGAGATGCATCGGTGGCCAGAACTCTGCAATAAATAATTTCATGACAATGCCTATAAATTTCAGAACTTACCTTGTTGTACTATCGTTCGGTCATAACTGAGCTGATGGCACTACAACATCGACATTCTCTTGTCGAATGTCTTGTAGTAGAACTCATTGAGGATGACCTAAGTTGATTATTTTAAGGGCCGTTGGATCCTCCATGGGACAGTGAAAGGAGGATTCCGAGCAAAAATGTTTATTGTTTTTAAATATGTAATCGAGTGTGCTGATTCCGGATATCATAATGAAAAAGCTCAAAAATGTCTCTAAACACCTGAAAACCCGCCTCAAAGTGACCATTTTTTGAAAAAGTTACTGATGCTGGCCAAGAATTTTCACTTCGACCACCGAGTTTTTGGCCGTTTTAATGGGTTTTTACCAATTTTTATTAACTAAAAAAAGTGAGAGAGATTGAAAAGGGTAATAAAACACCTATTTTAGTGAGAAAAACCCGGAAAATCATTCAAAATAGGCAAAAACTCGAATAAGTAATTATTTCAAAAAATGGACACTTTGAGGCGGGTTTTCAGGTGTTTAGAGACATTTTTGAGCGGTTGCATTATGATATTCGAAATCAACACACTCGATTACATATTTTAAGTCAATAAAAAAATTTTGCTCCGAATCCTCGTTTAAAGTCATAAAGAGCTAAAGCTTACTGCATTTATGAGATCCATCAGAGAAAGCAATGTTGTCTCCAAATTTTGCGAGCTCCCTTGACCAGACAGTCATTGCCATTAGGACGACGACCGAGATGAGTAGGAATCTAAACATACATGGTTGAAAACCGAGGCGAAATGAGCTGCGACTCACCTGGGTTCCTGATTTGTTCCTGATTTTTTCGTAATCGGTGGATTTTTTGATGTAGCGGGTTAAAATAGGTTTAGCAATATGATATTTTCAGAAAAATCAAAAAGATACAATCGCAAGGCTCCCTAAAACAGTCGGGAACCATTGCTATAGCAGAAAATGATGTCGGTGGTCTTGGGGGAACGAATGAGGGAGATCTGAGTTAAACGGATAGCGAGGGCTTATCTCTGGGTCTCATTTTTCTGCTCAATGACCGGGTGGCGGGGCAACTTACGTGCCACAAGACGACACCGCTCTTCTTTCTTTTTCTCTGGTACAGAAAGACTTTTCTCTTCTTACTTTACAACACAAAAACACTTCTTGCGATCTCCCCTTGATCACAGCACTTTCCGCTGAAGAAAGAGGAAGATAGAGCGAGGGGAATTAGATAGAGAAATTCTGCGATAACCCAATTGAAACTCAAAAAACTCGATGGAATTGGATGTGGACAGTTTTATCGGAGAGCAGCGAAACATTATATGGATAATGTGCGTTGCCGATTTAAGTTCACTTCAAGTCTTATCAAAGTGTTAAAGTAAAAACTATATCTTTCAATGCTCTAAATGAGAAGAAATCTCAACCATCTATAGGAAAAGTTAGGCCCTTTTCCAGAAAATCTGACTGATTTGCAGATTCATCGATCCGGAAGTCAATAAAAAGTGATAATTATAAGTTTCAAATTCCTTCATTGCTCAGCATGTAAAAGTCTAGAAAACACATGATCGTGTATAATCTGCAGGATGCAAGTTCGCTCTCTGGAAAAAGCGTTCAAAACTTCTGAAATTCAAATGTCTTAAAAATTCAAAACACGTTAACACGTTTTATTCGGTGGCTTTTATTCAATCAAATTAGGGAGGAGATTGCTCGCTGGGTGTGGTGCAGGCAATGGAAGCGAAGTCTGAAAAAGATTATGGATGACTGGAAGGGTCTACGGTTATAGGGCATTGGTGTCTGATTCTTGAAGTTAGTCTATAGGGCCAGAAATTTTAGACGTATGTCTGATATTATCGAGTTCCTCTGAACTCACAAGGAAATGCCACGTTTTTGAGGCACAGTTTTGGTTCATAGCTCAAACGAGAGCTCGTTCAATTTGCTGCAAATAATTTTACTAGACCACTTTTCCATCTCCAAAGCTAAGCTCGGGACATAACAAAATACACAAATTTCAATCACCAACAAAATCAAAAAATGCCTATTTTTGAAAATCGGGTCTCGGGAGACCATGTTCATTTGATTGCATCCACTGTACAATGCACATATACGTACTCAAATATAGGTTGAGCCTTCGAGTTACGAGACTTACTTTTATTTTTTTCAAAAATTCAACAAATTCCATGTACATACGTGGAAAGTTGATCTTTTAATCTCTGAAAAGTCTGTTGTGACCACACAGATGAAGTGCAAACAACCCAGAATTGATGAATTCAGGATGAAAACAATGAAGTAGATATGTAAAAGAGCATATGAATCTTTCGATCAAAAATGGTTGGTTTATCCATGTATAGGAATATGATGAAATTTTAAAAATAAATTAAAATAAGCCTTGTGACTCAAAGGCTCGACTTATATTTGAATACGTTTATGTGTATTATACAGAAGATGCAATCGAATGAACATAGTCTCCCGAGACCCGATGTTCAAAAATTGGCATTTTTTGATTTTGTTGGTGATTGAAATTTGTGTTTTTGCTATGTCCCGAGCTTTGCTTTGGAGATGGAAAGGTGGTCTAATTACAATATTTGCAGCAAATTAAACGAGCTCTCGTTTGAGCTATAAACCGAAACTGTACCTCAAAAACTGACCACGTTATGAGCTTCCAAAGTGAGCATACCAAAATGTCAGAAAAATTTTTAAAAGGTGTTTTATAACCCGTAAACCCGGGAGAGGGCAGCTAGTACTTGGCGGTCATTTTAGTCTACCAATGGCTTATTCATTCCCAAAGAATTAAAAAAATCTGAGTCGGATACATCGTGGCATTTCCTTGTTAGAAAGGTCAAAAATGATTTTGAGGCTGGCTGTGTGATTTAACGAAGGCCAACGGGAGTATTAAATGGGAGAACCGTGTCACACGGTTCGTCGCATTCAGTTTATTAGAAAATTTCGGATTTCAGAATCACTACGTGTTTATGGTATTTCACTCACTCTTAACACTTTCCATGGAGATCCGTGAAGCAACGAAATTCCGTGATGATCTGAAAATTTCCCATCATTTGACAAAAAAAAACGTTATGTTTTACATGTTCTCAAAATGAGTTTTCTTTCTTTCTCACTTCTCTAGACATGCACCTTTTTCCCGTCACACTCACCCGTTTTGCCTCGGCCAACAACATTAAAAAAGCCATCGTTCCGCATGTCAATTCGAACAGATCTTTAGAGATGCATCGGTGAGTACAGTACTACAATAAATAATTTCATGACAACACCAATAAATTTCAAAACTTACCTGTTGCAATGTCGGTCAGAAAGCTTAGGCTCTTTATGACTTCAACGGTCCTCTTCTTCCTGTTGATCCTCTTTTTTTCTTCGTTATTTCCAACGTCCTCCTTCTCGTTTTCTGGGTAGATCACTTCCAATTATTTCAGTACTCCATCATCGCTAAAAACTGTGAGCCTTTGACATTCCGCCATCGCCATTCTCTGCTCAAACATCTTTTGTCGGTCATCATTTCGATGGATCTGAATTGATTTTTTAAGGACCTTTGAATATTCCACGGGACAGTTAAATTCATAAAGCCCCAAAGCTTACAGCATTTATGAGATCCATCAGAGAAAGCAATGTTGTCTCGAAACTTTGCGAGCTCCCTTGACCAGGCAGTCATTGCCATGAGAACGACGGTCGAGATGAGTAGGAATCTAAACATATGTACTTGGTTGAAAATCGAGGCGAAATGAGCTGTGGCTCACCGTATCGTTCCTGATTTTTTCGTAACCGGTGGATTTCTTGATGTATCGGGTTAAAATAGGTTTAGCAATATGATATTTTCAGAAAAAATCAATAGTATACAATCGCAAGGCTCCCTAGAACAGTCGGGAACCATTGCTAGTAGAAAATGTTGTCGCTCGTCTTGGGAGGGCGAATGAGGGAAAAACTGGGTTAAACGGATAGTGAGGGCTTATCTCTGGGTCTCATTTCACTCCCTAATGACCGGGTGGAAGAGAAACTACGTGCCACAAGACGGCACCGCTCTTTTTTCTTCTTGCCAGAGATAGAACCACTTCTCTATTCTCTCTTTTCAACACAAAAACGCTTCTTGCGAGCTTCCCTTGACCGCAGCGCTTTCCGTCGAACAAAGTGAAAAATAGAGCAAGACAAAATTGATGGAGAAATTCTGCGATAACCTAATTGAAACCCAAGAAACGCGAGTTGATTGTATTAATAAGTTGTGGACCTAATTGGGACCCATGGAAGTTCTAAAGGCATAGGATATATTTATAGTCTTCAAAACATGCCGGTTCGAGTTCACTTCAAGCTTTACCGAAAGTGAAAGCTAAATTTTGCTTTACCGAAAGTGAAAGCTAAATTTTCTGGTGCCTTGGATGATATGAAATCTTAACCATCAGTAGGAAAAGTTAGGCCACTTGCTGATTCCTCGATTATCAATTCTTAAGTCATAAGAAAGGAATTTATTACGTTGGAAAGAAAGTTTCTGGCCATAATTTCGTTTTTCTCGCAAACGCCAGAGAATGAGATGTGAAACAAATCGTATACATTTCCGACTACAGAAGACATCTGGTGCATTGACTATATGTTTCATTCCTCTACACTCCCTCTTTACGATGAGCGTCGTGCCAAACTTTGTCTTTCACCGGGAACACCTTAGACAGTGTTTTTTATTTTCGTTCCTATCTGCCCCCAAGACCATCGAGGTTGAACAACGTAGATAATAAATTTGAGAAATGTTTCACTCTTCAGTAAAAACACTATCATTTGGTTTCATGTTTAAAAAAAGTATGAGTTTACAATGACTCAAGTGGGAGCCTCTGAATGGCAGTTCGACTCAACTTGGGCCTGTTGCGGAAACAGGCAGAGACGAATCCCATCCAAACTACCTGTGACTTGTAGATTGCTTCAAGTACTACCCAGCCCTAGATAGTAATAGTATTACAATTCACTCACAATGTTCAAAAAACTGAAAACTAATTCCTCATATAATGCCACACTTTCCTCTTGAACCCTGAGTGGCCATGCAACTGTAACTCCTCACTACACACCTATTTTTCGAATCGGTTGACAATCTCGTGGCGTTAGATCAGAAGTAGGACTTACATCAAAACCACCAAAAAAAAGCCAGATGAATAAGTGCTGATTAGCAGTTAGGAAACGTGGCCAAACTTGGGTTACACTACGCTCTCGGTGTGGTGATCAGTACAGGGAAGGCATCTCTAGGATCAACTTTTCATAGGTAACATAATAAACACTGACTACTACTCTACTCATTTACAAAAAATCAAGTCCGTACCCCAACCCGCACCTCAATACGCACAGAATCCCCCTATCTTCCCAAAAGTGCTAAACTGTAAGGTACACAAACAAGCTAGTATTTTCTCGCAGAATGGGAATGGAAAATTTTCAATCAACTAAAATATAGTTCTGGCATTGTTATTTTGGATTATCACCACTTAAGCGGCATAAGTCAATTTCTTGAACGACGCGACTTCAAAACTTACGCTGAAGTCAAAAAATGAGTGCCTACATACTCTGACTCGTAACAGCAAGAGTTTTAGAAGGTGGGGGTCAAACACCTGCTTACTGAATAAAAGACAAAAGAGAAGTAGTCTGTACATCGTGTGGGAATAGCAACTTCTTTTCAGTTAGAGAAAATTAATTTTCAAAAATGGCCAGAAACTTTCTTTCCAACGTAATAAATGAATTTCGGATTCCTTTATTGCTCAGCGTGTAAAAATCTAGAAAACACGGGATCGTGTACAATCTGCAGGATGCAAGTTCGCTTTCTGAAAAAAACGCTTCAAACATCTGAAATTGAAATATCTTAAAACTTCAAATCACGTTAACACATTTATTCGTTGACTTTTATTCAATCAAATTAGGAAAGTGATTGCTGGCTGGGTGTGGCGCGGACAATAGTTGGTGAGTCTGAAAATAATTATGGATGATTAGAATTCATGAAAGCTCTTGGTAGAGCTTGGAAGGTCTTGGAAGGTTTGAGAAAGGTTATGTAATTTCTAGAGGCTAGATGTGAGGTTCCATAGAACCAATAGGGCGGAGGTTTACGATCAAAAGGCCTTGGTGTCTGATTCTTGAAATTTTTCTTTAGGGTCAAAAATTTTGAGCAAGGCTCTGATATCATCGAGTTCCTCTGAACGTGGATTCAGTTTAGTGAGTTGGTAGTCAATGATTTGAGGATCCTCCCGGTTTGGAGCCCTCTATAACTACAGTAGGGGCGTTTTTGAGGGCTTTAGCAGATCCTAATAAAATCTTAGTGACCTCAGTGGTCTCTATGTTGCAGCCTTACTCTCCAGCATACGAAATTCCCTTACTCACCTATCGAGAGAGCCGCACAGTGCGGTAACGCGGGAGGCTATCCAAGCACCACAGTAGCTGTACAGGTCACAGTAGATCTTCAAATCTTTTGCAGGAAGACTCTTTCTGAAAATCGAAAAGAATCTTATATGGATTGATTTTTGTTTTACTTACCAATTCCATCAAAAGCTCGTCTCCATGATTGTGAGGTCCGTCTGAAAAACGTTGGTTTCAATCTTAAATCTCTCGATTTAGGAAGTTGAGGATGGTCATTTTTAGGCTCTCCTACTGTTAGAGCGATCTTTCGAAACAAAATCTCTTTAGGAATTTGATCTTACATTTGGTTGAAAATTGAGGCGAAATGAGCTGTGACTCACCTTTGGTATTGTCCCGGATTTTTTCGCAACCGGGGTTTTTCTCGAGTGGCGGGTTTTAATAAGTTCAGCAATACAATATTTTCAGAAAAATCAAAAAAATACAATCGCAAGGTTCCCTAGAACAGTCGGGAACCATTGCTATTGTAGAAAATGTTGACGTCCATTCGCATTCAGTCGGCCGTCTCGGGGGAACGAATGAAAGAGAAGCGGGGGGCAAACGGATGGCGATGACTTAACTCTAAGTCTCTTCTTTCTTCTCAATGACCAAGGGCAGGGGGCGAATTGAGTGTCACGAAACGACACGGCCCTCTTTATCTTGTGATGTCGCAGAAACACTTTTCTCTTTTCTTCACAGCGAGAGGCTTTCTGGGACCTCCACTTGTTTACAACGCTTTCTGTTAGAGAGAAATAATGGATCCAAATGTTTTTGAAGGGGACCTAAAAATCGGGAGGAAAAAATGTGAATGAGAGGGAACATGTACATTAGAGGGAGGCAAGAGGACCATGAGATTTTATTTTTCAGTACATTCCCTAACTGCGAATGTTGATTCAGATGAGAAAATTGGACTCTTCATGACTTTAATGGTCCATTGAAAAAAACGGTTGGCGATCTCCATGTCTCTGTTGATGGGTTGGAGAGGCATGTCGATAGGATTGCTGAAAAAAAACACTGAGAAATGAGCCAAAATTTGTTTGTCCGAAGTACGCAAAGTTTCCGAAGAAGATTTCGAGTATTTTTTCTCCCAAAACTTTCTTCCGATAAAGTCTGGTCAGTACCCGGGGATCAAGATCAGTACAAGGTCAGATGGGCCCTAACAAAGTGAAACTTTGAACTAGAATTTGGAACTCGTTTATTAATAAACCTTTTTAAAAATACATACAGTTCAGTAAACAGAAATCAGTAGGAAATGTTCAAAAATCGGCCGCCGAATAACAAGTTGGGTGCCAACTTGTTATTCGGCGGCTGTCCTTGGATGGAGTTCCGGCTCCTTGTATCCAATACACTCCTGTCGTCCTCCCATTTGCAGTTTGTTTTGTCCTCGAAACTAGTGTCTCTTCACATCTCTGACTTTTCATTGAGTGAGGAGAGTTATTTGACGAAGCGGTTGGTGGGGTGTTCCTGAATTGAATCCGAAAGTAATGAGGTCATTTCGTTTTGTTCCTGGGTGGGTTACTACATACTAACTCTGCTTCTTCCTCTAGTAAGAAGAAGGCAGCCCCCTTTCATAGGGGAGCTCGCCGTCCCGCTATCAGAGACGGTAACAGTTTAGTTTCTACGGAATTTTGAAAATTTTGACTTTTTGACTCACTCATGACCCTTTTCGATTCTCACTATTGATTCTTTCAAAGGGTTTTCCCCTTATTCTATTTTCAGATTTTCAGAACCCAAAAACTCACTTTTTCAAACAATAACAAAATGAAATCGGTCTTCTGTCAGACAGGCAAACAGACAGGTGCCAGACCAAACTCGTAATAAAATAGAACCAATAGATGTGATTCAATCTTCACATCTATTGGTAAAAAAAATATAGAATTTATAGAAAATCAAATAATATATACACATTGGCCGCCATTTCAGAAGGTGACCTGGGGAGAAGAATGAGAAAAGAGTGGTGAATCGACTCTTTTATATTGATAATTTGAGTGGTTGTTATCGGGAGAGCTGATAGAAGATGGGAGCTGTGATAAGAATTTCAAACACAACATTCGGTGGAATTTGCGTCATTTTGATGTCAATTTAAGACTTTCAAAAAGTATTATTGCAGATTTTGTTAACTGCAAGTTTCTGAACAACTAATGTGCGCTAGAAACGTTTCATGTTTTCATTGCTTGGGACTTCTTGAAAAGGAAACCCTGGATTTTTAACAAGAAAAGTTTGGGAACAATGAAATCAGGAAGATGAGATGTTTCAGTGTCATGCAAGGTCATGTTGCTTTAGTTTTGGTAGCTATGTGAGATTATTCATATTATGAAAACTGGTAAGGGTATCAAGCCACCATATTTTTCATTTTTTTCAGCTGACAACTTCTCACAAAAACATAATCTTTCTGTTCAGGGATGTGAGGCCCTCTCTGGGGCAACCCCAGAACCCCGTGCATATCCCGCGACTGTTTATGTTGCCCCAGACACCCCAGGCTTTTTTATCATATTGAACTTGCGATTAGTTGATTCATGTTGAAAATATGATAGATCCAAGTTGTCGCACTGGAAAATCTGAGTGCGAAGGATATCGGAGCAATCTAACAAAGGCATTGTCATTGTGCGCAACTCGGAATGCTGAAAATTTCACCGTGAAAAACATTCTGGTTTTCTGTCTTCTTCTCTTCTCACATCATGTTTAAAGGGTTGTTGCGAGATAACTTCCAGGATAACCGGAGAATGTGAACTTCCTCCGGCATTTTTGTAAAGGAATCGGAGAATTTCGGAGAAAAGATTGTTTTGATTTTATTGCGAACAATCGATCACACCAACTCAAACATTCTTCGTTTTCAAAAAATAAAACGTTTCTCTTGATATTTTCTTTCCAACGGTCTCAGTTTGAGTCGTAGAAATTTTATTGCTCAGGAATCCAACTGGTTTTGAAGAATTACAATTCAGGTACGGTTTTGGACTCAAAATGCAGCAAATTTTCTCAAAAACAAAGTTTGAACGTCAGAAATCACTTTTTTTACCTTTAAATGCTATTAAAAATCATATTTTTAATTCTAAAACCAGAGAAATTCGATATTTTGAAACAAGGCGCAAGGTGGAATAGCGGAGCATCGTTGTAAAACTTTTTCTTATTTTTTTTTTTGCAATTCATCGGTTTTCGCTCGTTTTTCTTCAAATTTTCTCGATTTTTTTGCATTCTTTTGCTTTGAAAAATTAAAATATCGAAAAATTTCACATTTGAAAACAATTTTTTCAATTTTTTCCGTTGTTTCAACGCGAAAATGGAAAGAAAAACATCGCATTCAATTTTCTTCGATTTTTCTAGTTTTTCTTTGGTTTTTTCGCTCCGACAAAGCTATTTATCCAGTTTCTGAAGATAAAAAAAAAATTATCAAACATTTTTGAAAAACGATTCTATAGAATTTTTTCAAAACTTTCTTTTCTTGTATTCATTGGTTTTCACTTTAACTTTTCTCCGCTTTGAATAATTGACCATTCAATAAAAAAAAAACTTCAGATTAAGTTATTCTAATGTTTTTCATTGTTTCAGTGGCAAAAGGAAAAAAAAACCGGATAAACTGGCAGGGACAGGAATTGGGAAGAAAATGAGGTAAGCCTTTTTTATTTAGTTACTGAAAACATTTAAATTGAGAAAGAGTGTAGAAAAATATGTAAAATTCACCGAACTAACTCGAATATTATATTAGAAAATTTTCATTTCAAAACGAAAAGACAACATTAAATCAAACTTTTCAGCTGTGGGTGTGAAGTACCCCCTTCCCAAAACGACTACTCGACCCGCCTCTCTCAGAGGCGCGTCGTGCAACTACCGGTGTGGGGAGAGCCGGCACTCTCCCCACACCATCCGACATCAACCCAAAGTTAGGAAGACATTCTTGCCAGCGAACTGCGATGAAGATGAGACGCACTACGAACTCTACAACATGCCGGTGGACCACAAGGAAAGATTCTACATGATACATGGACCTTGCGGAGAAGTAAGGTAAGCGTTACTTAATGATGCAAAAAATAGGCACAGATGATGAGCATGACGAAACGGTCATTTTATTTTTAGCTCACTAGAATATCATACTTTCTTTGCTATTTCGATTGTACGTTCACCAGTTGGTTTCCAACTTTTTCAATTTGCAGTTCTGACTACGAAACTCGGCTCGACACACTGCAAGGAGAACCCAACGACTGCCCGAACCGTCTCTTCTCCGACACCATCGGAAATAAATGCCAAATTTGCAAAGCTGACTCTCAAGGTGCGCGACACCAACATCGACAACACCTACACTCCGAACAAGACCAAAAAGAGGAAGGTTCCGATCAAAGACGATGGTCTGACTTGCTACCAGCGCAAGATGAAAAGCCTGCGCCCAACACCTTATAGTGATACACTGGGATTGTATAAGGTGTTGGGGTAGGTGTTTCCGTACGACAATGATAATTGGGGGTGACTGGGCGTTCACCAGGACAATTGCGCCTTCGATTTTCCCAGTATCAATTCCAAACGTCTTGAAAGTGATTTTTGGATTGGAAGTAAATATGAGGTGAGCGTTACTTTGTGATGAAAAATATAGATATGGATAATGATTATGACCAAACGGTCATTTTATTTTTAGCTCACTAGAACTTTTTAATTTCCTTGCTATTTAAATTGCACCTTTACCGGTTATGTTCAAATTAACTTATTTAGAATTTATTCGTACCTGGTCGTTTTTAGAACTTCCTAGCTTCTCGCTACTGATAAGGTTTATCAGAGGGTTCTGAACAATTAGTGGGGACGGTTTATTTAACGGTGACTGATTATTTTTCAAGCCGGTTCATTAGAGTAGGCTGGACAATTAGGGATGGCGGTTTATTAAGGGGAATATAGTATTTTCGATGTAATATATACCTTCTAAATGTGTGAAGATCTTGTGGTCGATTCGTCGTGCTGGTCAAAAGTTTCGAACTGGTTTTCAATAAAAACCGATCAACTTCGAGCAGTTGAAAAAGGATGTTTCCATCATCCAAATGCTCTGAAAGTTTGTGTGTATCAATCAACTCTAGATCTTAATTTCTGTAGTTGACAACTTTTTCCAAAATTTAAAATTAAGTCAGTTTCATTGCGTCAGAGCTTGACACATTTCAGCTGAAATTTCGAACTTTTTCAAATACATGATCTGAAACACGACATAACTTGGTTGTGATTTTCGAACAAAGGCGTCAACTACAAAAATGAAGATCAAGAGTGGTTTGAGACATTCGCCAAGTATTCTAAAAATTGAGTGAATGTAATATACTTTTTCAACTGCTCAAAACTGGCCTTTTTGCACTGAAAGTCAGCGAAGAACTTTATTTTTGGCCACCACTAAAAATCGACTAGGATTTCGGCAAAAGTTGGACTGCATGAGCTAAGAAATTCTTCCTAGTTTTCGAATTCTTTAAGGTTGGTCAGAAACAACATGGACAAGACCAAGAAGAGGAAGGTTCCGATCAAAGACGATGGTCTGAGTTGTTACCAGCGCAAGATGAAAAGCCTGCGCCCAACACCTTATAGTGATCCTCTGGGATTGTATAAGGTGTTGGGGCTGGTGTTGGACAGGACAAGGAGAATGCTGCCGACCCCGGATGAACATGGATTATCTAGCAGGTCCAGGTTCGAGCCTCCACAGCCTTTCTTGTCTTCATCCACGTCTTCTTCCACTTGAGAAATTTGATTTCAAATTACCAAAATGGTCAAAGAAAAAAATTTTTGGAATGGATTGCTCTAGATCATGTCCCTCACAATTTATTGTTCTGTTAGATAATTCATTCTCCCCAGTTACAATGTTTCTTCCCCCTCCCCCCTTCTCCTCTTCTCAAATACCATCTCGCTCAAAATCGACCCCTATGATTTTACTCCCGATTTTTTCCTATCCGTAGTAGGTAAATCACTTGCAGGATTGTTCTACAACCATATTATTTTGATTCCCCCTATTTAGTGTATCCCTTTTTGCTTTGATAACTAGCAAGTTTCAATGAATAAAGTTATTCAGAAAAATAACCCCTTACATTGTTGTACATTACTGTAGTGAGGGGTGTAGGAACCCCTTATATTGTTGAACATGAATGCAAATTGTCATCACTTCCAACCACAACAAAGATAATGTTAAGACGGTTGATGGGATACGTTGATTGGGAAGAGATGCCAAGTAACGGTTTTGAAGTTTTGAATATGATGACGTTTTTTTAGGAATAGAAACCTGAAACTTTCAAAAGTTGAACATCAACCTTATTCTTGAAGTCGAAGGGTCTCAGTTTTGTGGAGTTTCGTGGTCTCAGGAACTCCCTCCCCAAAAATGTTTTTATTGGTTATAGAAATCTGGGCGTTTGATGAGTACAATTTGATGAACTCTCAGGTTTTAAAAGTTCCAGCTCACAATACTTTGAGCAATTACTTTCTAATTACACTCATAAAGTTTTTACCCATTTCTGCTCAGGGATGTAAGACTCTCTACAGATTTTTCACTCATTTCTCCTCAGGGATGTGAGACTCTCTCTGGGGCAAACCCAGACCACGTTTGCATATCTCGACTGTTCTTGTTGCGCCAGACCCCCCAAACTGTTTTTATCACTTTGAAAATGCCGTTAGTTAGGTCATGTTGTGAGGATAATACATCCAAGTTGTCGCACTGGCAAATCTGGGTGAAAAGGAAGTATAATACATCCAAGTTCTGGTCGCAAAGGAAATCGGAGCAATCTAACAGAGGCATTATCAACTCGAAATGCTGAAAATTTTAGAACCAGAAAGTTCTTTTTTTTTTAGAACATTCTGGTCCTCTGTCTGCATCTCTTCTTACATCATGTTTGTAGGGTTGGTGGGAGAGAATCCTCCGGATTTTTGTTAATAATAGAATTTCGGAAAAATTATTTTTTTGATTTTATTGCGCACAATCACACCAGCATACAAATTTTTCGTTTTCGAAAAGTGAAACTTTTCTCTTCATAGTTTCTTTCCGAGAGTCTCATTTTGAGTCGTAGAAATTTGATTGCTCTGGAATTTGGCTGTTTTTTGAAAAATTACAATTTAACGTTGAAATTCAGGTACGGTTTTGAACTCAAAATGCTGCAAATTTTCTCAAAAACAAGGTTTGAACGTCAGAAATCACTTTTTTAACCCTTAAAAATCATTAAAAATCATATTTTTACTTCTAAAACAAGAGAAATTCGATGTTTTGAAACAAGGCGCAAGGTGGAATGGTGGAGCATCGTTGTAAAATTTTTCACTCATTTTTTTTTCAATTCATCGGTTTTCGCTCGTTTTTCCTCGAATTTTCTCGAATTTTTCGCATTCTTGTGCTTTGAAAAATTAAAATATCGAAAAATTTCACATTTGAAAACAATTTTTTCAATTTTTTTCGTTGTTTCAACGCGAAAATGGAAAGAAAAACATCGCATTTAATTTTCCTTGATTTTTCTAGTTTTTCTTCGCTTTTTTTGCTTCGAAAAAGGAACTTATCCAGTTTCTGAAGATAACAAAATTATCAAACATTTTTGAGAAACGATTATATAGAAATTTTTCAAAGCGTTCATTTTTTGCATTCATTGGTTTTCACCCGTTTTTCCTCGGATTTCGTCGTATTTTTTGGAAGCTTTCTGCTTTGAATGATTGAATCATTCAATTTTTCAGACTTCAGATTGAGTTATTCTAATGTTTTTTATTGTTTCAGTGGCAGATGGAAGAAAACCGAAAAAGCTGGTTGAGCTGGGGAATGGGAAGTAACCGAGGTAAGCGTTGGTTATTTAGTAACTGAAAAAATTTAAAGTGAAAAAGAGTATAGAAAAATTAGAAAAATCCACTGAACCAACACAAAAATAAATTAGAAACTTTCAAATAAAAACGAAAAAAAATTTTCATAAAAACGAAACTGAATCATCAGGGATTCTGCCCTCGAATTATCAGTCCTCAACTTTTTCATCTTTTCAGCTGCAAGTGTGGTCGTGAAGTATCCCCTGCAGAACACGACTACTCGACCCGCCTTTCTCAGAGGCGGGTCGTGCACCTGCCGGTGTGGGGAGAGCCGTCACTCTCCCAACACCATCGGACATCCACGCCAAGTTAAGAAGAAGTTCTTCCCAGCGATCTGCGATTACGATGAAACGCATGCAAAACTCGCAAAGGTTCCGATGGAAGACGATGGTCTGAGTTGTTACCAGCGCAAGATGAAAAGCCTGCGCCCAACACCTCAGAACACCTCTCTCTCTCAGAGGCGGGTCGTGCAACTGTCGGTGTTGGGAAAGCCGGCACTCTTCCGACAACATCCGACATCCACACAAAATTCGCAAAGATGACTCTCATGGGATGAGCCTCAAGGTTCGCGACAACAACAGCGACGAAAACACGGCGTGTGTCTATGTTTGTGTGTGAGACGGACAGGTGAGCATTTTGTTCGGAAACGCTGTAAATGTTGAAAGAGATTTCTCGGCTCCTCCGGTTGAATTTTTTAAAAGTCGACCCTGCAAAAAAACGTTTCTTGGTAACTGAAAAAATTAAAATTGAAAACGATTATAGAAAAGTTTGAAAAATCTACAGAACCAACACGGAAATGAATTAGAAAACTTTTGTTTCAAAATGAAAAGAGAACATATCGAAAACTATCGAAAACTAAATTTCATAAAAATGCTACTCTAAAAGCTAAAAAACGTTTTGTGAACGTATAAAAAAAACAGCAATCTCAGAATCTCAAGATTTTCAAAATGAAAATTTTTGCCATCAGTAAATCAATACGGTATTCTAACTATTTTCGATTCTAGGCCTCTGAACTTTGTATTGGAGGGTTACTATCATCCAGTTGGTTGATAGTAACCCTGCCACACAGAGTTCAGAGACTGTTCGTATCCCTAAAGTAGAGACTGTTAGATTAAATTATCTAAATCTTTCAGACTCCGTCCCTCACCTGCTGCGGCCAGCCCGAGCGACTCCGCGGAAAAAAGAAAAAGTACATCTACAACGGTTCAGAAGAACATATCCTTCATGATGCATGGACCTTGTGGAGAAGTGCCATCGAATTTGCGTGGATAATGCGAAGTTCGAAAAGCTGACTCTCAAGGTCAGCCAACAACCAAAACGACAGCACTTACTTCACACAAGACCAAGAAGAGACGGATGTCCAACTGACCATGGGAGATGGTCAGTTGGATTCTAACAAGCGGAAAATTAACAGTCTGCGTCCAACGCCTCATAGAGATCAGATGGGAAACTTCGCTTCCACGTGCCAAACGAGCAGTGCAGCTTCCCGAAGGGGGGAAGAAGAAAAAGTACTGCAAAACACACTATGGAAGTCTACCGTGCGGAAAAGGTTCATCGACGCTCTGTGCTCCAATTGGATGATAGTAGCCCTCTCTGTACAAAACGACTGCTCGACCCGCCGCTCTCAGAGGCGGGTCCATAAGGAATGTAGCCCGGCAAGAAAGCACGCTGGTTTGATGCCAACTCCAGAAGAGTGAAGGAACACGAAATGGAGGTAAGAGTGGCTTACAAGTGCTCACATCATCTCTGAATCGACGATTCATTTCTTTGATTTCCGGTTCTAAGATGAAAATGAAGTGCGTCGTCAGAACACATAAAAAGTGAAGATGTCAAACTTAAATATTCTAATTTACAGAAAACACAAACCACCTCAACAGAAAATCGCAAAATTGAAGAATTGGGACGAGCAGCGAAGGAGAAGAGAGAAGAGGAAGAAATCAAGGCTCCGTTCATCAATGGCAGAATCAAGGCGCGCAATATGACAGCAGTGAGTAGATTTTTTTTGGTTCAGACATTTTTTGTTCTCCTAGTTACGTGTTTTACCTTTGGTCTCTCCTTGCAAATGAACCGGGTAGAATCAACGACAGGCTTCTTACTCGGAAGCCTTATTGCCATTGTTTCAACAATTTGCCAATTTAGGGGTTCCCACTATTGCGAATTTTCAGGCATGACGTGCTACTTGCCCGAAGTGGACACGATTCGAAAACAAGGCGTTTTGAAGTAAAAGAAGACAACCTCAAGGAAGCAACGGCGCCCAAATGCACATTACAGCAAAAAGAAGGTAATGTTTAGTTTTGAATTTGACGACTAGTCTGACATTTACCAATTCTCTAGCTTTCTGTATCAAAACCACTAATAATTTAGCTCATTTTCAGCCCACAAGGAATGTAGCCTGGCAGGCGGGAAAGGACGTTCAAAGACAACATCAAAGAAAGAAAAGAGCGGAAAAGTCCTCACATTCGAGGATCGTGCAAAAGCCATTCAAAAGAACGGAATGAAGGTTCTAGGATGCATGAAGACAGAGACAAACTTAAATGGTAAGATTTAACTCTGACTTTGACTACTATGTAGTCTGACATTCCCAACTCTATAGCTTTCTAAATCAGAACCACTAATAATTCAGCTCATTTTCAGCCCGCGAGGAATGTACCCTGGGAAGAAAGCACGCTGGTTTGATGCCAACTCCTCATGGACCCTCTGGATCTCTATTCAGAGTTGGGTCTTCAAGCACAAGAAAGGACAGATTCAAAAGACCGGATTGAAGAATTGAGGAGAAAAATTTTCGTTGTGGAAGGAAAGTGTGAAAGGTAAGCTTGTGTTATTTAGTAATTGAGAAATTTTGGTACAGAAAATGATAACAAACAGTTGACATTTACTGACCGGGACCTTTCGAGCCCTCTTAGATTTCTCGAACCCTGGGAAAACTATCTAGATCGCGGTTTGAGGGGTTATTAGGAGCGAGTTTTTGACAGGTTAGATTATCGGAAATTTTTCCGATTCAGCCAAAATTAAACTCTTCAAAATCGTACAGTTGTATCTTGTACGAGTGACCTGACTTGATGAGGGTCATAATGACCAAAAAAGGGAAAATGAACATACAAAACGAACAAGTGTGAAATTCTTGTGGTCGATTCGTCGTGCTGGCCAAAAGTTTTGAACTGGTTTTCGATACAAATTGGTCAACTTCGAGCAGCTGAAAAAGTATGTTCCAATCATTCGAATGCTCTGAAAATTTGTAAGTGTATCAGTCAACTCTAGATCTTCATTTTTGTAGATGACAACATCTTCAAAAATTCAAAATTAAGTCAGTTTAGTTGCGTCAAAGCTCGACACATTTCATTGGGTATTTCGAACTTTTTCAATTACATGATCTGAACCACGACATAACTTGATTGTGATTTTCGAACAAAGGCGTCTACTACAAAAATGAAGATCAAAAGTTGTTTGATACATTCGCCAAGTATTATAAAAATCGAGTGAATGGAATATACTTTTTTAACTGCTCAAAGTTGGCCTTGTTGCACTGAAAATCACCGAAGAATTTCATTTTTGGCCAGCACTGATAATCGACTCTGATTTCGGCAAAAGTCGAACTGCATTAGCCAAGAACTTGTTTCTAGTTTTTCGGATTCATCAAGCTCGTATTCTTGACAAATTTTGAGTCTGGGCTAATGGATGTCAAGTCGTGAATTTCGGACCCAATACACTATCCTCAACTTTTTCAATTTGCAGTCCTGATAATGAAATCCGGATCAATGCCGTTGAAGGAGAACTCCGCTCATCCAACCACTGCCCGAGCGGTGACTGTCCCCACACCATCGGACATCGATGCGAAGTTCGCAAAGCTAACTTCCAAGGTCGGAAGATGATGCTATCACCAGCGGAAGATGAAAAGCCTGCGCCCAACACCTTATAGCGATCCTCTGGGATTGCATAAGGTGTTGGGGCAGGTACCTCCGTGTGGTATGGATAAGGAGAACGCACTAGGGATCCACCAAGACAATTGCGCCGATATGGTAGAATGGAAGTGAATATAAGGTGAGCGTTACTTAGTGAAAAAATATAGGGACAGATAATGAAAATGATCAAACGGTCATTTTATTTTTAGCTCACTGGAACATCATAATTTTCTTGCTATTTCGATTGCACCTTTACAAGTTGTGTCCAAATCAATTTTTTAGTTAAAATTGTTTGTACCTGATCGTTTTCAGAACTACCTAGCTTTTCGCTCCTAAAAAAGTTGATTAGAGGGGCTGGGCAATTAGTGGTGACGGTTAATTTTTCAAACATATCATTCGACTGCCGGTTCATTAGAGTGTGACGTACAATTAAGGTTGGCTGTTTATTAAGGGGAATACACCATTTTCGATGTAATGTAATAGGTACCTTCTGATGTGGGAAGATCTTGTGATCGATTCGTCGTGCTAGCCAAACGTTTTAAACTTTGGTGATTTTCAACACAAACCGATCAACTTCGAGCAGTTGAAAAAGTACGTTCCCATCATCCAAATGCTCTGAAAATTTGTGTGTAACAATCAAGTCTAGATCTTAGTTTCTGTAGTTGACCACTTTTTCCAAAATTTAAAATTAAGTCAGTTTCGTTGCGTCAAAGCTTGACACATTTCAACTGGAATTTCAATATTTCTCGAATACTAGAACTGAAACACGACATAACTCGATTTATATTTTCGAACAAAGGCGTCAACTACAAAAATGAAGATCAAGAGTGGTTTGAGACATTCGCCAAGTGTTCTAAAAATCGAGTGAATGTAATATACTTTTTCAACTGCTCAAAACTGGCCTTTTTGCACTGAAAGTCAGCGGAGAACTTTATTTTTGGCCAGCACTGAAAATCGGCTAGGATTTCGGCAAAAGTTGGACTGCATGAGCCAAGTAATTATTCCTAGTTTCGAATTCTTTAAGGTTGGTCAGAAACAACATAGACAAGACCAAGAAGAGGACGATGAAAGACGATGGTTTGAGTTGTTACCAGCGCAAGATGAAAAGCCTGCGCCCAACACCTTATAGTGATCCTCTGGGATTGTATAAGGTGTTGGGGCAGGTGTTGGACAGGACAAGGAGAATGCTGCCGACCCCGGATGAACATGGATTCTCTAGCAGGTCCAGGTTCGAGCCTCCACAGCCTTTCTCGTCTTCATCCACGTCTTCTTCCGCTTTTGAGAAATTTGATTTCAAATTACATAGATGGCTAAAGAAAAAATTTTTTGGAATGGATTGCTCTAGATCATGGCCCTCACAATTTATTGTTCTGCTAGATTATTCATTCTCTCGGTTACAATATTCCTTAGAATCCTGAAACTTTTAATAGTTGAACATCGACCTTATTCTTGAAGTCGAAGGGTCTCTGCCTTGTGGAGTTTTGTGGTCTCAGGAATTCCCTCCCCAGCTCCCCAAAAAGGTTTTCGTTGGTTATAGAAATCTCAGCATTTGATGAGTACAATTTGATGAACCCTCAGGTTTTAAATGTTTCAGCTCACAATACTTTGAGCAATTACATTCTAATTACACTCATAAAGTTTTTACCCATTTCTCCTCAGGGATGTGAGACTCTCTCTGGGGCAAACCCAGACCACGTTTGCATATCTCGACTGTTCTTGTTGCGCCAGACCCCCCAAACTGTTTTTATCACTTTGAAAATGCCGTTAGTTAGGTCATGTTGTGAGGATAATACATCCAAGTTGTCGCACTGGCAAATCTGGGTGAAAAGGAAGTATAATACATCCAAGTTCTGGTCGCAAAGGAAATCGGAGCAATCTAACAGAGGCATTATCAACTCGAAATGCTGAAAATTTTAGAACCAGAAAGTTCTTTTTTTTTTAGAACATTCTGGTCCTCTGTCTGCATCTCTTCTTACATCATGTTTGTAGGGTTGGTGGGAGAGAATCCTCCGGATTTTTGTTAATAATAGAATTTCGGAAAAATTATTTTTTTGATTTTATTGCGCACAATCACACCAGCATACAAATTTTTCGTTTTCGAAAAGTGAAACTTTTCTCCTCATAGTTTCTTTCCGAGAGTCTCATTTTGAGTCGTAGAAATTTGATTGCTCTGGAATTTGGCTGTTTTTTGAAAAATTACAATTTAACGTTGAAATTCAGGTACGGTTTTGAACTCAAAATGCTGCAAATTTTCTCAAAAACAAGGTTTGAACGTCAGAAATCACTTTTTTAACCCTTAAAAATCATTAAAAATCATATTTTTACTTCTAAAACAAGAGAAATTCGATGTTTTGAAACAAGGCGCAAGGTGGAATGGTGGAGCATCGTTGTAAAATTTTTCACTCATTTTTTTTTCAATTCATCGGTTTTCGCTCGTTTTTCCTCGAATTTTCTCGAATTTTTCGCATTCTTTTGCTTTGAAAAATTAAAATATCGAAAAATTTCACTTTTGAAAACAATTTTTTCAAATTTTTTTCGTTGTTTCAACGCGAAAATGGAAAGAAAAACATCGCATTTAATTTTCCTTGATTTTTCTAGTTTTTCTTCGCTTTTTTTGCTTCGAAAAAGGAACTTATCCAGTTTCCGAAGATAACAAAATTATCAAACATTTTTGAGAAACGATTTGATAGAATTTTTTTCAAAGCGTTCATTTTTTGCATTCATTGGTTTTCACTCGTTTTTCCTCGAATTTCGTCGTATTTTTTGAAAGTTTTCTGCTTTGAATGATTGAATCATTCAATTTTTCAAACTTCAGAAAGAGTTATTCTAATGTTTTTTATTGTTTCAGTGGCAGATGGGAGAAAACCGAAAAAGCTGGTTGAGCTGGGGAATGGGAAGTAACCGAGGTAAGCGTTGGTTATTTAGTAACTGAAAAAAAAAAATTAAAAGTGAAAAAGAGTATAGAAAAATTAGAAAAATCCACTGAACCAACACAAAAATAAAGAATCTTTTATTTCAAAACGAGAAAAAAATTTCATAAAAACGCAACTGAATCATCAGGGATTCTGCCCTCGAATTATCAGTCCTCAACTTTCCCAACTTTTCAGCTGCAACCAGTGACGTATCCCCTGCGGAACACGACTACCCGACCCGCATCTCTCAGAGGCGGGTCGTGCAACTGCCGGTGTGGGGAGAGCCGTCACTCTCCCCACACCATCGGACATCCACACGAAGTTCGCAAAGATGACTGTCATGGGATGATCCTCAAGGTCCGCGATACCAACATCAACGACAAAACGGTGTTGCGTATGTCTGTGTGTGTGTGTGTGTCAGTCGTACAGGTGAGCATTTTGTTCAGAAATTCTGTAAAGGAGATTTAAAGGAGGTTTGAAGGAGATTTCTCGGCTTCTCTGTTTGAATTTTTTTAAAGTTGACGCTGCAAAAAAAAAAATACAAAAAAATGCAATCTCATAATCTTAAGATTTTCAATTTGAGAATTTTTGCCATCAGTAAATCAATACGGTATTCTAACTGATTCCGATTCTATGCCTCTGAACTTTGAATAGGAGGGTTACTATCATTCAGTTGGGTAATAGTAACCCTGCAATACAGTGTTCAGAGACTGTTCGTATCCCTGAAGTAGAGACTGGTCGATTAAAATATCCAAATCTTTCAGACTCGCCAATCTCCTGCTGCGGCCAACCCGAGCGACTCCGATTCAACGTGCCGAATGAGCAGTGCAGCTTCCCGCACCTCGGATGTCTTGCCATCGTTACACGATTATGGCGGAAAAAAGAAGAAGTACATCTACAACGGTTCAGAAGGACATATCCTTCATGATGCATGGACCGTGCGGAGAAGTTTCATCGAATTTGCGTGCTACAACTGGTACGCCGTCAAAAGACACAAAAGTGAACATATCAAACTTCAATCGTAAATTTACAGAGAACAATCGAAGAACTGAGAAGAGCAGCGAAGGAGACGAGGGAATAGGAGGCGACAAAGGATCCGTTTATCAATGGGAGAATCGTAGAGATGCTCGACAAGTATTCGAGGAACGAGAGAATTGGAACATGGATGAAGCCATGGACGGACACAAAAACCTGCACATTGTCGAGAAGACGATGTAACTTGGTCAGTTTATCATTTTGCCTCCGCTTCGACGTTCCAAATGGGCAATGCAGCTTCCCGGAGCTCGGATGCCGGATCCTCCCGGGAGACCGATACTTCCTCCACGATTATGGAGGGAAGAAGAAAAAGTACTGCAAGACGCACTACACGATCTACGTCATAGAATTTCACTACGAAATCAACATCAAAGAATGAAAAGAGCGGGAAAATCCTCACATTCGAGGATCGTGCAAAAGCCATTCAGCCGCAAGGAATGTACCCTGGCAAGAAAGCACGCTGGTTTGATGCCAACTTCATCTTTGAGAACAACCACATTGAAGCCTGGACTAGGGAATGATGGAACTTGGACAATAGAAGATCAGAAGAGTGAAGGAACACGAAAAGGAGGTGAGAGTGGCTTACAAGTGCTCACATCATCTCTGCGTCGATGATTCATTTCTTTGATTTCCGGTTCCAAAATACAAATGAAGTCGGTCGTCAGAGTACTCAAACGTGAACATATCAAACTTCAATTGTGAATTTACAGAGAACACAAACCACCTCCAGAGAGAATCGCAAAATCGAAGGATTGAGAAGAGCAGCGAAGGAGAAGAGAGAGGAAGAAGAAATCAAGGACCTGTTCATCAATGGCAGATCAAGGCGCGCAATATGACAGCAGTGAGTAGATTTTTTTGGTTCAGACATTTTTTGTAATCCTAGTTACGTGGTCTACCTTTGGTCTCTCCTTGCAAATGGACCGGGTAGGATCAACGACAGGCGACCTGTTATTAGACCTGGAACCAACAAGTATTTAATAGTTCAGCTAGGGTTTGTGTTCTTACCACAGTTGATTGAATTTCTTACTCTGGAGCCGAATTGCCATTGTTCCAACAAATTGCCAATTTAGGGGTTCCTACTATTGCGAATTTTCAGGAATGGCGTGCTAATGAAAAGAGCGGGAAAATCCTGGCACTCAAGGATAGTAAAGGAGGCATTCATAAGAACGGAATTGGGATTCGAGGATTCATGAAGGCCGAAGCACACTCAACAGGTACGATTTGGCTCTGACTTCGACTACTAGTCCAACACTAGCTTACTATATCAAAACCACTAATAATTTAGCTCATTTTCAGCCCACGAGGAGTGTAGCCTGGCAGGCAGGAAATTACGCTAGTTTGATGCCAACTCCGTACGGAGACCCTCTGGGCCCCATCTTCGATGACAACCAAATTGAAGCCAAGAATGGGTGATAATGGGAGCGGAAGAAGCATGGCACTCGAGGATCGTGAAGAAATCATTCATAAGAACGGAATGAATAGTCGAGGATCCGAGAAGAATACATCAAACTCAAAAGGTGAGGTTTAGCTCTGACTTAGCTTTCTATATCAAAACCACTAATAATTTAGCTTATTTTCAGCTCACAAGGAATGTAGCCTGGCGGCAAGAAAAACTTCTAGTTCGATGCCAACTCCGTACGGAGACCCTCTGGGTCTCTATGCAGAGTTGGGCGCTGAGGCACGGGAAAGGACAGATCCGAAAGACCTGTAAAGGAGGAAAACTTTGCGTGGTGGAAGGAAAGTGTAAAAGGTAAGCGTGGGTCATTTAGTAATTGGAAAAATTAGGTACAGAAAATGATTTCAAAAAACAGTTAAGGCATTTACTGATCCGGACCTTTCCAACTCTATCAGATCCCTCGGAACCTGGGGGTCCTAAGTTATATTAGGGTGTCCTAGGGTATAAAATGTAAATGTTGGTTTTTTTTTCCGTAATTTTCGACTTTTTACTTTTCTAAGCTCTACCCTTTTTTTCAGATGGCTACAGTCCTCGATGGGTCCCCCACAACGTACACCCAGCTGGCGATGATTCCCATAACAACAAACTCAATTTCTCTGACGATCGAGGCGAACATGGAGAACGTCCCGCCGGGAACACAGGCCTCACAACTCTTGGATGCTGCGTTTCTTTCACAAGGTTCGTGATCATATTTTTTCTACAAAAACTATCATAAGGACGCATCGGTCATCTTTGATGAGAATACTTTTGATCATTTTGATGGCGTCTGTGTTTTTGAAAAGTTAGATTATCGGAGAGTTTTCCGATTCAGTCAAAATGAAACTCTTCAAAATCGTACAGTTCTCTCTCGTACGAGTGACTTGACTTGATAAGGGTCACAATGATCAAAAAAGGGCGAATTGACAAACAAAAAATACAAGAAAAGTGAGAAAGTGTCTTGCAGATGGAGCCGCAGTGACCAATAGTGCAGACAAGCCGGAAGAAGATGGAGTGTTCACTCCGAGGAAGGAGAAAATTTTGGGACTTTTGTGCCAACGATTTCTGATTTCGTTCAAAGGAGACAGCGGCCAGAAAATTTTTTATCACTACGTTTATCGATTCTAGATTTTTCTCATACCTGTCCTTATAATATCGAATTTATGCCAAGCATACCGGAACTTTCTTCCTTTTCACACACCTTAATTCTCCTGTTAAAATTTTTATTTTTCATATCTTGTGTCACTGCCCTTGTGCCCTTCAATGAATAAACAAATTGAATTTGAATTGAACGACTACCATCAAGACATGAAGGTAAGAGAGGCCCATAAGTGTTCAAATCATTTCCTTCTTTGAATCGGCGATTCGAATCTTTGACACACATATGTAGACTAGCATGTTCGGCCCAAAAATCAAAAAATAATGGGTCGCCAGATCACTGAAAACTGAAGATATGTATCAAGATTAAATTGTAGTTTACAGAGACCACCTAAAGGTCCAAACGAATACGCCAAAATCGAAAGTATGATGGGAAGTGCAGCGAAGAAAAAAGAGAACAAATTCCATTTTCTACTCTTTCGATTTGTTGCTCCCTGATCTATATTATTGCACCCTCTTTTCCCAAATTTTGCTCTGTAATGTTTTTTCATTCTTGCCAAACTTTCAAGTGATTTTCCCAGTTCTCTTCTCTTTTATTTTGCATCAAATGTTCCCCCTTTTTTTGGTGTTTTTCCGATTCTCTCTAAGCGATCATCCTTTTCTCTTATAACAGCTATCCTATTTCTACACCTTATCATCGAATCCCACGAATTTTTGTGTTTCGCTTCTCTGTGATCATTGAATCTCCAGTGCTGACGGTTTTCTCAGTTCAGGCTACAATAAATACTGGTTAATTGTTAAATATACCAATTCAGCAATTGCTGTGAATTTTGGAAAATTTATAATAAAACTCACTTCGGAGATCCGAACCAGAAGTGCGAGACAAAAACCATGTGAATTTTGAGACGTCTGACACATTTAATCCTTGAGGATCTTCTAGGGTAAGGGTCTGGGTGTCCTTCCATAATCCGAATTGTGCCGACCAGTGTTGTCCCTCGCCTTTAAGTGCGCATAGGGCAATACATCCGATTCAGTTACCTTGTTTTCTTTGTTCTCAGTGTTTCCCCCTTCCCAAAAATCCCACTCACTCCCTGAAAAGCTGTTCATCCTTTTCTTGACCTCAACCTGAAGTCTGAAAAACGCGAAATGTGTCAACAACGATTGAAATTTTTCAAAAACAGTATTTGAACTTCCAAAACCTCTTTTCAAATTTTCGAAAATTATTCAAAATCAACTTTTTATATCTAAAACTAGCAAAATTCGACATTTTCCAAACAAGGCGCAGGGTAATATTAAATGAAACGTCGAAATTCAGGTACGGTTTTGAACTCAAAATGCAGCAAACGAACCTTGAATCTGGGCTATTGGATTTTGAGTCGCGAATTTCGGACCTAATACACTATTCTCAACTTCCAATTTGCACTTCAGCGACAACACGCAAACTCCGAACAAGACCACGAAGAGACGGATTTTGATGGAAGATCATCTTTCTCACAAGCGGAAGATAAAAAGCCTGCGCCCAACACCTTATAGTGATACACTGGGATTGTATAAGGTGTTGGGGCAGGTGTTTCCGCATGGAGAGGACAAGGAGAATGCTGGTGATCGTGGATGTACATGGATGACTAGCAAGTCTAGGTTCGAGCCTCCACAACCTTTCTTGCCTTCTTCTACTTCTTCTTCTCTAACTGGACTATAATTCTCCTGTTTATAATTTTTATTATTCGTATCTTGTGTCAGTGGACTTGTGCCCTTCAATGAATGGACAAACTAAACTTTTGAAAAATTTGTTTTCAAGGGACATACGAGATGGAATTTCAAAAAAGTTTAGAATGGTTTCAATTAAAAGATCATCTTCCCCACAATTTATCGTTCTGGTAGATAACTCCCTCTGTCGGTCGAAATGTTTCTCTGATCTTTTCCTTTCTCTGATAATTTCCCTTCAGGTTTCAGTTGTTTCAGCTCACAATACTTTTAGCAAGTACACTCTAATTACACTCTCAATTACACTCTATTTCACTTTCCCGTCGCGTTTTTGGAAAAAGTAGATCAAGATAGAGAAATTACAACATTCAATATCCACAAATGACACAAAGAAAGTAAACACACATCTTTTTGCACTTTTCGTAACATGACCGAAACAGCTTGCCAAGCAATTAAGAATAGCTAGTAAGCTGGCTGAAAATTCGAAGTAATAAAAAAGGTTGGGAGTACGACGAGCACATCCCTCGACTGTTCATGTTGCCCCAGTGCACATTCCTCGACTTTTTCTGCTCAGGAATGTGAGACCCTCTAGAGGTGTTACACCCATTTCTGCTCATGTTGTCCCAGACTCCCGTGCACATCCTTCGACTGTTCATGTTGCCCCAGACCCCCGCGTACATCCCTCCACTATTCATGTTGCAAGGTGAATAAATCCTCAATTTTTCTTCATAATTGATGGAGAAGGTCTCTGGGATTGAATGAAATTCCACGCTTCAGTCTTTCCGAGGTAAGAATTTTGCTTCTTCTCCATCAATTTTGAAGAAAAATTCTCGGTTAAAAAGAACCATTTTGGCGTTAATTTGAACAAACTTTTTAGACTTTTTCAGACTCCTTTTGTCACTTTGAACGTGCAATTTGTAAAGTCATGTTGAAAATATGATAGATCCAAGTTGTCGCACTGGAAAATCTGAGTGCGAAGGATATCGGAGCAATCAACAAAGGCATTATCATTATGCACAACTCGAAATGCTGAACATTTCACCGAGAAGAACATTCTGGTTCTCTGTCTGCTTTTCTTCTCACATCATGTGTGCAGGGTAGGTGGGAATGAACTTCAAGGATAACCGGAGGATGCGAACTTCCTCCGGCGTTTTTGTCGAAGAATGGGAGAATTTCGTAGGAAAGATTGTTTTGATTTTGTGCACACAATCAATACCAACTTACAAATTTTTCGTTTTCGAAAAATCAAACGTTTCTCTTATTATTTTTTTTTCGAAGGTCTCAGTTTGAGTCGTAGAAATTTGCCTGGTTTTTGAAGAATTACATTTTAACGTTGAAATTCAGGTACGGTTTTGAACTCAAAATGAAGCAAATTTTCTCAAAAACAAGGTTCGAATGTCAGAAATCACTAATAATCATGTTTTTAGGTCGAAAACCAGAGAAATTCGACATTTTTCAAACAAGGCGCAAGGTGGAAGACGGAGCATCGTTGCAAAAATTTTCAACACAATTTCTCCCAATTTATCGGTTTTCACTCGTTTTTCGTTGAATTTTTGTGTGTTTTTCGCATTATTTTGATTTGAAAAATTAAAATATTGAAAAATTTCTGCCAGTTTTTTCAATTTTTTTTGTCGTTCCCGTGCGAAAATAGAGAGGAAATCGTCGGTTTCAATTTCCCCCAGTCTTTTTTGTTTCTTCTCAGTTTTTCCGCTTCGATTACAAAATGCTCACATCATCTCTGAATCGACGATTCATTTCTTTGATTTCCGGTTCCAAAATGAAAATGAAGTGCGTCGTCAGAGTACTTAAAAGTTAACATATCAAACTTCAATTGTGAATTTACAGAGAACACAAACCACCTCCAGAGAGAATCGCAAAATCGAAGGATTGAGAAGAGCAGCGAAGGAGAAGAGAGAGGAAGAAGAAATCAAGGACCTGTTCATCAATGGCAGATCAAGGCGCGCAATATGACAGCAGTGAGTAGATTTTTTTGGTTCAGACATTTTTTGTAATCCTAGTTACGTGGTCTACCTTTGGTCTCTCCTTGCGAATGGACCGGGTAGGATCAACGACAGGCGACCTGTTATTAGACCTGGAACCAACAAGTATTTAATAGTTCAGCTAGGGTTTGTGTTCTTACCACAGTTGATTGAATTTCTTACTCTGGAGCCGAATTGCCATTGTTCCAACAAATTGCCAATTTAGGGGTTCCTACTATTGCGAATTTTCAGGAATGGCGTGCTCTTGCCCGATATGGACCCAATTCAACAACGAGGCGTTTGTTTTAACACACGAGAAGAAAAACCAGAGCGAGCAACGACGCTCAGAGGAACAGTACAGCAAAAAAGAGACAACGGCGACCATCAAGACATGAAGGTAAGAGGGGCTCATTGCCTGAATTTCGACTGAATTAACATCCTGTCTTCTTACTGCGACTTTTTCTATTTTTCAGAATTCCCTGCTTCACACAAGGATTCCGAAGTGGTTCAAAGACAAGACCAAAGAATGAAAAAAGCGGGAAAGTCCTGGCACTCAAAGATCGTGAAAAGGCCATTTAAAAGAACGGAATAAAGTTTTCTTTTATCGAGGATCCAAGCAGAACAAATCAAACTCCAAAGGTAAGATTTAACTCTGACTTTGACTACCTACGTATGGCATTCATCAACTCTCCAGCTTTCTACAATATATCAAAACCACTAATAATTTAGCTCATTTTTAGCTCACATGGAATGTACCCTGACAAGAAATTTGATGCAAGCACGTGGAAGGACACATCCAAAAGACCGGATAGAAGAAGGAGCGAAATTTTTACGTGATGGAAGGAAAGTGTAAAAGGTAAGCGTGGATCATTAGTTATTGGAAAAGTTAGGTACAGAAAGTTAAAATAAAACAGTTAAGGCATTTAATGACCCGGACCTTTCGAACCCTATTAGATCCCTCGGAACCTGGGGGTCCTAGGTTATATTAGGGTTTCCTAGGGTATAAAATGTCAGTTTTCGTTTTTTTTTCTTTGATTTTCGTCTGGTTACTTTTCTAAGAACCTCCTTTTTTTTAGATGGCTACAAACTTCGACGGGTCCCCCACAACGTACACCCAGCTGGCGGTGAATCCCACAACGGCGAACTCAATTTTTTTGACGATCGAGGCGAACATGGAGAACGTCCCGCCGGGAACACAGTCTTCACAGCTCTCGGATGCCGCGTTTCTTTCACAAGGTTTGTGCTTACACTTTTTTCCTCTAAAAACTATCATAAAGACGCATCGGTCATCTTTGATAAGAACACTTTTGACCATTTTGCTGTCGCCTGTGTTTTTAGCAAGTTAGATTATCGGAGAGTTTTCCGATTCAGTCGAAATGAAACTCTTCAAAATCGTACAGTTCTCTTTCGAACGAGTGACTTGACTTGATAAGGGTCACAATGACCAAAAAAAAGGACAAATGAACAAACAAAAAGTACAAGCGAATTGAGAAAGTGTTTTGCAGATGGAGCAGCAGTGACCACTGGTGCAGAGAAGGCGGAAGGCGATGGAGAGTTCCCTTCGAGGAAGGAGAAAAGTTTGGGACTATTGTCCGAACGATTTCTGATTTCGTTCAAAGGAGACAGCGGACAGAAAAATGTGTAAGTTGGAGGGAGGAAATTCAGAAGATCCAAACTATTTCATTTCCATTCCAGATGTTGAAGAACGACGAATCTACAAATATTGTCAACGTGATGGAAGCAATGGACGCGATGCACGAAACCAACAAATCCTACTACCATTGGCAGAAGCTTGAATCTCTTCTGAAGCTCATGATTGAGCTGCAGGTTGGATTTCTAACCAGAAACTTACACTAACCGGACAAAATTTTTAGGCCGAAGCAATTGAGCAGGGTCTTCCAAAGCGTGTGCTTCGCGTCGAGCAAGCCATGTGCTCGTTCAAGAGATCGCTTCGCCACGTGGCTTCAAGTTGGGACGGCGGTCTCAAGGACACTGTCGACTCTTTCGGGGGTCCTCTTTCCCCCCCGTCCACTCCAGGAACTTCTTCCTAGCCAGTGCCCGTGAAGAGCGAGTCCGAGTCTCAATGATGTCGATGGAGAAGAAGTCCAGAGTGGATTGAAAAACTGGGTAGAGCTGCGTGGAAAAAGAGGGAATAGGAGGAGATCACGGATCCGTTCATCAATGGAAGAATCGAAGAGATGCTCGACGAGTATTTCGAGGAGCGGGAGGATTGGGATATGGATGCAGCCATGGACGGACAAGCGAACCTGCACATTGTCGAGAAGACGATGTAGTTTCGTCTGCTAGGGAATAGGAAGTAAACGAGGTAAGCGTTGGTTATTCAGAAACTGAAATAATTAAAATTAGAAAAGAGTATAGAAAAATTAGAAAAATCCACTGAACCAACACGAAAATAAATTCAAAAACTTTTATTTCAAAACACATCGAAAACTATCAAAACATTCTCAGAATCTCAAGATTTTCGATTCGAAATTTTTTGCCATCACTAAACCAATACGGTATTCAAATTATTTCCGATTCTACTCCTCTGAACTCAGTATAGGAGGGTTACTATCATCCAGTTGGACGATAGTAACCCTGCTATATTGAGTTCAGAGACTGTCCGTATCCCTAAAGTAGAGACTGGTAGATCAAATTATTCAAATCTTTCAGACTCGCAACTCTCCTGTTGTGATCAACCCGAGCGACTCCGCTTCAACGTGCTGAATGAACAGTGCAGTTTCCCGCACCTCGGATGTCTTGCCAACGTTATACGATTATGGAGGGAAGAAGAAAAAGTACATCTACAACGGTTCAGAAGTACATTTCCTTCATGATGCATGGACCTTGTGGAGAAGTGTCATCGAATTTGCGTGCTCCAACTGGTACGCCGTAAAAACACACAAAAGTGAACATATCAAAAAATTTACAGAGAACACAAAGCACCCCAAGAGAAAATGGAAAAATAGAAGAATTGAGAAGAGCAGCAAAGGAGAAGAGAGAAGAGGAAGAGATCACAGATCTTCGAAAAGCTGACTCTCAAGGTCAGCGAACAACCACAACGACATCACTTACTTCACACAAGACCAAAAGGAGACGGATGTCCAACTGACCAAGGAAGGTGGTCAGTTGGATTCTAACCAGCGGAAAATGAACAGCCTGCGTCCAACGCCTCATTGTGATCAGCTGGGAAACTTCGCTTCCTCGTGCCAAACGAGCAGTGCAGCTTCCCGGAGGAGGAAGAAGAAGAAGTACTGCACATTACGGAAGTCAAGTGTACGGAAAAGTTCCATCGAATTCGTGGGCTCCAACTGGATGATAGTAGCCCTCTCTTCACAAAACGACTGCTCGAACCGCCTCACTCAGAGGCGGGCTCATAAGGAATGTAGCCTGGCAAGAAAGCACGCTGGTTTGATGCCAACTTCATCTTTGAGAACAACCACATTGAAGCCAGGACTAGGGAATGATGGAACTTGGACACGAGAAGCTCAGAAGAGTGAAGGAACACGAAATGGAGGTGAGAGTGGCTTACAAGTGCTCACATAATCTCTGAGTCGACGATTCATTTCTTTGATTTCCGGTTCCAAAATGAAAATGAAGTCGGTCGTCAGAGTACTCAAACGTGAACATATCAAACTTCAATTGTGAATTTACAGAGAACACAAACCACCTCCAGAGAGAATCGCAAAATCGAAGGATTGAGAAGAGCAGCGAAGGAGAAGAGAGAAGAGGAAGAAATCAATGCTACGTTCATCAATGGCAGAATCAAGGCGCGCAATATGACAGCAGTGAGTAGATTTTTTTTGGTTCAGACATTTTTTGTTCTCCTAGTTACGTGTTCTACCTTTGGTCTCTCCTTGCAAATGAACCGGGTAGAATCAACGACAGGCTTCTTACTCGGAAGCCGAATTGCCATTGTTCCAACAAATTGCCAGTTTAGGGATTCCTACTATTGCGAATTTTCAGGCATGGCATGCTACTTGCCCGAAGTGGACACGATTCGAAAACGAGGCGTTTTGAAGTAAGAGAAGACAACCCCAAGGAAGCAACGGCGTCCAAATGCACATTACAGCAAAAAGAAGGTAATATTTAGTTTTGAATTCGACGACTAGTCTGACATTTACCAATTCTCTAGCTTTCTATATCAAAACCACTAATAATTTAGCTCATTTTCAGCCCACGAGGAATGTAGCCTGGCGGCAAGAAAAACTTCTAGTTCGATGCCAACTCCGTACGGAGACCCTCTGGGCTCCATCTTCGATGACAACCAAATTGAAGCCAGGAATGGGTGATGATGGCAGCGAAAGAAGCATGGCACTCGAGGATCGTAATGAAAAAATTCATAAGAAAGGAATGAAGGTTCGAGGATGCATGAAGGCTGAAGCCAAATCAAAAGGTAAGATTTAGGTTCGACTTTGACTACTAGTCCGACATTCCCATCTCTCTAGCTTTCTAAATCAGAACCACTGATAATTTAGCTCATTTTCAGCCACAAGGAATGTAGCCTGGCAGGCAAGAAAAACCTCTAGTTTGATGCCAACTCCGTACGGAGACGCTCTGGGTCTCTATTCAGAGTTAGGTCTTCAAGCACGGGAAGGGACAAGTCCCAAAGACCGGATAGAAGAAACAGCAAATCCTGCGTGGTGGAAGGAGAGTGTGAAAGGTAAGCGTGGGTTACTTAGTAATTGGAAAAATTACCGTAAAAACTCTATTAGAGTGCCATGGCACTGTATTGTTCGGAGATAATTTGGGTGGCACTGTATTAGGGGCTGGCATTCAAATAGAGGCTGGCACTTTATTGTTCGGCACCAATTTTTCATTTGAAACTCATGTCAAAAAATAAGAAGTTGTACTTGGAATCGTTGACAAATGTTCTTCCTTTCCAGCACTGCTAAATACAAAAAACGAGTATTCAAAAAAGCATAAAAACCCGGAAATTCTTTGACTTTGATAACCTCTACCACAGCAACATCAAATCAGCAGTGGCACTATATTAGGGACTGGCACTCAAATAGGGGGTGGCACTCTAATGTTCGGAGGGGATCTGGGATGGCACTGTATTAGAGGCTGGCATTCAATTAGGGGTGGTTATCTGATAGAGTTTTTACGGTAAGTACAGAAAATGATTTCAAAAAACAGTGAAGGCATTTACTGACCAGGACCTTTCGAACCCTACTAGATCCCTCGGAACCTGGGGGTCCTAAGTTATATTAGGGTGTCCTAGGGTATAAAATGTAAATGTTGGTTTTTTTTTCCGTAATTTTCGACTTTTTACTTTTCTAAGCTCTACCCTTTTTTTCAGATGGTTACAGTTTTCGATGGGTCTCCCACAATGTACACCCAGCTGGCGGCGATTCCGATAACGACGGACTCAATTTTCTGACGATCGAGGCAAACGTGGAGAACGTCCCGAGGGGAACGCAGGCCTTATAACTCTCGGATGCCTCGTTTCTTTCACAAGGTTCGTGATCATATTTTTTTCTACAAAAACTATCATAAGGACGCATCGGTCATCTTTGATAAGAATACTTTTGATCATTTTGATGGCGTCTGAGTTTTTGACAAGTTAGATTATCGGAGAGTTTTCCGATTCAGTCAAAATGAAACTCTTCAAAATCGTACAAATCTCTCTCGTACGAATGACTTGACTTGATAAGGGTCACAATGATCAAAAAAGGGCGAATGGTCAAACAAAAAATACAAGAAAAGTAAGAAAGTGTCTTGCAGATGGAGCCGCAGTGACCAATAGTTCAGACAAGGCGGAAGAAGATGGAGAGTTCACTCCGAGGAAGGAGAAAAGTTTGGGACTTTTGTGCCAACGATTTCTGATTTCGTTCAAAGGAGACAGCGGCCAGAAAATTTTCTATCACTTCGTTTATCGATTCTAGACTTTTCTCATACTTGTCCTTATAATATCGATTTTTTGCAGAGCATAGCGGAACTTTCTTCCTTTTCACACACCTTAATTCTCCTGTTAAAATTTTCATTTTTCATATCTTGTGTCACTGGCCTTGTGCCCTTCAATGAATAAACAAATTGAATTGAATTGAACGACTACCATCAAGACATGAAGGTAAGAGAGGCCCATAAGTGTTCTAATCATTTCCTTCTTTCAATCGGCGATTCGAATCTTTGACACATACCGTAAAACTCTATTAGATAGCCACCCCTATTTGAACGCCAGCCTCTAATATAGTGCCACCCTAGATCACCTCCGAACTTGATATTACAGTGGTAGAAGTTATCACAGTTAAATAACTTTCGAGTTTTTATGCTTTTTTGAATACTTGGTTTTTTCTACTCTGTGGCAATGCTGGAAAGGAAGAACATATTTCAACGATTCCAAGTACAAATTTTTATTTTTTGACATGAATTCAAATGGAAAATTGGTGCCGAACAATAAAGTGCCAGCCTCTATTTGAATGCCAGCCCCTAATACAGTGCCACCCAAATTATCTCCGAACAATACAGTGCCATGGCACTCTAATAGAGTTTTTACGGTATATGTAGCCTAGCTTGTTTGCCACAAAAATCTTAAAAAAATGGGTCGCCAGAGCCCTGAAAACTGAAGATAGCAAGATTGAATTGTAGTTGACAGAAACCATCTTAAGCTCCAAACGAATACGCCAAAATGGAAAGAATAATGGAAAGTGCAGCGAAGAAAAAAGAGACTAACTTCCATTTTCTACTCTTTCGATTTGCTGCTCCCTGATCTATAATTTGCACCCTCTTTTCCCAAATTTCGCCCTGCAATAAAACCTTGCCAAACTTTCAAGTGGTTTTTCCAGCTCTCTTTTCTTTTATTTTTCATGATATTTTTCCTTTTCTTTCCTGGTTTTTTCTTCAATTTTCTCTGAGCGATCCACTTTCTACACCTTATCATCGAATCCCACGAATATTCGTGTTTCGCTCATCTGTGATTATTGAATTTTCAGTGCTGACGGTTTTCATAGTTAAGGTTACGATAAATACTTGTAAGTTGTCGAAAATACCAGTTTAGCAAATGCTGTGAATCTTGGACAACTTGAAAACCCAATAATGAATCTCTTTTTGGAGAAAACAGACCAGAAAGGCCTGACAAGAACGATGGAGTCTTTGAGACGCCTGACATTTTTAATATCTGAGAACACATGTTGCAAAATCTCATTGAATCAGGATTCATGAACTCTTTATCCGAAATCCGCAGGACCCTTTCGGGACAGCGTTTGGGTGTTCCTCCATAATCCGAATAGTGCCGACCAGTGTTCAAGCAGCGTCTCTCGCCTCCGAGTGCGTAGAGGGAGAGAAATTCGTCCAATTCAGTTAGCTTGTTTTTCAAGAAATAGTCATCTAATGTTTTGTTCTTGTCCATTGAAAATTAATTGCTACTGAACAATAACAGAACATGCTTGAAAAACTTTGGCGTTACCTTGCGTATGATGATTCCTCTGATAACTGTCCCACAAAACATTTCGAGCTCCTCAAAAGAGGTCTTCACATTCACTTTTCCAGTCTTTCTGATCGGAAAAGTCTCAGTTCTACTGATCTTTTTGTTTTCAGTGTTTCCCCTTTCCCAAAACTCACACTCACTCTCTGAAAAGGTGTTCATCCTTTTCTTGACCTCAAGCTGAAGTCTGAAAAATGCGCATTGTGTCAACAACGATTGAAATTTTGCAAAAACTGTATTTGAGCTTCGAAAATCCTTTTTTCAAATCTTCGAAAATTATTCAAAATCAACTTTTTATGTCTAAAACTAGCAAAATTCTACATTTTTCAAACAAGGCGCAAGGTAATATTAAATTAAACGTCGAATTTCAGGTACCGTTTTGAACTCAAAATGCAGCAAATTTTCTCAAAAACAAGGTTTTAACGTCAGAAATCACTTTTTAAACCTTTAAAAATCATCAAAAATTAACTTTTTATGTCTAAAACTAAAAAAATTCGACATTTCTCAAACAAGGCGCAAGGTGGAAGACGGAGCATCGTTGCAAAAATTTTCCACACAATTTTTTCTCAATTGATCGGTTTTCACTCGTTTTTCGTCGAGTTTTCGTGGGTTTTTTGCATTCTTTTGCTTTGAAAAATTAAAAAATCGAAATATTTCAATGTTTAGGCCAGTTATTTCAGATTTCGTTTTCGTTCCAGTGCGGAAATAGAGAGAAAAACGTCGCTTTCAATTTTGCTCGACTTTTCCTGTTTCTGTTCGGTTTTTTCGCTTCGATAATTTAACGTTTTCGAATTTTCAAACATTAGAAAAATAATACAACATGTTTCGAAAAACAAATTCAAAAGAAATTGCTCAAAACGTTCATCTTTGCCGTTCATTGGGTTTCACCCATTTTTCTCTGAATTTTCTTGAATCTTTTGAAACTTCATGCTCTTCAATCTTCAGGATAAGTTATTTTAATATATATCGTTGTTTCAGGGCGAAAATGGAATTCGAACCAAAACTGCTTTCGAGACCGGCGAGGAAAAAAGAAAAGAAGAGATGAGCTTGGGTTGGTTAGTTCGGTGCGGGTTTTGAAAGTGGCGAGCTGCGAATTTTCAGTCATGACGCACTGCGTTTCCGAAGATGACACTATTCAAAAACAAGATGTCGGAACAAGGGACCTAAAAAGCAGAGCAAGAAACGGCGCACAACGATTATGACGAGCACCATCCAGGAACGACAGAGGTGAGAGAGGCCGGCAAGTGCTCACATAAATGTTGCGAATGTGGGGATGGAACTTCAGTACGTGATAGGTACCATTCGAAAGAGGAGGTCTTGAAACCTATAAAACCATTTGTAAAATTTGCTAAACGCCAACAGGAGTCAAGTTATAGCTTTTGAAGTCCGCATTTGCAATTGACAACAGGGGGAGTCCATTGCGCGCAGACGAACCGCCCTGTTGTTGCAGACTTCAAAAGCTATAACTTGACTCCTGTTGGCCTTAAGCAGATTTTGAAAATGGTTTTATAGGTTTCAAGACCTCATCTTTCAAATGGTAATCATCACGTATTGAAGTTCCATCCCCACATTCAAATCATTCCCTAGTGGGAAGGTAAGAGGGACCGGCCAGTGCTCACATCATCTCTGAATCAACATATCGATACTCTGGTTTGGGGTTCCTACATAATCTATGCAGTGAAATTCGAATGCGTTTTTCAGGGATTCCGATCTTCGAGGACAACATAAGAGAGAAGCGGAGGAGATCGAGGACCCTTTCATCAATGGAATAGGGGGAGATCACGGATCCGTACGTCAATGGAAGAAGCGAAGAGATGCTGGACGTACTTTGAGGAAAGAGAGGATTGGGACATCACACCAATGGACGGACAAGCGAACGCAGATTGTCAAGAAGACGATGTAAGTTGGTCAGTGGTTCATGGGCTGTTACGATTTCCACGGGGAAAACCGAACTGAGAGCAAACAAGATTCGGGCACTTATAAAGAGAGCAGTTTATCCTTTTGATTGTTCTATATTATCGCACCCTATTTTCCCCAATTTTGCTTTTTGATTTTTTATTCTATACTTGCCAAACTCTCAAATGATCCCGATTCTCTCCGCTTTTTATGCAATTTGTCCTTCCTTTTTTCCTGGTGTCTTCTTTCAATTTCCCATGTTTCACTTTCCATTCCCCTTTCTACGGTTTATCAATTTTTCTGCCCCTTATCATTCAATACCAATTATTCTCCTATATCGTTCCCTTTCCCTTTGATTATTGTTTTCATGATTTCGGTTATATTCACCAATAAATACTGATTAATTGAAAGCAAATCTTCTTCTTTGGTATCATTTCAGGTGTTGGGAATCTTGGACGTCGTTGAAAATCAATCATGAATCGACGATTCATTTCTTTTATTTTGTCTGACTATCACCAGCTCTCTAGCTTTCTGTATCAAAACCACTGATAATTTAGCTCATTTTCAGCCCACGAGGAATGTAGCCTGGAAAGCACGCTGGTTTGATGCCAACTCGTCATGGACCCTCTGGGCTTCTATTCAGAGTTGGGCCTTCAAGCACAAAAAAGAAAAGGTCCAAAAGAGCGATTGAAGATTTCCCGCCGGAGCCAAATCGAGACTCTCTACGTCTCACACTCTCTCACTGCCGAGTATAAAAGACGCGGATCAAGCTCATTCGAGGCGGTTCTCACAGATGACCTCTGTGTTTAATTGGTTTTACCCCTTCTCTTTGTCCCCATTCGCACTCGTTCTTGTAACTCGGCCCGCACTCCTCTCATGTAACCATTAGAGTAGTTAATAAACCCTTTACTGAACACACCGACCTCGTCCTATCATCGAATAGATTACTATGGTAATAAAAACTGCACCTTTGGTAACATTTCAGATGCTGGGAATCTTGGACAGCTTCAAAAACCGACATGAAACTTTGAACTTGGAGATAAACCCAGAAGCGAGGGACAACATTTCACTTTGAATCTCAGACAACCCGAGTTGCAAAATCGTTTTCGTCAGAACAGAATTCCTCAGAATTCTTCATCTGACTTTCGCAGGATCCTTCTGAATCCTATAGAATCATTGAGGATCTTCTAGGAATCTCCAGAATTTTGGACCAACTAGGATCCTCCAAGATTCTTCAGGATTTACAACATTATTTTAGAACTTGAAAATCTGGACACTTAAGAACATAGGATATACTTGAAAATTAACTAGAAATGGAGTGCAAATGATGTGTGCTTATTTTCGGTACGCTTATTTACAGAACATCTCTGAGTCTAGTTACAAGAGTACAGTACGTGAAACTAGTCTATCCAGTTTATCTACAATATCCACAAGTCTTTTGGCACTGCGAGTTCATGAACTCCTTGATGATCGGATTGTTGCAGAGACCAGCGTTGGCAGCACAATCAGAGCTAGCCTCAGAGCATCTTCTGTTGCGTGATGGGAAGCGAGGGAATTTGGGGAATGTTGGAGTACTTGGAGCACCTAAAAAATGTAACCTTGAGAATCTTCAACTTTGGATATTTCTTCTCGTAGTTAAAACCAAAATTATCGAAACTCACATAGTCCACAAGTCTGTGGGCGATGCTGAGGCATGTATCCTTTGTAGAAGGCATCGTTACAATAATTTCTCCATCCCGGACACTCGTTGACACCGTTGGCATTCGGGGTATCGACACAAGAGAATGGAGGACGTGGAGTTGGTGTCGTAGAGGGGAGGAAAGTTCCAGAAGAAGAGGTCACTTGAGAGGCAAGGCGACAGTCTCTGCTGGAGATTACTGTGTAGCCAGTGGGGCACACGTTGTTGATGGCCCCTGAAAATACATTAGGTCTGTACTCAATCCCCAGAAGAGTGAGTACCTTCTATTCACGATTCATTGGAATTCATTCTTTGATCTTTTCTTTGTTTTATCAATTTCTTCTTCTTCAATTTTGAATCTTCTCCCTCACATTCTGATTGTTCTGTCGGGTGACTCATGCTCAAGGCATGTTTAACCAAACAACCAGCCTGCCAACAACCAGCCCCCTGACGGAGATTCAGTCTGCCGTCAGTTATACTTTGAGATTATTCACAGAACATTTCTGAGTCTGATCACTTCCAACGGTGGCAACTCTACAGGTAGTCATTGGAGACGTTGTGGAAGGATTTACATAGTGTCCAGAGGAAGACATCACGGTGAGAGCCAGAAGAGCCAACAGCTTGCACATGTTTCAGAAAAGGGGGACGATGTATTTCCCAGGTAGTTTGGATCCTTTTATAAGAACTCTTGTTTGCTTTGTACTTTGAGATTCCATTGAAAAAGTAATGCATCTTGTTTTTCAACCATGGTGCAAATGATTCTCGAAGCATTGTTTGAACAGTTGCTGAACCAAAAGTGACGAGAAATTTCCACTTTTACTTTTTTCGATTTCCCATACAGGGTGGCTGAAAAGTATGTGGTTTTTTTGGCGCGAGCTCCTGGCACCGTGCCAAGACCGATTTTCAAAAACTTTTTGAATATTTCGAGAATAAAAGAGTAATATAACAGTCCATAAAGACCACTTGTCATGACTCTCTGTTCTACGTTCGCTATGCGATCTTCTTCACAACGTATCATCAATGCCTCTCTGAACTAGTGTTATTCATGTAGTTTGGAGAGCCCATACCAGCCGTCCACTGGTCCGTAAGGGTGTCTCGCTGTTCAAAACTGAAGAGAATGACCAGGGGCATCTAAAAAATAGGAAAGCTTGTTACGTTTATGTTTCTAGTATCTGACCATGCAAAAGTTGCTGAACGACACCTTGGTGCGCCGCCTATGCGAAATCATTCGGACCGACGGGAGAACTTTCTTCATTGAACTCTTTCCAATAGATCAAAACGCTCGGAAATTGCTTTTGCATGATAGACCGATATCTCTAGAACATACTCTGACAAAAAGTAAAGAGTTTCGGTAATCGGTTATGCTCCTAGCAGGGTTGACAGCTGAAGGTGAAGTTCAGTAGATCACCATTGATAAAATCATGAAGATTAGTCCAGAGATAAACAAAAGTTTCGGTTTGAGAAGTTCTACGTTTTCCTGGGTCGCTATTTCTTTGGAATAACAACAATTTTCCATTTCCAAAAACTGAAAGCCGTCCCACGGTTTCAAAACCTCCAAATATGCACTCCACCCTCATTTTAAGCGCTCTGGGTTGAGCATATATTGGAATGTCTCCTAGAAGGATCTCAACCGGTCGACCTTTACGGTTAATAGTAACTGAAAAAGGAAGGTTGTGGCTCGTTTCCATCCAAATTTCAACTGTTTTGGTCAACCCCTTCTCAAGTTATGAGAAGCCAAAGATGAAAACAACCAGCGGCGCAGGGCCTATTTTGAGCGCGTCCTTCTGAATGCGTGCATCGTAGCCGGGTGGTCTAACTTTCAGTAACTACTTGAATAATTGTTGTACTAGTTCACTTTCATCAGAATATGAGCTTATCTCGACTGTCATAAGCCAATTTTTTTTCACTGCACTCCAAAACAAAAAACCACATACTTTTCAGCCACCCTGTATATTTCTCCTATATAATCTTCCTCATTTTTCAGAACAGGCATGTTCGATTCGGAAAATGTGAAAGCAACCGATGATGGAACCTCTGCTCCCTAGGAAGCTTCCCAGTGATCGTTATAGTGATTCGAGCTAATGTCCTCGCTCGAATCACTATAACGACCACTGGGAAGCCATGCAGTAGTGGAGGACAGGGTGGTAGGGTAAAGGTTGTGTTAGAAACCACGCGGAGCGTTCAGCGACAGAGGGCTGACTCCGCACGGTATAGGACTAGAATATGATGAAATAGAAGTATTCCGAACTATCCTCGGAATGGGATCCTCTCTCTTGAGAAGAGATCTGTATTTATACTGGTACGACTGGGCGTGTCCAGAGCATTCCAGAAAGGTGACGTGATCGGAATTCCGGATCTGATCGAAATGCCATTGTGGGCGGCTTTGGGAAAGAGCCCAGAGGTCGATGAGACAGCGCATCCGGTGATGCGGACAATAAGGAATCCGCTGTGTGGGGGACTGTAGGAGCATAGAGAGACTCCAGAGAAAGAGGCTTTCAGATTCCTATCTGTCATGGAGTGATAGAGAAAGTCAGGCGCTCCGCTCTAGAATCCATGGGAAACTGAGTCATCAAGATCAAAGTATGAAGATAGAAAGAGATCAGCTTTGTTAGAGTTCTAGATCTAACCAGGACCACCGCTTTAGAAATTCTCTCAGATTTTTTTCTAAATTTGCCCATATATAGAATGAACTCTGGGCTGGCGCGTGTGCTATTCAGATATCTGCACAAATTTCTAGGAATCGAGATATTTTGCTCCAAATTTTGGTGCATTTTCTTCATTTTTGACCATATTTTCCCTTCGATTGACTTTGCCCTTCCCTCCCTCTTCTGTACGCTCGCAGTTCAGTAGAAAAAACAAGCAGCGGTGGCCGAGGGGGTAACAGGGATGGACCAGAGACGGTCCTAACATAAGGGGGGAGGTGTAAGGGATACCAGTATCCCTTAGGTTTACTATATCTTTCGGTACCCAAATTAGTTAAGATTCCCCACTTCTGAAACTCCAGTAAAGTTATCTTTCATCATCCTCATACTTTGATCTCGATGACTCAGTTTCCCATGGATTCCAGAGCAAACCGCCTGACTTTCTCTATCTGTCCAGGACAGATAGGAATCTAGAAGCGTCTTTCTCCCAAGTCTCCGTTAGCCCATACAGTCTCTTCTAAAGATGATTTCAGATCGGCTCGTCAGGCGGACCGTCTCTCACTGCCCCCTCATCTATCCACACAGTCTCTTCATCTATCCGCCACATTCCGATCACGTCAGCCCTTTTGTGTTTTGCCTGGCAATCAAGCATGCGGCCCCAGTGCTCATGGATCAGGAAAGAGAAAACACAGAGAACACATTTGTGTTAAGACGCCGGTATTTATTCTGCCTTCTGTACAACACATAATGATACAGATTTCACACCCAACATAACAGATTATCAGAGCAAGATAATCCTAAAAACCTAATGATAATTAATACGAAAATTGGTGCGGCTTGGCGGTGAAGTGGGTCCTGCAGCGAACGAAAACCTGCACATCCATGTTGGCGGTGATTCAAATTTGGTGGTGGCGGCGGCGAATACGGGAACGGCGAATATATGGGTTTTTGATGGTGATAAATGTGATAAAAGGGTACAAATCTGGATTGAATAAAAAGTCGTGATTAGAGGGGACATTTAGCGCCTCCTAATTCGCGACATTTTGGAAGGCTCCCGATACGCCCCTTCGATATGATATAAATATTCTTCTGTATGCTTGATCGAGAGGATTTTTGATTCGGACTTTCTTTATGTTGCCTTTTTCCTGTCCTCTTATCCCACCCAGAGTACCTAGGCATTCACGCCGGTCGGTACCTGGGTGCGTTTCTAAATAAACCTATAACATTACCAACATGTTCTCGTATTAAGTCTTGCCACACTTTCAAGTGGTTTTCCCAGTTCTCTTCTCTTTTATTTTTCATGAAATGTTCCACTTTCTCTCCTAGTGTTTTTTTGATTCTCTCTAAGCGATCATTCTTCGCTCTTATAACAACTATCCAATTTCAACAAATTATCATCGAATCCCACGAATTTTTGTGTTTCGCTCCTCTGTCATTATTGAATCTCCAGTGCCGACGGTTTTCATAGTTATGGTCACAATAAATGCTGGCAAATTGTCAAAAATACCAGTTTAGCAATTGCTGTGAATCTTGGACAACTCGGAACCTCGATAATGGAACTCACTATAGAGATAAAAACCAAAAGCGCCTGACAAAGACAGTGTAAGGTTTGAGACGTCCGACACTTTGAATTTCAGAGTTCCAGAGGTGCAAAATCGTTTTCGTCACAACAGAACTCATCACACACCTTTATCCAAAATCCGCAGCACCTTACAAATCTTATGAAACCGTTGAGGATCTTCAAAGGAAAGGGTCTGGGTGTCCTTAATAATCCGAATAGTGCTGGCCAGTATTGTCCCTCGCCTTCGAGTGCGTAGAGGGATAGGAGTTCGTCATGTTCAGTAAGCTTGTTTTCTTTGTTTTCAGTGTTTCCCCTTCTCAAAAAATCACGCTCACTCTCTGAAAAGTTGTTCATACTTTTTCTGACTTTGCTCTGGAATTTGACTGGTTTTTGAAGAATTACAATTCAGGTACCGTTTTGAACTCAAAATGCAGCAAATTTTTTCAAAAACAAGATTTGAACGTCAGAAATCACTTTTGAAATCTTAAAAAATCCTTAAAAATCATGTTTTTATATCTGAACGCAGCGAAATTCAACTTTGTAAAACAGGGCGCAAGGTGGGATGACGGAGCATCGTTGTAAAAATTTTCAACACAATTTTTTTTTCAATTTATCGGTTTTCACTCGTTTTTCTTCGAATTTTCTGGAATTTTTCGCATTCTTTTGCTTTGAAAAATTAAAATGTTGATAATTTTCAATGTTAGGCCAGTTATTTCAGATTTTTTTGTCGTTCTAGTGCGGAAATAGAGAGAAAAACGTGGCTTTCAATTTTGCTCGACTTTTCTTGGTTCTGTTCGGTTCTTTCGCATCGATAAATTAACTTTTTGAAGTATCAAACATTAGCAGAATACTTCAAAATGTTTCGAAAAAAAATTCAAAAAAAATTGCTCAATTTTTTGCCGTTTATTGGCTTTCGCCCGTTTTCTTTGAATTTTCTTCAATTTCTAGTAATTTCTTGCTTTGAATTTGCAGTCATGGCGTACGACAGAGAAAGACGACGATTACCATCAAGAAACGACGACAGCTAAGAACAGTGAACAACCTCGACACGGAGGTAAGAGGGGCCAACAAACATTCCCATTATCTCTGACTCGAGAATGCGACTCTTTGATTTTGAGTTCCATATGTTGCATTGAATGTTCGTCGCAAAAAATCAAAATGGAGTACGCTGTCAAAATACATGAAAAGTGAACATATCATACTTTAATATTGTAAATTTTCAGATATCAACAACCATCTCAAAAGAAAATGCGAGAATCGATAAATTGAGAAGAGCAACAAAGGAGACGAAGGAATAAGAGGAGATAAGGGACCCTTTCATCAATGGAAAAATCGAAGAGATGCTGGACGAGTACTTCGAGGAACGAGAGGATTGGGGTTTGGATGCAGCCAGGGACGGACAATGTTCCAAGCAACCAACAAGACAGGAGAAGGAGTGTTCCAAGATCCAAGGACTCCAGGTGAGAATTGTGTTCGGGGACGCTGTAACTTTTGAAGGAGTTTTCTCGGCTCCTCCGGTTGACTTTTTCAAAAGTCGATAATTCTAAATGTGAAAATCAAACTTCAATTGTAAATTTACAGAGAAAACAAACCACATCAAAAGAAAATGACAAAATCGAAGAATTGAGAAGAGCAGCGAAGGAGACAAAGGAATAGGAGGAGATAAAGGACCCCTTCATCAATGGAAGAATTGAAGAGATGCTGGACGAGTATTTCGAGGAAGGAATGATGTAACACACCGATGAATGAACAACAGAACCTGCAGAGTGATCAAAAAAAGATGTGCACTTTTTTTGTTCCGTCCGGTGTTCCCCGAAGTTCAATCCCAGTGTCCGAAGTCGATATGATTCGGTTCCGAAGTCGACATGATTCGATTCCGAAGTCGACATGATTCGATTCCGAAGTCGACATGATTCGATTCCGAAGTCGACATGATTCGATTCCGAAGTCGACATGATTCGATTCCGAAGTCGACATGATTCGCGAGTTGGTGCTTACAAGTGCATGACGGTGTCAGTGTGTGCGAGTCGTAGAGGTGAGCATTTTGTTCAGAAACGCAGTAAGGACTCGACAATGCTATTCTTTGATTTTGGGTTCCATATGTAGCATTGAATGTTCTTCGCAAAAAGTCAAAATGGAGTACGCCGTCAAAACACATACAAGTGAACATATCAAGCTTAAATATTGTAAATTTTCAGAGAACAACAACCACCTCAAGAGAACATGACAAAATCGAAAAATTGAGAAGAGCAGCGAAGGAGACGAGGGAATAGGAGGAGATCGAGGACCCTTTCATCAATGGAAGAATCGAAGAGATGCTCGATGAGTACTTCGAGGAGCGAGGGGTTGGGATATGGATGCAGCCAGGGACGGACAATAAAACCTGGAGATGAGACGTGCAGGTAAGCATTTTGTTCGGAAACGCTAAAAATGTTAAATGAGATTTCTCGACTCCTCCGGTTGACTTTTTCAAAAGTCGATCCTTCTAAATGTGAAAAGATCTCGTGATCGATTTGCACTGCTGGCCAAAAGTTTTAAACTTCGGTGATTTTCAATACAAATCAGTCAACTTCGAGCAGTTGAAAAAGTATGTTCCAAGAATCAGATTGTTCTGAAAATGTGTGGGCGTATCAGGCAGCTCTAGATCTACAGTTTTGTAGTCGAGAACTTTTTCAGAAATTCAAAATTAAGTCAGTTATTTTGCGTCAAAACTTCGTGCATTTCATTGCAAATTTCGAACTTTTTCGGACCAATGATCTGAAACGCGACATAACTAACTTGATTGTGAATTTCTTGAACAGTAGTCTACTTCAAAAATAAAGATCCGAAATTGCTTAATACATTTACCAAGTTCTATAGGAATCGAGTGATTGAAACATGATTTTTCAACTTCTCAAAGTTGACCGATTTGCACAAAATATCGCCAACGTTCACAAGTTTTGGCAAGCACTGCAAATCGACCCGAGTCTCGGAAAAAGTTGAACAGACCTTAAATCGGGGGTACTGGATTCTGAATCTTGAATTTCATACGCAAATAACTATTTACAACTTTTCCAATTTACAGCTCTCACCACGAAACTTGGCTCGACGCTCTGCAAGGATTCCGTCGCTCATCAAACGTCTGCGTCTCCGCCAACACCGTCGGACATCGATGCGATATTCGCAAAACTAACGCTCGAGGTGCGCGACACCAACACCGACAACACACAAACTCGGAACAAGACAAACAAGAGAAGGGTTCCGATGGAGGATGATGGATTGACTTGCTACCAGCGGAAGATGAGAAGCCTGCGCCCAACACCTTATGGTGATCCTCTGGAGTTGTATAAGGTGTTGGGGCAGGCGTTAACGTACGGGGAGGATAAGGAAAACGCTGGAGGTGACCATGGGCTCATGGATGGACATGGATGGACTGCCTCTCCTCCTATCATCTTTCTTGACCAGCTCTTTTGGTGTCTATCGTTTTCTCCCTGCCGTCGATTTTCCCAATTTCCACTCCAAACGTCTTGAAAGTGCATGGAGAAATGAAATTAAATTTGAGGTGAGCGTTACTTAGTGATAAAAAAAATAGGCACAGATAATGATTATCGCGTGTTTTGAAAGAGTAGTCTCCGTTGGTATCCAAATGGCTCATTTGAATTTCAACTGAGTATACATCATGTCTGCTCACTTAGACTTTCTCTATTTTTCAGAGTTTCCGACAACACACTGGTACCCGAGAAGAGGAAAGGCGTCGAAAAACGAAGGACTGGCTTTTAAAAAAAGCTTCAGATAACAGGAAAAGCGACAATTCACGGTCAACACGGATGGGGAAAGAAAAAACATTGCAAAAGTGAGTCCAACTATTCATTGAAGCAAAATACTTCAGTTTTCAAAAAAAAGTATATTCAATCGGCTCATTGTCTGAATTTTGTCTGAACATACACTCACATCCTGTATTCTAACTGTGACTTTTTCTACTTTTCAGAATCACTCAGCTACCCGACAAAGTTTGACATGCACGGCAAAATTGAAAAGATGTGGGGAGCAGCAATGGAGAAGAGAGAAGAGGAGGAGATCAAGGATCGAACAGCTAAAAAAAGTCAGAACAGGCGACGACGCCCAGTTGAACAATACAGCAAAATGATGGTTACGACGACCACAATCAAGAAACGACGAGAACGTAGAAGAGTGAAGAAAATCGACATGGAGGTAAGAGGGGTCCATAAGTGTTCAACTCATTTTCTTCTTAGAACCAACGATCTGACTCTTTGATTTCGGGTTCCAGTTGCTCTACCACACATATGTAGAATAGAATGTTCTCTTACAGAAACCACCTAAAGCTCCAAACGACGGCGCCAAAATCAAAAGAAAAATGGAAAGAACAGCGAAGCAAAAAGATGGTTACGACGACCACAATCAAGAAACGACGACAGCGTAGAAGATGGTGTGGGGAGAGCTGTCACTCTCCCCCACCATCGGACATCCACACGAAGTAGGACTTCCACTTCCTGACCCTCAAGGTACGCGGTGCAAACTTCAGAAGCACATAACCTGACTTTTGAAAGTAATTAGCAGAGTTTGAAAATGTGGGTATGCTTTCCAGAACTTCCTGTTTCAAATGCTACCCACCGTGTGAAGAAATGTCTTTTCCTAGTAACAGCAAAGGCCTGTCCGAAGGTCCCCAGAGGTGCGCAGCCCTCTGGTCTTACCAACAACCTGTCTCTTTCCCTTTTATTATCATTTTGCAGACATGCCTGGTACTCCTCGAATGCTTCCTTTTCAAATGTCTGCGTCCCGTGTAAAGTCACGTGCCCGGACCTCAGTTTCGGCGCTTCCGAATGACTGTACGATGGAGGCACAGAAGAAGAACAGAGATTTGAAGGGGAAATTGAAAGGTATGCTCATGTTCGAAAGTATTTTTCGAGAAATTTCCGAAAACATTTCCGAGAAACAAGAAACTTCAGTACTGCCAAGCAGACTACGACACTCCGAAATAACGCACTGCGCTCTATTTCACTGAAAGTCTACAAATCTTGAAAAAGATCAAACTTTTCGAAAAAATTTTCGAAACATTTCGAGCATTTTTTTTTCGGAAAATCTTCCGGAAAATTTTTTGGAAAATTTCGAGAAACATTTTTTTCGGAAAAATTTTCAAATTTTTTTTTTCGGAAATTTTCGATAAAATTTTTTTTCGGAAAATTTTTCGAATTTTTTTTCTGAATTTTGGTGCTTTCGAAACTTTCTTCGAAAAACGCTCACTAATGAAAACTTCGATTTCGAATGATTTCGATCCGTGTGAAGATCCCTGGCTTTTCCAGAAACCGAAGAAATACTACTAAAGGAAGTCGATCATCATAACGAACAAATCAGATTGACAAAAATGGAATACACATGGCGCATTGGCAATCAGGAGATTATCGCGTGTTTTCAAAAAGTAGGCTAACCCACCCTGTCAACCTGTCCTTGCTTCTTGCCCATTTAAGATTCCCCATTCTCGTGAATTTTCAGTCACGGGGTACCACGTGTCCAAAGTTGACACGATTCAAAAAGGCGATGTCTGAACAGCGGAAAAGTCTCTTGACAGCTTTCCCATATTCATTGTGAACTTCTGTGCATGATGGTGGTCATTGGTTTTCAGAATCTGCTCATGGCCTTCAGAAGCCCAAAACTTGACTTCTGAAAGTGGTTAGCAGATTTTGAAAATGTGGATTTGCTTTCCAGAACCTCTTGTTTCAAATGCCACCCACCACGTAAAGGAATGTTTTTTCCTAGTTAAAACAATGCACTTGAACTTCTCTTGTCAAGGAAAGTTGCTTTTTTCAGGATGAAACCGGCACCAAAGCCTAGCATTGAGAATATGATCGACAAGCCAAGATCCGGAAATTGTGCAGAAAGCAATTCAAATCCCAGGAGGCAGCACAGTGGTATATGGGCTGTTACGGTTTCCACGGGTTTTTTCCTTTCCCCCATCAAGGTCCTTTCCCCCATCAAGGTCATTTCTATCCAATGGTCTCCGACAATTTATCCAATAACTCCCCCACTCCCCCCCCTCTCTTGTAGTTAATCTTGTAGCGCAGTGGTTCATAGGCTGTTACGGTTTCCACTGGGAAAACCGAAATGAGAGCAAACAAGATTCGGGCACTTATAAAGAGATCAGTTTATCATTTTGATTGCTCTCATCCATTGCTCCATCGTTGACTACTTCCAAATGTCTATTTTTTACTCTTTCGATTGGTTTTTCCCTGATGTATATTATCGCATCCTTTTTTCCCAAATTTCGTCCTGTAATGTTGTGCTATCCTTGTAATTTTCCATAATTACGGTTATATTCATCAATAAACAGAGGTTGACGGTGAGAGAAACTGTTTGAAAAAACTGCTTCTTTGGTAATACAGTGGCGAGAAGTGGTGAGTGTACCTTTGTTCAGCGATGCATAACTTTTTTATAACTTGTCCAAAACTCATAAACTTTTTTGTAAAATATAGAAAAAGTCTTCAGTAACACACGGATAAGTTTTTTGAACGTCGAACATTTTCAGAATTTTCAGAATACTTTCAGATGTAGACGTCACCCGGAAATTTTTTAAAAAACTTTTTCAAAGTTGATCTCTTCAGGCTGTTTTTTGGATATGATGTGTCTAACAGTCTCAATAATCATCATGGAAAGTTTGGTGCACTTTGAACGACGGGCTCTCAAGTTATGATGCTCGGAGCCAGAAATGTATGGTTTTTCTCCTTGGCTATAACTTGGCTGAAAATCGTTCAAATGAGCTCACATATTCATAAAAGATGCGTTTTAGGTTGATCTACAATGTTATATAAAAATTTCAAATTTTGGAAGAAAAATTTTTTTTTTGGTCCAACACAAAAAATTTTGAAGGAAAACAGTTGAACTAGACGAAAAAATTTTTTTCTTCCAAAACTTGAAAATTTAACAGAATGTTGTAGATCAATTTGAAACGCATCTCTCGTGAAAATCTAAGTTCATTTGAACTATTTCCCGCCGAGTTATAGCCAACGAAAAAAACCATACCTTTTTGGCTCCGAGCATCATAACTTGAGAGCCCGTCGTTCAAAGTGCACCAAACTTCCCATGATGACTATTGAAACTGTTAGACACATCATATCCAGAAAACAAACTGAACGGACCAACTTTGGAAAAGTTTTTATTTTTATTTCCTGGTGACGTCTACATCTGAAAGTATTCTGAAAATTCTGAAAATGTTCGACGTTCAAAAAACTTATCCGTTTGTTACTGAAGACTTTTTCTATGTTTTGCAAAAAAGTTTATAAATTTTGGACAAGTTTAAATAAAGTTATGAATCGCTGAACAGAGGTACACTCACCACTTCTCGCCACTGTATATCAGATGCTGGAAATCTTGGACAGCTACAAAAACCGATCATGAAACTTTGAACTTGGAGATAAAAACCAGAAGCGAGGGACAAGAGCCATGGAACATTTGAGACGTCCGACGCTTTGAATATCAGAGTTCCAGAGGTGCAAAATCGTTTTCGTCACAACAGAATTCCTGAATCCTATGGAATCTATGAGGATCTTCTAGGAATCTCAAAAATTTCTTAAGACTCCTCCAGAGTTCATTGAAACCAGCTAGCATCCTGCAAGATTCTTCAGGATTTGCCACAGTCTTTTAGAACTTGAAAATCTGACAGAAGCCTTCAAAACTTCTATGGACACTTAAGAACATAAAATATACTTGAACATTAACTAGAAATGGAGTGCAAATGATGAGTGTTTATTTTCGTTACGATTATTTACAGAACATCTCTGAGTCTAGTTACAAGAGTACAGTACGTGAAACTAGTCTATCCAGTTTATCTACAATATCCACAAGTCTTTTGGCACTGCGAGTTCATGAACTCCTTGATGATCGGATTGTTGCAGAGGCCAGCGTTGGCAGCACAATCAGAGCTAGCATCAGAGCATCTTCTGTTGCGTGGTGGGAAGCGAGGGAATTAGGGGAATCTCGGGGTAGTTGGAGCACCTGAAAAATGTAACCTTGATAGTCTTCAACTTTGGACATTTCTTCTCGTAGTTTAAACCAAAGTTATTGAATCTCACATATCCCACAAGTCTGTGGGCAATGCTGAGTCACGTTTCCTTTGTAGAAGGCATAGTTATAATAATTTCTCCATCCCGAACACTCGTTGACACCGTTGGCCTTCGGGGTATCGACACAAGAGAATGGAGGACGTGGCGTTGGTGTCGTAGACGGGAGGAAAGTTCCAGAAGAAGAGGTCACTTGAGAGGCAAGGCAACAGTCTCTGCTGGAGATTACGGTGTAGCCAGTAAGGCACACGTTGTTGATGGCTCCTGAAAATAAGGGGGACGATGTATTTCCCAGGTAGTTTGGATCCTTCTATAGGAACTGTTGTTTGCTTTGAACTTTGAGATTCCATTCAAAAAGTAATGCGTCTTGTTTTTTAACCATGGTGCAAATGATTCTCGAAACATCGTTTGAACAGTTGCTGAACCAAAAGTGACGAGAAATTTCCACTTTTACATACATATGAGGTCATGTTTGAGCAAGACTTTTCAAAAATGGCGGACCAATTTCTTGCAACATTCCTGAAAAACAAGAATTCAAAGTTTCATGGCAAATATTTCCGATTCCCCCTAGATTTCTCCTATATAATCCTCCTCATTTTTAAGAACATGTTCCATTTGGAAAATGTGCAAGCTCTTGGCTTTTCTGGCTTTGCTCTTATAACAACTATCCAATTCCAACAAATTATCATCGAATCTCACGAATTTTTGTGTTTCGCTCCTCTCTGATTATTGAATCTCCAGTGCTGACGGTTTTCATAGTTATTGTCACAATAAATGCTGGTAAAATGTCAAAAATACCAGTATAGCAAATGCTGTGAACCTTGGACAACTCGGAACCTCGATAATGGAACCCACTATAGAGATAAAAACAAAAAGCGCCTGACAAAAACCATGTGACGTTTGAGACTTTCGACACTTTGAATTTCAGAGTGCCCATGTTGCAAAATCACTCTCATCGAAACAAATTCATCAGTCTCAAAGGTGGTGTCTGAAAAGTCAACAACGATTGAAATTTTTCTAAAACCGTCTTTCAACTTCCAAAATCTTCTTTCAAACTTTCGAAAATCATTCAAAGGCACGTTTTTATTAACAATAACTTTTTGTTTTGAGTCGAAGAAATTTGATTGCTCTGGAATTTGACTGGTTTTTGAAGAATTACAATTCAGGTACCGTTTTGAACTCAAAATGCAGCAAATTTTCTCAAAAACAAGATTTGAACGTCAGAAATCACTTTTGATATCTCTAAAAGTCATTAAAAATCATGTTTTTATGTCTAAAAGAAACGAAATTCGACTTTTTAAAACAAGGCGGAAGGTGGGATGACGGAGCATCGTTGCAAAAATTTTCAACACAATTTTTTCCTATTTATCGGTTTTCACTCGTTTTTCGTCGATTTTCTTTGTGTTTTTTGCATTCTTTTGCTTCGGAAAATTAAAATATTGAAAAATTTCAATGTTTAGGCCAATCTTTTCAATTTTTTTGTCGTTCCAGTGCGAAATTAGAGAGAAAAACGTCGGTTTCAATTTTCGTCGACTTTTCTTGTTTCTGTTCAGTTTTTTCGCTTCGATAAATTAATTTTTTTGAATTTCTCAACATTAGCAAATTATTTCAACATGTTTCGTGAGAAAAAATTCAGAAGAAATTGCTCAAATTGTTCATCCTTGCCGTTCTTTGGTTTTCACCCGCTTTCTTAGAATTTTATTCAATTTTTTGTAATTTCCTGCTTTGAATAATTGAACTGTTCAATTTTTCAATCATCGAAATAAGTGATTTTAATGTGCATCGTTGTTTCAGTGAGAAATGGAAGTCAAACCATAACTGCTTTCGAGACCGGCGAGGAAAAAAGAAAAAAGAGGTGAGCGTGGGTTATTTAATTCAGTGCGGGTTTTGACAGTGGCGAGTTGCAAATTTTCAGTCATGACGTACTGCGTGTCCAAAATCGACTGAATTCAGAAACGAGATGTCCGAGCAGAGAAAAGCAAAAATCAGAGCAAGACGACGATTACCACCCAGAGATGACGACAGCTGCGAAAAGTGAAGAACATCGACATGGAGGTGAGAGACCGACAAGTGCTCACATAATCTCTGAATCGATGATGCCACTCTTCGATTTCGGGTTCCATATGTAGCATTGAATGTTCGTCGCAAAAAATCAAAATGGAGTACGCTGTCAAAATACATGAAAAGTGAAAATATCAAACGTAAATACTGTGAATTTTCAGAGAACAACAACCATCTCAAAGGAAAATGCGAAAATCGAAGAATTGAGAGGGGCAGCAAAGGAGACGAAGGAATAGGAGGAGATAAGGGATCCGTTCATCAATGGAAGAATCGAGGAGATGCTAGACGAGTATTTCGAGGAACGAGAGGATTGGGGTTTGGATGCAGCCAGGGACGGACAATGTTCCAAGCAACCAACAAGACAGGAGAAGGAGTGTTCCAAGATCCAAGGACTCCAGGTGGGAATTGTGTTCGGGGACGCTGTAACTTTTGAAGGGGTTTTCTCGGCTCCTCCGGTTGACTTTTTCAAAAGTCGATCCTTCTAAATGTGAAAAGATCTTGTGATAGATTCGCCGTGCTGGCAAAAAGTTTCAGATTTCGATGATTTACAATACAAATCGGTCAACTTTGAGCAGTTGAAAAAGTATGCTCCAATTATCCGAATGCTCTGAAAATTTGTGTGTGCATCAATCAACTCTAGATCTTCATTTTTGGCAACGTTTTTAAACAACTTAAAAAAAAAATCACAATCAAGTCAGTTATGTTGCGTCAAAACTCGGCACATTCAGTGCGAATTTCGAACTTTTTCAACTCCATGATCTGAAACGCGACATAACTAACTTGATTGTGATTTTTGTAAAAAGTAGTCAACTATAAAAATTAAGATCAAGAGTTGCGTGATACATTCGCCAAGCATTATAATAATCGAGTAAATGGAACATATTTTTCAACTGCTCAAAGCCGGTCATTTTGCACTGAAAATCACCGAGGACTTTTATTTTTGGCAATCACTGAAAATTGACCCGGCTTTCGAAAAAAGTTGAAAAAACCGCATGAATCAAGAATTTCTTTCTAGTTTTTCGAATTCCTTAGCCTCGTATTCTTGACAAACCTTGAATCTGGGCTACTGGATTTTTAGTCGTGAATTTCGAGCCCAATACACTTTCCTCAACTTTTTCAATTTGCAGCTCTGACCACGAAACTCAAAGAGAAATTCGTTCACCAAGCGACTGCCCAATGACCCTCATGGTAGGACGCTCAAGGTCCCCAACACCAACGACAACACGCTTACTCCGAACAAAACCAAGCAATGATGGATGTTTATGGAAGATGTTTATGAAGAGTCTGCGCCCAACACCTTATAGCGATCCTCGGGGATAAGGTGTTGGGGCAGACGTTTCCGTATGGGGAGGATAAGGAGAACGCTGGAGGTGACCATGGGCTCATGGATGGACATGGATGGACTGCCTCTCCTCCTATCATCTTTCTTGACCAGCTCTTTTGGTGTCTATCGTTTTCTCCCTGCCGTCGATTTTCCCAAATTCCACTCCAAACGTCTTGAAAGTGCATGGAGAAATGAAACTGAATATGAGGTGAGCGTTACTTAGTGATTAAAAAAATAGGCACAGATAATGATTATCGCGTGTTTTGAAAGAGTAGTCTCCGTTGGTATCCAAATGGCTCATTTGAATTTCAACTGAACTTGAGTATACATCATGTCTGCTCACTTAGACTTTCTCTATTTTTCAGAGTTTCCGACAACACACTGGTACCCGAGAAGAGGAAAGGCGTCGAAAAACGAAGGACTGGCTTTAAAAAAAAGCTTCAGAATACAGGAAATCGACAATTCACGGTCAACAAGGATGGGGAAAGAAAAACATTGCAAAAGTGAGTCCAACTATTCATTGAATGATTCAATTTTCAAAACAAAAGTGTTTAAAAGTATATCCAATCGGCTCATTGTCTGAATTTTGTCTGAATATACACTCACATCCTGTATTCTATCTGCGACTTTTTCTACTTTTCAGAATCACTCAGCTACCCGACGAAGTTTGACATGCACGGCAAAATCGAAAAGATGTGGGGAGCAGCAATGGAGAAGAGAGAAGAGGAGGAGATCAAGGGTCGAACAGCTAAAAAAAGTCAGAACAGGAGACGACGCCCAGTTAAAAAATGATGGTTACGACGACCACAATCAAGAAACGTGGTCGAGCTGTCACTCTCCCCACACCATCGGACATCCACACGAAGTAGGGCTTCCACTTCCTGACCCTCAAAGTCCGCGACACCAACATGATGTGTCAAATGTGCCGAGAAGTTCCATCGAATCTGTGTGCTGGTCGGGGATTTCAAGTGCATGGTCGGTGATTTCAAGTGCACCTTTACGGGTTGTGCCTAAATTAAATTGAGCAAAAATAGTTGAATATTTTTCGAAAAAAAAATACAAAAAGAACTTGCTCAAAACATTCAGTTTTGCATTCGTTGGTTTCCACCAGTTTTTATTGAAATTCTCGTATTTTTTGAAAACTTTTTGAATTTCAAAATAAGTTATTCTAATTTTCACTGTTGTTTCAGGTCAAAAACTGTGAGGAAAGCCGATAAAGTTGCTGGAAGACGGACTTACCAGCGGAAGATGAAAAGCCTGCGCCCAACACCTTATAGCGATCCTCTGGGATTGTATAAGGTGTTGGGGCAGGTGTTTCCGTATGAAGTGGCCAAGGAGAACGCTGGGGATGAGCACGGATTGAGGAACATGTATGGGACTTCCGGATGTTTGAGAAGAGATGTGCTTGACGGAAGGTAAGCATGGGTAATCTAATGATTGGTTGAATAAGCTGATTAAACAGTTGAAAATCAATCAACAGAGCGGACATTAAAATCAACAAAAACTTGAATTTCAATCTTAGCATTTATGGTAAAAAGTCGTTCAATTACGCATAATGTAGGCCAACCCTGTCAACCTGTTCTTGCTTCTTACCGATTTAAGATTCCCCATTCTCGTGAATTTTCAGTCATGGGGCACTACGTGTCCAAAGTTGACACGATTCCAAAACGCGATGTCTACACAGAGAAAAAATCTCTTGACAGCTTTCCCATATACATTGTGAACTTCTGTGCATGATGGTTGTCATTGGTCTTGAGAATCTGCTCATGGCCTTCAAAAGCCGAGTTATAAGCTTCTGAAATTTGCGTTTGGTTGCTACCCATATTGGACACAGTGCAAACTTCAGAAGCTCATAACCTGACTTTGAAAGTGATTAGCTGAGTTTGAAAATGTGGGTATGCTTTCCAGAACTTCCTGTTTCAAATTCTACCCACCGTGTGAAGAAATGTCTTTTCCTAGTAACAGAAAAGGCCTGTCCGAAGGGCCCCAGAGGGACGCAGCCCTCTGGTCTTTCCAATAACCTGTCTCTTTCCCAATTATTATCATTTTGCAGACATGCCTGGTGCTCCTCGAATGCTTCCTTTTCAAATGTCTGCGTCCCGTGTAAAGTCACGCGCCCGGACCTCAGTTTCGACGCCTCCGAATGACTGTACGATCGAGGCACAGAAGAAGAACTTGAAGAGATTTGAAAGAGAAACTGAAAGGTATGCTCATGTTCGAAAGTATTTTTCGAGAAATTTCCGAAAAAATTTCCGAGAAACAAGAAACTTCAGTACTGCCAAGCAGACTACGACACTCCGAAATAACGCACTGCGCTCTATTTCACGGAAAGTCTACAAATCTTGAAAAAGAACAAACTTTTCGAAACATTTCGAGAAATTTTTTTCGGGAATTTTTTTTTCGGAAATTTTCGAGAAAATTTTTTTTGGAAAATTTTTCGAAATTTTTTTCTGAATTTTGGTGCTTTCGAAACTTTCTTCGAAAAACGCTCACTAATGAAAACTTCGATTTCGAATGATTTCGATCCGTGTGAAGATCCCTGGCTTTTCCAGAAACCGAAGAAATACTACAAAAGGAACTCGATCATCATAACGAACAAATCAGATTGACAAAAATGGAATACACATGGCGCATTGGCAATCAGGAGATTATCGCGTGTTTTCAAAAAGTAGGCTAACCCACCCTGTCAACCTGTCCTTGCTTCTTGCCCATTCAAGATTCCCCATTCTCGTGAATTTTCAGTCACGGGGTACCACGTGTCCAAAGTTGACACGATTCAAAAAGGCGATGTCTGAACAGCGGAAAAGAATCTGCTCATTGCCTTCAGAAGCCCAAAACTTGACTTCTGAAAGTGGTTAGCAGATTTTGAAAATGTGGATTTGCTTTCCAGAACCTCTTGTTTCAAATGCCACCCACCACGTAAAGGAATGTTTTTTCCTAGTTAAAACAATGCACATGAACTTCTCTTGTCAAGGAAAGTTGTTTTTTTCAGGATGAAACCGGCACCAAAGCCTAGCATTAAGAATATGATCGACAAGCCAAGATCCGGAAATTGTGCAGAAAGCAATTCAAATCCCAGGAGGCAGCACAGTGGTATATGGGCTGTTACGGTTTCCACGGGTTTTTTCCTTTCCCCCATCAAGGTC
>LR543274.1:102462-161318 GCA_900536305.3 Caenorhabditis sp. 40 LS-2015
CCCCCCCCCCCCCCCCCCCCTCTCTTGCAGTAAATCTTGTAGCACAGTGGTTCATAGGCTGTTACGGTTTCCACTGGGAAAACCGAAATGAGAGCAAACACGATTCGGGCACTTATAAAGAGATCAGTTTATCATTTTGATTGCTCTCATCCATTGCTCCATCGTTGACTACTTCCAAATTTCTATTTTTTACTCTTTCGATTGGTTTTTCCCTGATGTATATTATCGCATCCTTTTTTCCCAAATTTCGTCCTGTAATGTTGTGCTATCCTTGTAATTTTTCATAATTACGGTTATATTCATCAATAAACAGAGGTTGACGGTGAGGGAAACTGTTTGAAAAAACTGCTTCTTTGGTAATATATCAGATGCTGGAAATCTTGGACAGCTACAAAAACCGATCATGAAACTTTGAACTTGGAGATAAAAAGCAGAAGCGAGGGACAAGAGCCATGGAACATTTGAGACATCCGACACTTTGAATCTCAGAGTTCCAGAGGTGCAAAATCGTTTTCGTCACAACAGAATTCCTGAATCCTATGGAATCTATGAGGATCTTCTAGGAATCTCAAAAATTTCTTAAGACTCCTCCAGAGTTCATCGAAACCAATTAGAATCCTCCAAGATTCTTCAGGATTCGCCACAGTCTTTTAGAACTTGAAAATCTGACAGAAGCCTTCAAAACTTCTATGGACACTTAAGAACATAGGATATATGTACTTGAACATTAACTAGAAATGGAGTGCAAATGATGAGTGTTTATTTTCTTTACGATTATTTACAGAACATCTCTGAGTCTAGTTACAAGAGTACAGTACGTGAAACTAGTCTATCCAGTTTATCTACAATATCCACGAGTCTTTTGGCACTGCGACTTCATGAACTCCTAGATGATCGGATTGTTGCAGAGGTCAGCGTTGGCAGCACTGTAATCTCCAGCCAAGAATGTTACATGACCTACCACTGCTATAAAAGAAGTGGGATGCTAGGAGATGAGTCGCGTGATTCCAGAAAGTATATCCAATCGGCTCATTGTCCGAATTTCGACTGAATATGCACTCACATCCTGTATTCTAACTGCGACTTCTTCTACTTTTCTTTCTACTACAATCGAAAAGATGTGGGGAGCGGCAAAGGAGAAGAGAGAAGAGAAGGAGATCAAGGATCGAACAGCTAAAAAAAGTCAGAACAGGCGACGACGCTCAGTTGAACAATACAGCAAGAGGAAGGTTACGACGACCACCATCAAGAAACGCCTAGAGCGTAGAAGAGTGAAGAAAATCGACATGGACGTAAGAGGGGCCCATAAGTGTTCGAATCATTTTCTTTTTTGAATCAACGCTTTGACTTTTTGATTTTGGGTTCCAGTTGCTCTACCACACATATGTAGAATAGAATGTTCTCTTACAGAGACCACCCTAAGCTTCAAACGACGGCGCCAAAATCAAAAAAAAAATGTAAAGAACAACGAAGAAGAAAAGAGAACAACTACCATTTTTCACTATTTCTTCCTGATCTATATTATTGCACCCTATTTTCCTTAATTTCGTCCTGTAATGTTGTTCTATCCTTGCCAAACTTTCAAGATATTTTCCCAGTTATATTTTCTTTCAATCTTCATGATGTTAAGAGTGAAAAAAGAAATTCATTTTTGGTAACATTGCGGATGGTGTGAATTTTGAAAAACTCAAAAAAACCGATAATGAAACTCACTGGACAAAAACAACCAGAAGTGACACGAAATCGCATTTTCAAAATTGATACTTTTCAATTTCATTCACTTTTGCGTTTTTGAACTCATCAAAGGTTCGTATCAATGCAAACTGACAACCCTGGTTTTCTTCTTCACTCGTTTTCGTTCTCTCTCTCCCTCTTCGCCTTTTTCTGTTTCATCAGTGTCGCGGCGCCAGAGAAAAGAATGATGCCACAGAGTATCCAACAAGAAAATAGAGAAGACTACGAAAGAAAGAGAAAACCCTAGTTCGACACTCTTCTTTTTCGGTTCGCCATTTCTTTTCAGCGGCCTCTCTTCTCGTCATCTGCACTTCGTTGCCGGCAAGTGACCGCTCTCTGCGTCGGATACACTATCGCATTTTCCCGCTCTCTTTTTCTCTATTCCTATGTGGCCACGGCAAAGAACGCCTGCAGTCGTCTTCCTTTCTTCTTCATCTCAGTTTTTACCCGTTTCTCGAACTTCATAGTATCTCATTTTCCCTTGTTGTATTTTTCGTATCTTGTGTCAGTGTTTTCGCCCTGTGATGTTGTTCTATTCTTGCCAATTGTCAAGTGGTTCGCCCAGTTACTTTTTTGTCAATCTTCATGATCTTTCCCCCTTTCTTGGCGTAATGTTCTCCGTGTGATCTTTCTCTGCCCTTATAACGGCTAACCAATCTTTTCAACCCCTTTTCATAGAATCCCACAAATTCTTATGTTTAATTTTAAAACGTGAAAATATCAAACTTAAATACTGTAAATATTCAGAGAACAACAACCGCCTCGAAGGAAAATGCGAAAATCGAAGAATTGAGAGGAGCAGCAAAGGAAACGAAGGAATAGGAGGAGATAAGGGACCCCATCATCAATGGAAAAATCGAAAGAATGCTCACTGAGCATTTCGAGGAACGAGAGGATGGGGAATGGGGACAGCACACCAACTGATTCCTCTCAATAAGCCCACTCGATTCTACTAAAAATCTACTAACCGTCACCATCGTCATGTCTTCTCTCCGCCAACGAACCCTCAAGTCCGCCTTGCGACGCGCTCAAGTCAGAGTCCCACCGCCATCGGATACGGCATCTTCTCCATGCCACCTCAACTCCCGCTCCGACTCCAGTTACCACGTGCGAATCCACGATTCCATCGCTGTTCGAAAAACTCGACGGACTCTTCACGAGTACCGTCGATGAGCTCTCCACGATGAGCTCCCCAACAGCAATTCAAAACTGTCACTGCTTCAATTGCTGGGGACCGTGGGTGTTGGCTGCTGGGGCTTCGAAACCAGCCTGGCGATCGCCTGTTAGCTCCGATTCCGATTTTCTGACAGAGGAACCGACGATTTACGAGACTGGAACCGAAGAAAAGACGAACACGACGGCGACGAGCTGCACGAACACTTCCACCTATTCGTATTTGACCACCGAGTACAAGGAGCTGGAGAGGAATGCCGAGTTGCTGAGACGGAAAAATGAGCTGCTGCAGAAGCAAAAAGGCCTTCAGATCGAAATCATCGCCAAGATGATCGAAGTGGCGAAGATTTCGGAGACCCTGGCGAACCTTTGAACTATTTTGAAAATAACTGATGTGTTTGGCAGTGGCACATTCAGACACTCCACCAACCACTCCCGGCGCAACACTTTCGCGGAGAAAGGATTTGATAGGAATTGCAAACCAACCGAAACTGGCAGACGGATTCCGATCGAAGTTTTGGGCTGTCAGAACACGATGCTCAGCGAGGGCAGAATTTGGAAGGCTATATGCGGAAAAATTTCATGTATCCTTCTGGGAATCGGCGCGAAATGTGGGAGCAATGCAGACAAGTTCCTCCCAGAAGTCTTGAGCGAAACGTACAACGAGAAGGTTCGAGTCCTGCTCCAGAAAGCACAATCGATCCATCAATGCTCTCCGCTGTTCGAGCAATAATTGAAGAGATGGGCAATGGGATACGAGCCGATTGATGACTGCCTGAGCATTGGAGATGTTGTAGAGAAGCACGAAAAGAGAATGGATCTCGTGAAGAAAGGTAAGTGAAGAAGTTCGACTTAAAATTTGACTTTGTCCGGAGTCCACCTTCATTCATCAATATCAGAACTTGAAAATCATTGAGACTTCATTATTTTTCAGCCATGCAACAATTGATCGAGAACAGTGAGAAAGAGGAGGAAGTTTTGAGAAAACTCGATGAGGATTTGGTTGTCCTGAACATAAAAACCAAAAACGAGGACGACAAGGATCCTGCCGCCATCGTTACCAATTTCGCCACCAACCTGAACCTAGACGAGGAGAACTGTCCGGATCAGATGGAGGTGAGTGGATTGAAAATTTGTCTGAAAGCGTCAAATCTTTATATTCTACCTTGAAGAGACGATTGCTGGCATCAACGCTGTCCAAGCATACGTTAACACCATCGGAGCGCGCACCTCTTCACACACCGAGAACCAATGTGTCGCCTCAGTCAATCATCGGACCGGGAGTATGTATTTGGTTCCTTGTGCCAGCCGCCTACTCAGCCAGGATGTAGGCGCTTCGGAAGAAGACAAACTCTGCTCCATACTTAGGATACTGGCCACTGGAGGAGGACCTGGTCAACGAAAAAATTCCGTATCAGAAGATCGAGCAGAAACCTGATGATTTAGTTTATATCGGAGTGGGATCGTTTCACTGGGTCCAAGCGAATGAACCATGTGTCAACATTTCCTGGAATATCGCGGAAGTTTCGCCTATTCAGCTCGCCGCAGCTGCCATCGACATCGATCACTGCCTCGACCAGAAACACGGCACCAACATTCCATTGGTATCCATGCTCTGGAAGATTGCGGAGGAGACGGAGAAGAAAGACATCTTGGAGTGCTATGAGATGGTCCGAAAACTCCTCATCAGGTTAATTTTCGCGAATTCAGTGTTCTATCGTGTTGATTTCCCTTTTTTCAGCTCATTGGCGATGTCCACAATGGAAGAAGACGTCCTCGCCAGCAAAGGATACCAAGCCAAGCTCATCTCGGAACTCGATAGCTCGGAGCACTACAACCATCTCACTATCAACTGGGTGAATCATTGTGGACTGGTGGCGAATTCAAACAAAAGAGCAAAAGAGCCGTGCATGAACACGCTGTTCAACATTGTAGTTGTTCAGAAGGAGGGTCAAAAGGATAAGGTACGGTGCATGAACTGCATTGGAAAGTGAGTTTTTCAGCTGAACTTGAGCATCATATCTGAACATTGGAGATGCTGTGAATCTTAGACATTTCGAAAAACCATTAATGAAACTGTGTGCTGGAAAAATACAAACCCTGTCAACCTATCCTTGCTTCTTGTCCATTCAAGATTCCCCACTATTGTGAATTTTCAGTCATGGGGTACCACGTGTTCAAAGTTGGCACGATTCCAGGTGCTAAGTTGGTTGGGGTGTCCGGATACGGTTCGGGTGTTCTCTGCATCAATCTTAAAAGCCTTAAGAATTCATATCCTGACGGCGCGCATTTTGAGTTTTCAAAGGGTTTTTGGCCGTTTTATCATCATTCCGTAGCGAGAGGACAGGCACGATAGGTGACCTGATCCTTGTCTCTAGGTTTCAGTGTTTTGTGGTTCAGCGTTCCAGACCTGAGTTCGTTGACCACGTTTTCTTTCTTTCTTGTGTCGCCTTGTTGAGCAGTTAGCTCGTTTTTGTCGTACCGTTTGCACCGTACCTTATCCTTATTGCCCTCCTTCTGAACAACTACAATGTTGAACAGCGCGTTCATGCACGGCTCTTTTGCTCTTTTGTTTGAATTCGCCACCAGTCCACAATGATTCACCCAGTTGATAGTGAGATGGTTGTAGTGCTCCGAGCTATCGAGTTCCGAGATGAGCTTGGCTTGGTATCCTTTGCTTCTTCCATCCTTTGCTTCTTCGACGTTTTCTTCCATTTTGGACATCGCCAATGAGCTGGAAAAAGGGAAATCAACACGATAGAACACTGAATTCGCGAAAATTAACCTGATGAGGAGTTTTCGGACCATCTCATAGCACTCCAAGCTGTCTTTCTTCTCCGTCTCCTCCGCAATCTTCCAGAGCATGGATACCAATGGAATGTTGGTGCCGTGTTTCTGGTCGAGGCAGTGATCGATGTCGATGGCAGCTGCGGCGAGCTGAATAGGCGAAACTTCCGCGATATTCCAGGAAATGTTGACACATGGTTCATTCGCTTGGACCCAGTGAAACGATCCCACTCCGATATAAACTAAATCATCAGGTTTCTGCTCGATCTTCTGATACGGAATTTTTTCGTTGACCAGGTCCTCCTCCAGTGGCCAGTATCCTAAGTATGGAGCAGAGTTTGTCTTCTTCAGAAGCGCCTACATCCTGGCTGAGTAGGCGGCTGGCACAAGGAACCAAATACATACTCCCGGTCCGATGATTGACTGAGGCGACACATTGGTTCTCGGTGTGTGAAGAGGTGCGCGCTCCGATGGTCTTAACGTAGGCTTGGACAGCGTTGATGCCAGCAATCGTCTCTTCAATGTAGACCATCAATCCTTGGTTGGGTTGTAGGAAAAGTGGCAGCTTTCTGATTTCCTGCAAACAATATATAGTTTTGACGCTTTCAGACAAATTTTCAATCCACTCACTCGGTAACAATGGCGGCAGGACCCTTGTCGTTCTCGTTTTTGGTTTTTATGTTCAGGACAACCAAATCCTCATCGAGTTTTCTCAAAACTTCCTCCTCTTTCTCACTGTTCTCGATCAATTGTTGCATGGCTGAAAAATAATGAAGTCTCAATGATTTTCAAGTTCTGATATTGATGAATGAAGGTGGACTCCGGACTAAGTCAAATTTTATGTCGAATTTCTTCACTTACCTTTCTTCACGAGATCCATTCTCTTTTCGTGCTTCTCTACAACATCGCCAATGCTCAGGCAGTCATCAATCGGCTCGTATCCCGTTGCCCATCTCTTCAAATACTGCTCGAGCAGCGGAGAGCATTGATGGATCGATTGTGCTTTTTGGAGCAGGACTCGAACCTTCTGGTTGTACGTTTCGCTCAAGACTTCTGGGCGGAACTTGTCTGCTTCGTGTTCTGACAGTCCAAAACTCCGATCGGAATCCGTCCGCCAGTTTTTGTTTTTCTGATCTTCTTGTTCTTCGGGTTTTTTCCAAAGTCCTTGTGCGTGTTCTGAAGTCATTCTTTGGTTTTTAGACGCCCTTCCTTGGATACATGAAATTTTTCCGCATATAGCCTTCCAAATTCTGCCCTCGCTGAGCATCGTGTTCTGACAGCCCAAAACTTCGATCGGAATCCGTCTGCCAGTTTCGGTTGGTTTGCAATTCCTATCAAATCCTTTCTCCGCGAAAGTGTTGCGCCGGGAGTGGTTGGTGGAGTGTCTGAATGTGCCACTGCCAAACACATCAGTTATTTTCAAAATAGTTCAAAGGTTCGCCAGGGTCTCCGAAATCTTCGCCACTTCGATCATCTTGGCGATGATTTCGATCTGAAGGCCTTTTTGCTTCTGCAGCAGCTCATTTTTCCGTCTCAGCAACTCGGCATTCCTCTCCAGCTCCTTGTACTCGGTGGTCAAATACGAATAGGTGGAAGTGTTCGTGCAGCTCGTCGCCGTCGTGTTCGTCTTTTCTTCGGTTCCAGTCTCGTAAATCGTCGGTTCCTCTGTCAGAAAATCGGAATCGGAGCTAACAGGCGATCGCCAGGCTGGTTTCGAAGCCCCAGCAGCCAACACCCACGGTCCCCAGCAATTGAAGCAGTGACAGTTTTGAATTGCTGTTGGGGAGCTCATCGTGGAGAGCTCATCGACGGTACTCGTGAAGAGTCCGTCGAGTTTTTCGAACAGCGATGGAATCGTGGATTCGCACGTGGTAACTGGAGTCGGAGCGGGAGTTGAGGTGGCATGGAGAAGATGCCGTATCCGATGGCGGTGGGACTCTGACTTGAGCGCGTCGCAAGGCGGACTTGAGGGTTCGTTGGCGGAGAGAAGACATGACGATGGTGACGGTTAGTAGATTTTTAGTAGAATCGAGTGGGCTTATTGAGAGGAATCAGTTGGTGTGCTGTCCCCATTCCCCATCCTCTCGTTCCTCGAAATGCTCAGCGAGCATTCTTTCGATTTTTCCATTGATGAAGGGGTCCCTTATCTCCTCCTATTCCTTCGTTTCCTTTGCTGCTCCTCTCAATTCTTCGATTTTCGCATTTTCCTTTGAGGCGGTTGTTGTTCTCTGAAAATTTACAGTAATTAAGCTTGATATTTTCACTTTTTATGTGTTTTGACGGCGTACCCCATTTTGACTTTTTGCAAAAAACATTCAGTGCTACATAGGGAACCCGAAATCAAAGAATCGCATCGTCGATTCAAAGAATGTGAGTTTTGGTTGGCGCCTCTTACCTCTGTGTCGGGTTTCTTCACTATTGTCAGCTGTCGTCGTTTCATGATGGTGGTAATCGTCCTCTTGCTTTGTCGTTTCTTGCTCTGATTTTTATTTTTCTCTGCTCGGACATCTCGATTTTGAATTTAGTCCATCTCGGACACGTATGCCATGACTGAAAATTCAAAGCAAGAAATTACAGGAAATTGAAGAAAATTCACAGAAAACGGGGAAAAAACTAATGAACGGCAAAGAGAATCAAGCAAATTTTTTAAATTTCTTTTCGAAGCATGTTGAAGTATTTTGCTAAAGTTTGAAAATTCGAAAAATTCAATTAATCGAACCGAAAAAACCGAAGAGAAACGAAAAAGACTGAGGGAAGTGATACGACAAAAAAAAAGAATCAACTGGTCTAAAAATTGAAATTTTTCTTAATTTTTCAAAGCAAAATAATGCAAAATTAACCCGAAAACTCGACGAAAAACGAGTAAAAACCGATCAATTGAAAAAAATTGTGTTGAAAATTTTACAACGATGCTCCGTCATTCCACCTTGCGCCTTGTTTTGAAAAGTTGAATTTCGCTGCTTTAAACATAAAAACATGATTTTTGAAGATTTTTAAAGATTTCAAAAGTGATTTCTGACGTTTAAATCTTGTTTTCGAGATAATTTGCTGCATTTTGAGTTCAAAACGGTACCTGAAATTAATTCTTCAAAAACCAGTCAAATTCCAGAGCAATCAAATTTCTACGACTCAAAAAAAAAACGTAATTTTGAATAAAAACGTGCTTATGAATGATTTGCGAAGGTTTGAAAAGAGAGTTGAAATACGGTTTTTGAAAAATTTCAATTGTTGTTGACACAATTCGCGTTTTTCAGACACCAGCTTGAGGCCAAAATAATAATGAACAAATTTTTCAGAGAGTGAGCGTGAATTTTGAAAATAGGGAAACACTGAAAAAAAGTTTACTGAATGTGACGTGTTCCTATCCCTCTACGCACTCGAAGGCGACTGACAACACTGGCCGGCGCTATTCGGAATATGGAAGGACACCCAGACCCTTTCCTTTGAAGATCCTCAAGGGTTTCATAAGATTTGTATGGTGCTGCGGATTTTGGATGAAGGTGTCTGATGAATTCTGTTTTGATGGAAACGATTTCGCAGTTTGAATACTCTGAGATTCAAAGTGTCGGACGTCAACATTCATGGTTCTTGTCACGCACTTTAGGTTTTTGTCTCTAAAGCGAATTCCAGTACTGGTTCTCAGAGTTGTTCGCGATTTGCAGTATTTGCTATGTTATCAAAAATGATTTTTTCACAATTAACCGGCATTTATGAAAAGAAGTCAGCGTAGTTACTAAAACCGACAGAACTCGGGATACAAAAAAACAGGGAAACGAAACATCCAAAACCGACAGCACTGGGGATTGAATAATCACAGAGAAGTTAAACATAAGAACTTGTGAGGTTCTATGAAAAGGGGTGAAAAGATTGTTCAAACTCGGTTTGCACACGTTCAAGAGGAATATTTTCCAAGGAAACATCCACCGCATGCACCAAATCGTGGCAGTTTGGATTCATGCACATGGCACGATTGCCATGGTAATTTACCAGAATAGCCCCCCACCACAGTATCGCCCCCCACCGACCAGCACAGCCCCCCACTCAGTACATTTTTGCCCCAAAAAGCATGTGGGGGGCTTTACTGATGCGGGGCTATTCTGGTAACGGGATATACCAGAATAGCCCCACCAGTACTTGTGGGGGGCTATAATGATACTGTAGGTAATTTACAAGATGAGCCCCCCACCAAATACCAGAAAGACCCCCCACCGGAAAAGTCGGGAGAGCCCCCCAATTTCATTCTCTCTTTCTAAATATAAAGTTACCTATATCATAATGCCCCCCACCCCCACCTGTTTTAGATAAGCCCCACACCCTTACCACATGAGCCCCCCACATATATATCAGATCAGCCCCCACCACTGATTTTGATGTCTACGGCTCGGCTGCGCCTCGCATATTACTAAGCCTGGTTTCTAGTTGAGATTTCGAGAAAGATAAAATTTTTGTACCAGATAGGCCCCCCACCTGTATCAGATCAGCCCCCCACCTGTATCAGATCAACCTCCCACCTGACCGTTCTAATTGATAAAGAAAACTGGTGGGGGGCTATTCTGGTATTCGATGGGAGGCTTTTCTGGTATTTAACCCGATCCGGCTCCATCAGATGTCATCACTGACTATGACTACCTGAAGGATGCGTTTGTTACTCAAGGTTTGCTAATTCTCTCGATCCGGAAATCAGCCAAAAGTTGTAGGAGAGGCATTCATTCAACGTGCCGATCGCCTCCAACGGATATGTCAAAGTCATCGGATACCAATGATGTCTACTTGCACCAAGAGTACCGACCTCGGAAGGATCCACCCAACCAAATGGCAACATGGTATGGTCAATCTCCACGGATGGAACATCACACCAAAGTGAACAGTACGTCTACGTGGAACCAGTCGCCCATTACTATTCTTTGATTATCATCGATAATGTTGTTCTTATTTTTATGTAAATTGTTATTTGTCATCATAATTTTAGTAGGTTTGTTTTCCGTATGAATTCCTTATTTTTCTTTATCAATCCCCACCCTTTAAATTAGGTAATAATCATTTTAAGTTTATAGGTCCCATTCTTATCTCGCAAGTAGTATTAGTGTCCCCATAGTCCCAAATTGTTATAGTTTATCTTTTTTATCTTGTCTAAGTTCCCCCTCGGCTTTCTAGTACCCAAGTCTTGACTCATTTCTTGGCCCGGAACTAGCTAGTGCTGTGTGGAGGCGGGGCTCGGAAAGAGCGGAGATGTCCGGATACGATCCGGGTGTTCTCTGCATCAATCTTAAAAGCCTTAAGAGTTCAAATCCTGTGAATTCCCGCGCAAAACTACACGCACATTATGCAAGTTTGCTCCACGGAGACGGCACGCATTTTGAGTTTTCAAAGGGTTTTTGGCCGACTTATCATCATTCCGTTGCGAGAGGACAGGCACGATAGGTGACCTGATCCTTGTCTCTAGGTTTCAGTGTTTTGTGGTTCAGCGTTCCAGACCTGAGTTCGTTGACCACGTTTTCTTTCTTTCTTGTGTTGCCTTGTTGAGCAGTTAGCTCGTTTTTGCCTTTTCTTTTGTTGTGCGAATAAAACCTTAATTGGTTCGTACAAATCCGTGTTTTCTAGTGTGCTTCTGGGTCTTGTGAGAAGATCTAGAAGCGTGTGTTACGTACAGTTACGCAGTCGCGTACGTGGAGGAGATCTCCTTGTGCACGCAGCGTACTGGGGGGCGGACCACTATTTTTTTGGCAACTATTTTCCCGGTTTCATTTTTTCACGTGACACCAACTTTTAAAAGGGTTAGGAAAAAACCTTGAAAACCTAATGATCCTCTGTTCAACGTGTCGCGTAAAAAATTAAAACCGGGAAAAAGTAGTGCCCTCCCCCCACCCCCCAACCAAAGTTGACACGATTCCCAAACGCGATGTCTGAACAGCGAAAAAGTCTCTTGAAAGCTTTCCCATATCCATTGTAAACTTCTGTGCATGATGGTTGTCATTGGTTTACCGAATCTGCTCTTGGCCTTCAAAAGCCGAGTTATAAGTCTCTGAAGTTCGCGTTTGGTTGCTACCCATATTGGACACAGTGCAAAAGTCAGAAGCACATCACCTGACTTTTGAAAGTGATTAGCAGATTTTGAAATTGTGGGTATGCTTTCCAGAACTTCCTGTTTCAAATGCTACCCACCATGTGAAGAAATGTATTTTCCTAGTAAAAGCAATGCACATTAACTTCTCTTGGCTAGGAAAGTTGCTTTTTCAGATGAATCAGGCACCAAACCGTATCATTCAAACGAGAAGATCGGCAATCCAAGATTTGGAAACTTATAAAGAGAGCAGTTTTTCATTTTGATTGTGCTCCTCTACTTTTCCATCCTTGACTACTTCCAATCAACCATTTTCCACTCTTTCGAATTGTTCTTCTTTGATAGTATACACCAGTTGTATACATAACGCAATTATATAACTGTCTCGAAAAGAAAACATTTAAGTTTTCAAAATTCCCATTTGTCGTGACTCAATGACCATCCGAAAATGTTCAAGCTGTTGATCCATATCAAGTTTTCATCTCCTCCAAATTGATTTGAAGTTTCTCACGCTGACACTGTTTTCGAACTGATATCATACAGGTCATCCTTTTTTTCGACCCTGTTCCCGATGTCTTCAACTTCTCAACATTTCTTTCCGGAACTTTCTTGAGACACAAGAAAAGTGATGTTCTATACATTTCAAATGTTTCTGTTTTCCTGTTCTTTTTTTAGCTCCACTTCCCGATGCAATACATCTCTTTGTGCTCAATGAAGTGCTCAATGATTGACTGCACGACTTGAGAATGCATTCCAAAAAAAGTGGCAGAGTGTGCCAAAAAAAGAAGAAAGAGCTTAAGTTAAGTCCTTTTTTTGACAAATTGATTCTCAAAAAAAGACTCTGGACTCTTTGTCGTATTTTCGAAAGAAACGTTATCATGAATATGAGAAAAACGGAATCCAGAGTTATGTTTATCAACTAACTACACCTATGGAATATCTATGTGAGCTGAGATCCAAATTGTAATATGGAAACAGCTATGAATAATTTATTATAATGGCTGCTCAATTTGATTCCGTTGTCCCTCACAAAGTCTTCGAGTAGGTTTGAAGCGCATTTACGGCACGATGGTATTTTGAGATATTACCCAAACGGGAAGATTTAAAAAAAAAAATCGCGTCCCACCGCCCTAGCACGTTAACAACCATGCGCCTTTAAGGTTTTTCCACCGTTTTCGGAAATTTCTCCGCTTGTGTCCTTTGCCTTTATTCGGAGCAATTTTTTGTTCAATAATTTTCAAGAATGGTGCAGCAACCTTGAGGCCGCAAGGTCTTTAACGTGCTAGTGCGGTGGGGCGCTGTTGCGCTTTTTCCCGTTTGAGTGATATTCAGGTCCATCCTGACTCAACACTTTCACCAAACTAAAAATTTGGAGTTACCAGAGGGCTGCGCCTTTCTGGGGCCCTTCGGACAGGCCTGGAATTTTCGGTCCATCGGTGCAAAATTTGCGCGCGAAAAAGTTTGCGTCGCCGATCATGAAACTTTGAACTTGGAGATAAACCAGAAGCGACTGACAAGAAACATGAAACTTTTGAGACGTCCGACACTTTGAATCTCAGAGTACCCAAATTGCAGAATCGTTTCTCATCAAAACAGAATTCATCAAAGTCCTCAAACTGATTTCCGCAGGATCCCTACGAATCTAATGGAATCCTAGATCCTTCTGAATCTTTGGAAGCTTCTAGAGATTTTTAGAATTTTTTTATCGGACACAGTCCTTCAGAACTCTTCAAAATCTGCCGGAACTTTCCAAAACCCTTTTGGATTCTTTCTTCGTCACCGCATTTCACAAAATTTCCGAAGCGTTTTCAAAATTGAAACTTTTCAATTTCACTCACTTTTGCTTTTTTGAACTCATCAAATGTTCGTATCATTTCAAACTGACAACCCTGGTTTTCTTCTTCACTTGTTTTCTTTCTCCCTCTCCCTCTTCGTCTTTTTCTGTTTTATCAGTGTCGCTGCGCCAGAGAATAGAATATTGCCACTCAGTATCCAACAAGAAAAGAGAGAAGACTGCGGAAGAAAGAGGAAACCCTCGTTCGATACTCTTCTTTTTCGGTTCACCATCTCTTTTCAGCGGCCTATCTTCTCGCCGTTTGCACTTCGTTGCCAGCAAGTGTCCGCTCTCTGCGCCGGATACACTATCTCATTTTCCCGCTCTTCTTTTTTCTATTTCTGATGTGGCCAAGGCAAAGAACGCCTGCAGTCGTCTCCCTTTCTTCTTCATCGCAGTTCAACAGACCGATTTCCCCAGTTTCTTGAATTCTGCACTATCTTATTTACCTTTGTTGAGACTTTATTTGTTTCTAGTGAGAATTTTTCCTTCATTTCGGAACACGAATCCGTTAAGTGTGTGTTACCATCAGACATGGCAAATTTCGGCACGGCCCGGTGTACGCCTGGTTAGGAAAAACTGAAATAAACTTTATTATTTTTTTCCAAGTTTTTTTCAAACTGTATCAAAAATTAACAAGAAAACTCAATTCGAATCAAAATATCGTCGGAAAAGTGGCCGATGGAAACTCTCATTATAACCCGGCCCGTAGCATGTCTGGTTATCATTACTTGTAAGTAAAGTTTGACTAGAAGATCCGGGAGGGCTCACCTTTTCAAGGAAATGAAAGACCATGTGTTTTTTTTTGTGATCTTCAAAGCTTTTTCTTTTGAAACTGCTAGAACGAGAACACACTCTGATCATGCAAATAGCTTACCTCGACTCCCATTCCATATATGTACAATGCATTATTCATTCCACATATCGCTTTGTTGGAAAATCTGTGGCTTCTCCACCCTCGCCTCTTTCTTTCGCTTCCCTCTCCTTTGTTCCTCACATTGGCGAGTTGTTTTTGTGCCAGCCGAAGAGAGCAAATGGACTCCTTTTTTCGAATACGTCTTCTCCGGTGAGAGCGAGAGTGGCAAGAAAGTTTCCTCTTCTTATTTCTTTTTTTGAAATTTTGTCATAAATCGCATTAAACTTTGTATAAACTAATTTCTCATTTTCAGGTCATGGCGCCACCAGACGAAGAGGCTCTCAAACTGCAGAACATGCCTGCCCCCGTCATGGACTCCATCTCGAAGTACGTTGGGTTCATGGACGTGTAAGTGTTTCCCCGACCTTTTATATCAAGACATTCAACGCTTTTCAGTGTGCACTTCCGTAAGTTGTGCAGCAACATGCGAGCCAGTGTGGAGAAGAATGCGATCCCACTCAAGCTCATGTTCGCTAAAATATTTGTGCGAACTGATGAGATCTCCGTGGAGTGGGATCAGTTCATGAACATGAACACCGAGTACAAGCACGACAGAGAGGGGTGTTATGTGAGGATGAAGGGGATCTACAACTTCTTCCCGGGAGAGAACTTCGTCGATGCGTTTCTTCGAGACTTCAAGATCAACGCCGTCCAACACAAGTTGACCATCTCCGATCTCAAGTTTATCATCGAAGAACTGGAGGAGAACCACCCGTTCATCGAGAAATTCCCGGCTCTGCTCGCCACTGGCAAGTACAAGATGCGAATCGAGAACCTCGAAATGAGAATCCGCCACCCGTACGAAGTGTTCACACTTCTTCCATATCTCGATCCAGGACATATAAAGAATTTCTTTCTCAGAAAGCATAGAGATTTCTTCGGGTCACTGGACTTCACTGAAGAAGATGTGGAGAAGCTCGGGAGATTGCCACAATGGAAAATGCTGAAGCAAGTGTCGACCCTCCACATCTCCGTCCCTTCGTCGACTTTGCTGCTGCGCCACTTCTCGCATTTCCGATCCTGTTACGTTAAAGTTCATGAGATCCACGAAGAGGATCTGATCAGACTGAAAGATGTGAGTGGTTTTCTTGACGGAGTTTCAAATACATTTGCGGACACTGAAATAACCAAAGGTGGCAATCACCATATGTTACTTTTCAGTGTTCGGAAATGTTACAGAACACTTTTCTTACAGCTGATTCTGAACCCAGTCGTGAATCTGAAGACTGCGGCGATGTCTAACTTCAAAAAAGGCATCTCGTCGGGGCGATTTTTCCGCTTGATCGGTGCTCCCCACCAAAGAAACAGCTTCAACCGCTGGTTTTTCAAAGTGCCAAATAGTTCCGCAGTTCTAACCATCACCTTGACTGAAATGAGCAGTTTTATGACTGATATCAGCATTCGTATGACTATGGAGGATGCTTGTCCTCATGGAGTATACCCACAACCCATGTTCTAATCTATCCAGTTTCTTGACTATCTTTCTAGTATCATTTTCTTATTTTACCATTGACATCTGCTTTTGGAGTGTGTAATTTCCAGTTTCTTTTTTTTTTAACTTCCTGGTAGGTACCCAAACGTTCTTTTTCATTACTTCTCCATTTCTTGTTAAATACAATGATGCCTTGACATTCTCCAAATGAGCAAACTCTAATTTTGTCAACTTCCTGGTCAACAACATTCTCACTTTCCAATGCAAACGATTGAACTACATGATAAGTTAACCCATGTTTTCTTTTTCGTTAAAATTTTTCAAATAAACTTTTGGTGGATATGGTTTTTGAAGTTTGGTTTGAAAAATGTGTATCTTGCACTATCACATCTTATCATGTACTTTTATATTGATGTTCGAATTTTCTGACGTGCCGTGTGCAGCGTGAAGAACGTTCTGGTTTTCTGTCTGATTCTATTCTCACATTATGTGTTGTGGTGGTGAAACAGAACTTTCAGGATAACCGGAGGATGCGAACTTCCTCCGGCTTTTTTGTCAAAGAAAGGGCGAATTTTGAAAAAAGATTACCGTAAACACTCTATGAGATAGCCACCTCTAATTGAATGCCAGCCCCTAATATGGGACCACTGCTGATTTGATGTTACTGCGGTAGAAGTTATCAAAGTTAAAAAACTTCCCAGTTTTTATGCTTTTCGGAATACTTGGTTTTATTACTATGTGGCAGTGCTGAAAAGGAAGAACATTTTTCAACGATTCCAAGTACAACTTCTAATTTTTTGTCATGAGTTCAAATGGAAAATTGGTGCCGAACAATAAAGTGCCAGCCTCTATTTGAATGACAGCCCCTAATACAGTGCCCTCCAAATTATCTTCGAACAACAATAATAGAGTTTTCACGGTAGTTCGATTTTATTGCGCACAACCGAGCAGACCTACACATTATAATTTGGAATGTTTCTCTTAGAAGTTTGTGTCCGACGATCTCAGTTTGAGTCGTAGAAATTTGATTGCTCTGGAATTTGAATGGTTTTTAAAGAATTAAAATTTAACCTTGGAATTCAGGTATGGTTTTGAACTCAAAATGCAGCAAATTTTCTGAAAAACACGGTTTGAACGTCAGAAATCACTTTTGAAACCTTTAAAAATCATTAAAAATCATGTTTTTATGTCTAAAACCTGAGAAATTCGATGTTTTGAAACAAAGCGCAAGGTGGAATGTCGGAGCATCGTTGTTAATTTTTTTCACACATATATTTTCAATTCATCGGTTTTCGCTCGTTTTTCTTCGAATTTTTTTGTATTTTCCGTATTCTTTTGCTGTGAAAAATTAAAATATCGAAAAATTTCACTTTTGAAAACAATTTTTTCCAATTTTCTTCGTTGTTTCAACGCGAAAATGAGAAATAGAGCATCAAATCCAATTCTCCTCGATTTTTCTCGATTTTCTTTGGTTTTTTTGCTTCGAGAAAGCAACTTACCGATTTTCAGCAGATAAGAAATGTATTTAAACATTTTCGAAAAACGATTGAATAGGATTTTTTCAAAGCGGTCATTTTTTGAATGAAAATGGAAAGGAATGAGACAGAAAGTTAACTCAAATTGAGAACCTCAAAAAAACTTTGCTTTCTAGAATTCTTTTCCTCTCATCATCTGAGAAACCCAAATTGCGATCTTGATAGTAGAAAAAGTGGATCAGAATTTATATTCGAAGTGTAGCTTTATTATTTTTTTTTCAATCCCGAAGTTTTTCGAGCGACAACTCGCAGTCACCTTTTTTTCAACGATAATGATAATATTTTATCCGCGTTTTCTCTTCGGGACTGAAACAGATTGTCTGCTCTATTTTAGTTCGATACGGTCAAAAAGTGCAATAGAGCGACGTTCAGCATTTATACTGAAACCCTTCCCCCGCTTCACTTTTTAATCGTATTTCTCTTCACATTCAATGTTCCTTTTTCAGAAAATGAAGAAACTCCAAGAAACCGAAACCTTCCGAGTCTTCTATCTACTGCGAGGAAGAGGACGACTGGAGATACTTCCAAGTTGATGACCTGAATTCAGAAGGAGGTGAGAATGAAATAAATTTCTCATCATTCTGACCTCGAATTATCAGTCATCAACTTTCCCTATTTTTCAGCTGCAACATAGCTTTGACTTTGACTACTAGTCTGACATTCAACAGCTCTCCAGCTTTCTATATCAAAACCACTAATAATTTCGCTCATTTTCAGCCACAAGGAATGTATCCTGGCAAGAAAACAATCCAGTTTGATGCCACCTCCTTATGGACCCTCTGGATCTCTATGCAGAGTTGGGCCTCCAAGCACGTGGAAAGACACATCCAAAAGACAGGATAGAAGAAGGCGCAAAATTTGCGTTGTGGAAAGTGTAAAAGGTAAGCGTGGGTTACTTAGTAATTGAAAAAATTAGGTACAGAAAATGATAACGGAGCAGTTAGAAAATTATCCCCGTCTCTGGTAGTTAACTGGAGCATCAAACGGAGCTCTCCACGAGCTCCATCTCACCTATGATACATGGTGCCTGAAACGCGGTGGTTTATCTGTAGATTAACCCTTAACCAGAAATAGTCAAGATCTCTCATTTGACACAACATACCGAATAGCGAATAACAGCTCGATCTCTGAACGTATGGGACAGTTTCTGAAAATGTGAGATTACGATCCAAAGTCTTCTCTTACCACTGGTACCCATTTCAAAACTCTTTCACTTACTCAACCTCTTTCGCTACTCTTTCACTCGTTTCAAACTCTTTCACTCATTCAAAATTCATTCGATTGAAGATTTTTAGTTCCTTTTTTTCAGAAACGCCCTACAAACAAATTCAACATGTTCCAAGAAACCATCAAGATAGGAGACGGAGTGTTCCACGATCCAAGGACTCCAGGTGAGAATTGTGTTCGGGGACACTGTAACTTTTGAAGGAGATTTCTCGACTCCTCCGGTTGAATTTTTAAAAATGTCGACCCTTCTGAATGTGAAAAGATCTCGTGATCGATTCGCAATGCTGGCCACAATTCTATCCATTTTGGTGATTTTCAATGCAAGTCGGTCAACTTTGAGCAGTTGAAAAAGATTGTTCCAAAAATCTGATTGTTTTGAAAATTCGTGAGTGTATCAAGCAATTCTAGATCTTCATTTTTGTAGTCAAGAACTTTTTCAGAAATTCAAAGTTAAGTCAGTTATTTTGCGTCAAAACTTCGTGCAAAAAAAAAAATGAAAATGTGTGTATGCTTTCCAGAACCTCTTGTTTCAAATGCTACCCACCAAGTAAAGAAATGTCTTTTCCTAGTAAATGCAATGCACATTAACTTCTCTTTTCGAGGAAAGTTGCTTTTTCAGGATGAATCCGGCACAAAAGCGTAGGATTAAGAAGATGATCGACAATCCGAGATCCGGAAATTGAAGAGAAATAAATTCAAATCCCAGGAAGCAGCACAGTGGCTGTTACGGTTTCCACGGGGAAAACCGAATTGAGAGCAATCAAGTTTCGGGCACTTATAAAGAGCAGTTTAGCATTTTCATTGTTCTTCTTTACTTTTCCATCCTTGACTACTTCCAAAGTACCCTTTTCTACTCTTTTGATTTGTTCCTCCCTTATCTATATTATCGCATTTTTTTCTCAAGTTTCGACCTGTAATGTTGTGCTATCCTTGTAATTTTTCATAATTACGGTTATATTCATCAATAAATACAGGTTAATGGTAATAAAAACTGCTCCTTTGGTAACATTTCAGATGCTGGGAATTTTGGACGGCTTCAAAAAGCGATCATGAAACTTTGAACTTGGAGATAAAAACCAGAAGCGAGGGAAAAGAGCCATAAAACATTTGAAACGTCAATCCTATGGAATCTTTGACGATCCTCTTGGAATCTCCAGAATTTCTTAGGACTCGGCAACCCAATATTCGGAAACTTATAAAGAGAGCAGTTTATCATTTTGATTGTTATCCTCTACTTTTCCATCCTTGACTACTTCCAATCAACCATTTTCTACTCTTTCGAATTGTTCTTCTTTGATAGTATACACCAGTTGTGTACATAACGTAATTATATAACTGTCTCGAGAAGAAAACATTTAAGTTTTCAAAATTCCCATTTGTCGTGACCCAATGACCATCCGAAAATGTTCGAGCTGTCGATCCATATCAAGTTTTCATCTCCTCCAAATTGATTTGAAGTTTCTCACACTGACACTGTTTTCGAACTGAAATCATACAGGTCATCCTTTTTTTCGACCCTGTTCCCGATGTCTTCAACTCCTCAACATTTCTTTCCGAAACTCTCTTGAGACACAAAAGAAGTGATGTTCTATACATTTCAAATGTTTCTGTTTTCCTGTTCTTTTTTAGCTCCACTTCCCAATGCATTACATCTCTTTTTGAGAGAAAGGCTGAAGAAGAAGTTCCTTTGTCCCTTTGAAACTGTAACGTCTCGGGAAAGAAGAAAAAACTGAGGAAAAAATGACTGCAGAAGTCGTCATCCTGTCGAGAATGTAAAGTCCCGAGGGAAAAAAAGTAACGTTTCTTTTTTTGAGAGATCGCGTGCTCTCCTCGAACAACATGCGTCTCTCGGAAGTGCTCGATGATTGCATGCACGACTTGAGAATGCATTCCAAAAAAAGTGGCAGAGTGTGCCAAAAAAAGAAAAAGAGCTTAAGTTAAGTCCTTTTTTTGACAAATTGATTCTCAAAAAAACACTCTGGACTCAGGGATTAACAGGGAAAACGAAGAAGGCTTAACTTTTTTTACTCTTTGTCGTATTTTCGAAAGAAACGTTAGCATGAATATGAGAAAAACGGAATCCAGAGTTATGTTTATCAACTAACTACACTTATGGAATATCTATGTGAGCTGAGATCCAAATTGTAATATGGAAACAGCTATGAATAATTTATTATAATGGCTGCTCATGGACGGGCATCATTAGTACCTTATTTCTGAGGATCAGTGAAAATTTCAGAGAATTTGGTTCAGGGAGAGCCAAGCTAGAGCCAGCGAACGGGTAACAAACAGACACACAGACACACAGAATCTTGTGTTTGTTAATAGTAAAGATTATCGGATCCTTTGTTTAAACTTTGCTTACTGATGGTTTAAAAAAAACTGCTCTTTTGGTCACATTTCAGATGCTGGGAATCTTGGACCGCTTCAAAAACCGATCATGAAACTTTGAAATTGGATATAAAAAACTTTGAACTTGGAGATAAACCAGAAGCGACTGACAAGAAACATGAAAATTTTGAGACGTCCGACACTTTGAAGTACCCAAATTGCAGAATCGTTCTCATCAAAAAAAAATTTATCAGAGTCCTCAACCTGTCTTCCGCAGGATCCCTACGAATCTAATGGAATCCTTAATCCATCTGAATCTTTGGAAGCTTCTAGAGATTTTCAGAATTTTTTTGGATTTTTCAAACTCCTCCAGAATTCATCGAAACCAACGAGAATCCTCCAATCCTCCAGTATCTGTCACAGTTCTTCAGAACTCTTCAAAATCTGCGGAAACTTTCCAAAACTCTTTTGGATTCTTTCTTCGTCCCGGCATTTCACAAAATTTCCGAAGCGTTTCCAAAATTGAGACTTTTCAATTTCATCCCTTTTGCTTTTTTGAACTCATCAAATGTTCGTATCATTACACACTGACAACCCTGGTTTTCTTCTTCACTTGTTTTTGTTGTCCATCTCCCTCTTCGTCTCTTTTTCTGTTTTATCAGTGTCGCGGCGCCAGAGAAAAGAATAATGCCACGGAGTATCCAACAAGAAAAGAGAGCAGACTGCGGAAGAAAGAGGAAACCCTCGTTCGATACTCTTCTTTTTCGGTTCGCCATCTCTTTTCAGCGGCCTCTCTTCTCGCCATCTGCACTTCGGTGCCGGCAAGTGTCCGCTCTCTGCGCCGGATACACTATCTCACTTACCCGCTCTCCTTTTCTCTATTTCTGATGTGGCATGGCAAAGAACGCCTGCAGTCGTCTCCCTTTCTTCTTCATCGCAGTTCAACAGACCGATTTCACCCGTTTCTCCTTTCGAAGGAAATGGAAGATCATGTAATCTTCAAAGTTTTTTCTTTGGAAATTGCAAGAACACACTCTGATCATGCAACTATCTTTCCACGACTCCCATTCCATATACAATACATTATTCATTCCACATGTCGCTTTGTTGGAAAATCTGTGGCATCTCCACCCTCCCCTCTTTTTCCCCTTTCCTCTTATATGTTCTTCACATTGGCGAGTTGTTTTCGTGCCAGCCGAAGAGAGCAAGGGGACTCCTTTTTTCGAATACGTCTTCTCGAAAGCGAGAGCGGCAAGAAAGTTTCCTCTTCTTATTACTTTTTTTGAAATTTTGTCATAACTCTTCGAAAAGTGGCGTTAAACTTTGTATCAATTAATTTCTCATTTTCAGGTCATGGCGCCACCAGGCAAAGATGCTCTCGAACTGCAGAACATGCCTGCCCCCGTCATGGACTCCATCTCGAAGTACGTTGGGTTCATGGACGTGTAAGTGTTTCCCCGACCTTTTATATCAAACCATTCAACCTTTCAGGGTGCACTTCCGTAAATTGTGCACCAATATGAGAGCCAGTGTGGAGAAGAATGCGATCCCACTCAAGCTCACGTTCGCTAAAATTTGGGTGCGAACTGATATGATCATGGTGGAGTGGGATCAGTTTATGAACAGGACCACCGAGTACACCCACGACGGAGAGGGATGTTATGTGAGGATGAAGGGGATCTTCAAGTTCTTCCCGGGAGAGAACTTTGTCGATGCGTTCTTACGAGACTTCAAGATCAACGCCGTCCAGCACAAGTTGACCATCTCCGATCTCAAGTTTATCATCGAAGAACTGGAGGAGAACCACCCGTTCATTGAGAAGTTTCCGGCTCTGCTCGCCACTGGCAAGTACAAGATGCGAATCGAGCACCTCGAAATGTGTATCTGTCATGCGCACGAAGTGTTCACACTTCTTCCGTATCTCGATCCAGGTCATATGGAGGTTTTCTTTCTCAGAAAGCGTATCGGGTCACTGGACTTCACTGAAGAAGATGTGGAGAAGCTCGGGAGATTGCCACAATGGAAAATGCTGAAGCGAGTGTCTACACACAACATATTTGTCCCTTCGTTGACTTTGCTGCTGCGCCACTTCTCGCATTTCCGATTCTGGGACGTTAGAGTTCATGAGATCCACGGAGAGGATCTGATCAGACTGAAAGACGTGAGTGCTTTTCCTAACGGAGTTTCAAATACATTTGCGGACAAAGAAACATCCAAAGGTGGCAATCACCAGATGTTACATTTCAGTGTTCGGAACTGTTACAGAACATCCATTTTTCATTCATAGCTTTTCTTACAGCTGATTCTGAACCCAGTCGTGAATCTGAAAACTGCGACGATGTATAACTTCAAAAAACTCATTTGGTCGGGGCGATTTTTGCGCTTGATCGGTGCTCCCCACCAAAGAAACAGCTTCTACTGCAGCTCGTGGTTTTTCAAAGTGCCAGATAGTTCCGCAGTACTAACCATCACCTTTACTAATATCAGCATTCGTATGACTGTGGAGGCTGCTTGTCCTGCTGGAGTATCCCCAAAACCCATGTTCTAATCTATCCAGTTTCTTGACTAGCTTCCTAGTATCATCTTCTTATTTTACCCTCGACATCTGCTTTTGGAGTGTTTAATTTCCAGCTTTTTTTTAGCTTCATTGTAGGTACCCAAACGTTCATTTCTTCTTCGTCCTCTTGTTTAATACCATGATGCTTTGAAATTCTTCAATTGAACCAACTTTAATTCTGTCAACTTTCTACGGTGAACAACATTCTCACTTTCCAATGCAAACGATTGAACTACATGATAGGTTAACCCATGCTTTCTTTTTCGTAATTTTTTTTCAAATAAACATTTGGTAGATATGGTTTGGTCGGAAAATGTGTATATTGCATTATCACATCTTGTCTTGTACTTTTATATTGATGTTCGAATTTTCTGACGTGCCGTGTGCAGAACGTCACGAAGTAATAATTTTCAGACAATGGACGAACCCTCACCTCCAGGGCTACTCGATATGCCGGAAATTGTGTTGCATCGCATCGCGGAGTTTTAGAATTTTACCGGAGCGTACGTTTCATCGAATACGTTTGATGTGAAGAATAGTAGGTTTCAGAATCTTTAACAACTCGAAAATCTTGAACAACTAAAAAAATCGATAATGAAATTCGCTTTGGAGGTAAAAATCTAAAGTGCATGACAAGAAACATGGAACGTTTGAGACGCCTAACACATTAAATCTCAGATTAACCAAATTGCGAAATCGTTTCCATCAAATCATAATTCATCAATCCTCAATCTGACTTTCGCAGTCTCTTTTTGAATTTAATGGAATCCTCGATCCTTCTGAATCTTATTACTTTTTAAAGGATTTTCTAAAATCCTTCAGAATTTCTCAGAGCTCTTCAAACTCCTCCAGAATTCATCGAAACCAACTAGAATCCTCCAAGTTAAATCATGTTGAAAATAAACTAGATCCAAGTTGTCGCCCTGGGAAAATCTGGGTGCAAAAAAATCGGGCAATCTGACAAAGGCAACATCATTGTGCGCAACTCGGAATGCTGAAAATATTACCGTGAAGAACATTTTGGTTCTCTGTCTGCTTCTATTCTCACGCCATTTGTAGTGTTGGTGGAAGAGAACTTTCAGGATAACCGGAGAATGCGAACTTCCTCCGGCTTTTTTGTCAAAGGGCGAATTTCGAAAAAAAGATTATTTCGATTTTATTGTGCACAACCGAGCAGACCTACACAATTGAAACGTTTCTTTTGACATTTTCTTCCCGACGGTCTAAGTTTGAGTCGTAGAAATTTGATTGCTCTGGAATTTGAATGGTTTTTGAAGAAGTATAATTTAACCTTGGAATTCAGGTATGGTTTTGAACTCAAAATGCAGAAAATTTTCTCAAAAACACGGTTTTAACGTCAGAAATCACTTTTTAAACCTTTAAAAATCATTAAAAATCATGTTTTTATGTCTAAAACCAGAGAAATTCGATGTTTTCAAACAAAGCGCAAGGTGGAATGTCGGAGCATCGTTGTAAATTTTTTTCACTCGTTTATTTTCAATTCATCGGTTTTCGCTCGTTTTTCTTCGAATTTTCTCGAATTTGTTGCATTCTTTTGCTTTGAAAAATTAGAATGGCAAAAAATTTCACTTTTGAAAACAATTTTTTTCTATTTTTCCCGTGGTTTCAACGCGAAAATGAGAAATAGAGCATCGAATTCAATTTTCCTTAATTTTCCTTGATTTTCTTTGATTTTTTTGCTTCGACAGTTAAGGCTGAGCAATTTAGTTTAACTTTTCAAGTTTTCAAAGAGTTTCTCTAAGTTTAAACTAAATTCTGGGTCCTAGAAATTTTCAATGTTTCACTCACCCCTCAAAATTTTCTCTCTTCATCAATCTCTCCAATTCGATTATGACTGTAAACATCAGGTTATGACCAGACCACTTGCGAAACAGAGAGAGGTCTTCAAAACATTGGCGATATAAAAAGTATGCACCAGCTGCCCACCTTGTTTCTGGGAAACAGCTGGGTGTATTTCATACGTGAGAAAGAAGAGAGTGCATGCAATTCCCCATTTTTGGAGACAGAGTTTTACAATTCAAAAAGAGAGTTTTCCCGCCAAAACTTCGATTGGGAGATTGACTGAACTAGAGAGTTACGCGGGTGTCTTCACTGTTCAAAATTTGAGGCGCAATTTCCAAACTTGCTTATTGAATCATGGAATCAGAATCGAGCGGAATCCCGTCCTCCCTTTTCATTTTCCAGTACTCGACACTTCATTTCTGACCACCCTCACATTGCCGGTTTTCTCTGTTTCTCTCTGTTTCTCGCGTATCATTTTGCCGCTCTTTATTTCTCCCAGTAAGAGTGCCGTTGTATTCTCCGTAATTACTCAGTAATAACTTCGTTTCAGCCTTACCTATAAGTCTACAAGCCTGCCAACCCTTGCAACTATCTGCCTTCAGCTTCTCGGCATCTCGATCTCAACAACACGATCTCCAGAAGCAACAATGTCGTCGTCATCGAACTCAACTGATGGTGAGGTTTTCGGTTTTTTTTTTGGAAAAAAATTACTGATTCTGTTAGGAATGAAAAGGAGATATAGTTTTTTTCTTTAATTATTCGAAATTTTCACTCAGTTACTTTGATCAAGTTTATCTAAGTTACGGTAATAGATATCAAAAAGTGGTTGACTAACAAAATGTTGAGTATGACATTGGGAGCATTTTGGTAGGGGCCACTTTTCGATACCTGTTATAGGATTCAGGATAAAATTCGTTTAAGTGACAGGAAGGAGTGCAGGTCTACATAATTGAAGAATAGGGAAGAAGTGATACTGAAGTATTATGTAAAGTGACATAGAAAACTGACAAGTTGACAATCGCACCATTTTGAAGCCCGAAAAAATCGCAGCAGCACTGTTATTAGGCATAAATCTAGTGAGAAGTGACCTTGAAGAAACAGGAAACAATTCAAATTTGGGCTCTTAAAAAAGTATATCCCCAATAAACTGACTGACTTTTCTACTAATGTGGGAATATATTAGGCAATGTTTTTTGTTAGTTTTGTAGTTGACAGCCTTTTCAGAAAATAAAGCGGTCCAAAAATCATCATGAATCTGAAATTCAAAATCCCGGCACTTAACTGTCTCTTACTGTTTTGTTTGCAATTCCCAAGAAAAGTGGTCAACTACAAAAATGAAGATCTAGAGTTGCTCCATACACCCATCAATTTTTGGAGCAAGTTAGATGATTGGGAGTCTTTTTTTGGAGCTCTCAAAGTAGGTAACTTTCCACTGAAAATGATCAATTTTTTTTTGATTTTTAACACTGTCAGTTTCAGCAACCTTTGGTAATCCATAGGTACAGTGTGTATTAGTGACTAAATGGGCCACTTCTGTTATTCTATGACCAATGAAGAGCACAATGAACAGATAATAGTGCATAAGGCCATATCAAGTAGATCATGCTTATGGAGAGTTTACTGTTTTACATACCTCCTAAACTCCTGAGCCTCGAAGTGTCCCCATTCGGTGTTTGTTACAGATAAACTTTGGATTGTTGAATACCTGTGGGCTACCAAATGTAAATTACTTGAAACCGGGTCTTTCGGTGATCTCATTCAATGTAGGATATGAGATTCAGAATGCTATAGTCATTTTCAGTTGCAGTTTTCTTCTCGGAAAAATCGAAAATGTTTCCAGTTTCTCACTGGTTTCTTGTGTCCATTCTTTAGACTGAACATCACTTGCGAACTTATCTTTTTTCAGATACTTCTACATCCACCGCTTCTGCCCCGCTGTACAGCGAAGGTCTCATCGCTGCGTGCAAACTCGTCGAAGAAGCGTTAGCCAATCAGAGTGTGCTCCCGAGTCAGCTGATGGCATTTCTCCCGAATACCATGGCTGCAATTCGCTCAGCATCGAATCCAGAGAAACAAGGATTGACCGTTGCTGTCGCCGAGAGATCTGGCTCTCGAACTCCAGGACCACCATCTATGGGAGGAAACTCACCAGCGGAGCCACTTCAAGAGCCAGTAGCAGTTGTTGAAAGTGAGTTGAAAGGTTTTATCGGTTAGGGGAAGTTTCCTTTTCATCAATTTTTGGGTAGGAAGTCTGGACGACAGTGATCAACTTTGACACTCTTAAAAATAGTTCCTAGGAACCAAATGTTTCTTGAAATCTTCATGTGTATAGAGCAACTCTAGATCTTCATTTTTTCAGTTGACAACTTTTTGCGGAAATTGCAAACAACAAAGTTAGGGCGTCTTGAAATTGTTGAGTCCGCATTTTGGGTGTCTTTAACATACGTGCTCTACCAAGCTTCACAGCAACTTTCATGAAAAACTGTCAGCTGCAAAATATAGATCTGAAACAGTTTAATACACTTAGAAAATTTCACAAAAATCGGTTAGGTTCGAACCACTTTTCCGTTTCATGCTTCTCATTTCTTGATTACCATATATTTTTGATTGTTTCTGCGTAGCTTTTTATTTCTTCATTCCAGACGCTTCAATTGCGAAAGAGGTCACCAGAAGGCGACCACGTCGCTCGTGTACAGTGACAAAAGTCGAACCATCGCCATCGTCTAAAGCAGATGAGCCGAAGAGACATCGAGTTGAGGAATCGGCAGTAGAAGATCCAGAAGAGCACGTGGCAGAAAGCGAGAGTTCGATTCAAGGTGAGTCAAAAGATCAAGAATGAATCAATTGGTAGATCGGTAGGACAGTAGAAACGTGAGTAGATGATTACAAGATTTGGTGGATCAATAGAAAAATCGGTAGATCAATAGAAACCTTAGTGGATCAGTAGACTCATTGACAGATCAGTGAAGGGGTCAGAAGCATTAGATGAATTGGTAGATCAGTGGAAGTCTATAGATCAGGAGATGGGTAGATCAATAGTAGAGGTAGTCGTGGCGGATGTTTGCGAAGAGATGTGCATGACGGAAGGTAAGAATGGGTTATCTAGTGATTGGCTGAATTAGGTAATTAAACAGTTTAAAATCAATCAACAAAGCTGACATTAAAATCAACAAGAACTTGAACTTCAATCGCTGCATTCATGGTGTCGTTCAATTACGCATAATGTAGGCTAACCCACCCTGTCAACATGTCCTTGCGTCTTGCCCATTTAAGATTCCCCACTCTTGGGGATTTTCAGTCATGGGGTACCACCTGTCCAAAAGTGGACGCAATGCCTGAACAGCGAAAAAGTCTCTTGACAGCTTTACCATACACATGATGGTTGTCATTGGTTTTCAGAATCTGCTCATGGCCTTCGGAAGCCGAGTTATAAGCTTCTGACTTTCGAAAGTGGTTAGCAGATTTTGAAAATGTGGGTATGCTTTCCAGAACTTCCTGTTTCAAATGCTACCCACCACGTGAAGAAACGTTTTTTCCTAGTAAAAGCAATGCACGTTAACCTCTTGGCTAGGAAAGTTGCTTTTTCAGGATGAATCCGAATCCGGCACAAAAGCCTTCAAACAAGAAGATCCACAACCCAAGATTCGGACACTTATAAAGAGAGCAGTTTATCTTTCTTTTTTTTTGCCAAACTTTCAAATGACCCCAATTCTTTCTCCTTCATTTTCATGCAAATCCTATTCTATTCCTTGTGTTTTTTTCAGTTTTTCTTGGTTCATTTTCTTTCCCTCTTTCACGGTTCATCGTGTCTCAGAGCGACAATCCAAGATTCGGAAACTTATAAAGAGAGTTGTTTATCATTTTGATTGTTCCCCTTTACTTTCCATCCTTGACTACTTCCAAACTACCTTTTTCTACTCTTTCGATTTGTTTGTCTCTGTTCATAATTGTTATATTCATCAATAAATACAGGCTGATGGTAAAAAAAAACTGCTCTTTTGGTAACATTTCAGATGCTGGGAATCTTGGACAGCTTCAAAAACCGATAATGAAACTTTGAGCTCAGGGATGCCCGCCGTGTGGCAGTTTGCGGCGTTGGAATCCTCGCAAATTTGCTGCAACGATTTTGCAGTCACGAAACGCCACTCGGTGAGCATCCCAGCACACGATAATCCAGCTCCTACAATCCAATACTCATCAGTAAAATTGTTGCAACCTTGTACGAGCATTGCTTCACGCGCCTTGGGCGTGCGAGGATTCTAGTTGTCAAAATCCTCGCACTTTTAAGTGGCAGCGCCTGCCACACGCGGGCATCCTTGTTTGAGCCTGGAGATAAAAACCAAAAGCGAGGGACAAGAGCCATGGAACATTTGAGACGTCCGACACTTTGAAAATCAGAGTACCCGAGTTGCAAAATCATTTTCGTTACAACAGAATTCCTCAGAATCTTCGCCATATTAGCACGTAGGTATTGGTTGACAACTTGTTTTATACCACTACTACCATACAGGAGGTTTTTGATGTAGGTAGAACAATCCACCATGGTTTTGACCCAGCTCCTCTAGATACGGGTTTTGCTCAGTTGACTATTTTTCGCTTTTTTCATGAAAATGGGCCCAAAACTCAACAAAGACACCTACATTTTGGAGGTTTTTCATGAGAATTCAACGCCGTAGACATCGATGCAGCTAACGAGAGATTACTGGGAGTTCCAAGTGGCCGCTTCTCTTGCCCTCACAGCAAAACTCAACAACTCCGGATACAACACCCATCTCCCAGCATTTACAAACGACGGTGTTGACCACCATTGTCGGCCAACTGGAACTCGGAGACATTTTTCGTTAGCGGTGTCTTGCAGACGTATGTCTCTGCTAGATCTCACCAGAATAATGAATTCCTAAAGTATACCTCCGTCCCACAATAGCACAATTTGTCAGCCAATACCCGCGTGCCAACACTCACCGCAACCTGCGGCTTCTCTGAGCTGTCAAAGTAAGTGAAGATCGGATGATTCATGAACACCCAAAAACTTTTCTTTAGCGACCAAAAATATATATTGGCATGAAAAAGTGGGATGCTAGGAGATGAGTCGCGTGATTCTTGAAAGTATATCCAATCGGCTCATTGTCTGAATTTCGGCTGAACATACACTCACATCCTGTATTCTAACTGCGACATTCTCTACTTTTCAGAATTGCAAGACGCACTACGATGTCTACAACGGATCAGAAAGACAGATTCTTCATGATACATGGACCTTGCGGAGAAGTGCCATCGAATTTGCGTGCTCCAACTGGTTCGCCGTCAAAACGATGTAGGGAGCAGCAAAGGAGAAAAGAGAGGAGAAAGAAATCAAGGATCGAACAGCTAAGAAATATCAGAGCAAGCTAGGGCGCCCAAATGCACAGTACAGCAAAAGGAAAAAAACGACGAATGTTCTCTTACAGAGACCACCTGAAGCTTCAAACGAAGGAGCCTGAATCGAAGAAATAGTGAAAAGAGCAGAAAAAAGCGATTAACTTCCATTTTTACTCTTTTCGTTTTGTTGCTCCCTGATCTATAGTATTGCATCCTATTTTCGCAAATTTCGCCCTGTAATGTTGTTCTATCTTTGCCAAACTTTCAAGAGATTTTCCCAGTTATCTTTTCATTCAATCATCATGATGTTTTCGCCTTTCTTTCATGGTGTTTTTTTTTCAACCCTCTCTGATTATTGTATTCCCATCGCTGTCGGTTTTTATTGCTACGGTTTTTATTCCAATAAATGATGGTTGAGTGAGAAAACAATTCAGTTTTCGTAACATTGCGGATGATGTGAATTTTGAAAAACTCAAAAACCGATAATGAAACTCACTTTGGAGAAAAATAACCATGAACGACTGACAAGAAACATGGAACGTTTGAGACGTCCGACACTTTGAATCTCAGAGTACCCAGATTGCAAAAATGTTCTCATCAAAACAGAATTCATCAGAATCCTCAACCTGACTTCCGCAAGATCCCTACGAATTTAATGGGATCCTTGATTCTTCTGAATCCTATGAAATCCTTAGGAATCTTCTAGAGATTTTCAGAATTTCTTTGGATTTTTCAAACTCCTCCAGAATTCATCGAAAACCAACTAGAACCCCCCAAGATCACTCAGAATCTGTCACAGCGCTTCAGAACTCTTTAAAATCTGCCGGGATCCTCAAAAACTTCTTTGGATCTTTTTTTGTCACCGCATTTCACAAAATTTCCGAAGCGTTTTCAAAATTGAAACTTTTCCATTTCATTCACTTTTGCGTTTTTGAACTCATCAAATGTTCGTATAATTGCGAACTGATACCCCAGGGTTTCTTCATCACTTGTTTTTGTTCTCTTTCTCCCTCTTCGTCTTTTTCTGTTTTATCAGTTTTGCGGCGCCAGAAAAAAAAATAATGCCACGTAGTATCCAACAAGAAGGGAGAGAAGACAACGAGAGAAAAGAAAGGAAACCCTCGTTCGATACTTTTCTTTTTCGGTTCCCCATCTCTTTGCAGCGGCCTCTCTTCTCGCCATATGCACTTCGTTGCCGGCAAGTGACCGCTCTCTGCGTCGGACACACTATCTCATTTTCCCGCTTTCCTTTTTTCTATTTCTGATGTGGCCACGACAGAGAACGCCTGCAGTCGTCTCCCTTTCTTTTTTAGCAGTTCAACAAGCCAATTTCCTCTGTTTCCCAAATTCTACATCTATTACGGCTTCGTTAAGACATAATTGGTTTCTTGTGAGAATTTCGCCTTAATTTCAGAACCCGAATCTTTTCTAAGGAAATAGAAGATCATGTGATTTTCAAAGTTTTTTTAAAAATGAAATTGCCTTTTTTTAAGATTTGAGGATCCGGGGCCTCTTCTTCAGGAAATGAAATATCATGAGTTTTTGGTCTTCAAAGTTTTTTCTTCGGATATTGCAAGAACACACTCTGATCATGCAAATATCTTTCCACGACTCTCATTCCATATATGTACAATGCATTATTCATTCCACATATCGCTTTGTTGGAAAATCTGTGGCTTCTCCACCCTCCCCTCTTTTTCCCCTTTCCTCTTATATGTTCCCCACATTGGCGAGTTGTTTTTGTGCCAGCCGAAGAGAGCAAATGGACTCCTTTTTTCGGATACGTGCTCTCCGGTGAAAGTGAGAGTAACAAGAAAGTTTCCTCTTCTTATTTCTTTTTTTGAAATTTTGTCATAAATCTTCGAAAAGTGGCATTAAACTTTGTATCAACTAATTTCTCATTTTCAGGTCATGGCGCCACCAGACGAAGAGGCTCTCAAACTGCAGAACATGCCTGCCCCCGTCATGGACTGCATATCGAAGTACGCGGGGTTCATGGGCGTGTAAGTGTTTCCCCGACCTTTTATATCAAGACATTCAACGCTTTTCAGTGTGCACTTCCGTAAGTTGTGCAGAAGCATAAGAGCCAGTGTGGAGAAGAATGCGATCCCACTCAAGCTCATGTTCGCTAAAATTTGTGTGCGAACTGATGAGATCTCCGTAGAGTGGGATCAGTTCATGAACATGACCACCGAGTACACCCACGACAGAGAGGGCTGTTATGTGAGGATGAAGGGGATCTACAACTTCTTCCCGGGAGAGAACTTCGTCGATGCGTTTCTTCGAGACTTCAAGATCAATGCCGTCCAGCACAAGTTGACCATCTCCGATCTCAAGTTCTTCATCGAAGAGTTGGAGGAGAACCACCCGTTCATCGAGAAGTTCCCGGCTCTGCTCGCCACTGGCAAGTACAAGATGCGAATCGAGAACCTCGAAATGAGCATCCGCCACCCGTACGAAGTGCTCACACTTCTTCCATATCTCGATCCAGGACATATGAAGACTTTTTCTCTCACTAAGCTTGGAGACTACTTCGGGTCACTGGACTTCACTGAAGAAGATGTGGAGAAGCTCGGGAGATTGCCACAATGGAGAATGCTGAAGCGAGTGTCGACCCTCAACATCTCCGTCCCTTCGTCGGCATTGCTGCTGCGCCACTTCTCGCAGTTCCGATCCTGGTACGTTGGAGTTCAAGAGATCCACGAAGAGGATCTGATCAGACTGAAAGATGTGAGTGGTTTTCTTGACGGAGTTTCAATTACATTTGCGGACACCGAAATAACCAAAGGTGGCAATCACCAGATGTTACATTTCAGTGTTCGGAACTGTTACAGAACATCCATTTTTCATTCAATCTCATAGCTTTTCTTACAGCTGATTCTGAACCCAGTCGTGAATCTGAAGACTGCGACGATGTCTAACTTCAAAAAAGGCATCTCGTCGGGGCGATTTTTCGGCTTGATCGGTGCTCCCCACCAAAGAAACAGCGTCAACCGCAGCTCGTGGTTTTTCAAAGTGCCAGATAGTTCCGCAGTTCTAACCATCACCTTTACTGATATCAGCATTCGTATGACTACGGAGGCTGCTTGTCCTGCTGGAGTATCCCCAAAACCCATGTTCTAATCTATCCAGTTTCTTGACTAGCTTCCTAGTATCATTTTCTTATTTTACCATTGACATTTGCTTTTGGAGTGTGTAATTTCCAGCTTCTTTTTTTTTTAACTTCATAGTAGGTACCCAAACGTTCATTTCTTCTTTGTCCTCTTGTTTAATACCATGATGCCTTGACATTCTCCAATTGAGCAAACTCTAATTCTGTCTACTTCCTGGTAAACAATATTCTCACTTTCCAATGCAAACTATTGAACTATATTATAGGTTAACCCATGCTTTCTTTTTGTAAATTTTTGTCAAATAAACTTTTGGCAGCCATGGTTTTCAAAAGTTTGGTTTGAAAAATGTGTATCTTGCACTATCACATCTTATCTTGTACTTTCATATTGATGTTCTAATGTTCTGACGTGCCGTGTGCAGAACTTTACGAATCAATAATTTTCAGACAATGGACGAACCCTCACCTCCAGGGCTACTCGATATGCCGGTAATTGTTTTTACGTTTTTTTTTAACGGTATTTCGATTTTATTGCGCACAACCGAGCAAACCTACACATTATAAATTGGAATGTTTCTCTTAATAGTTTGTGTCCGACGATCTCAGTTTGAGTCGTAGAAATTTGATTGCTCTGGAATTTGTTTTGAAGAATTAAAATTTAACCTTGGAATTCAGGTATGGTTTTGAACTCAAAATGCAGCAAATTTTCTGAAAAACACGGTTTGAACGTCAGAAATCACTTTTGAAACCTTTAAAAATCATTAAAAATCATGTTTTTATGTCTAAACCCACAGAAATTCGATGTTTTCAAACAAAGCGCAAGGTGGAATGTCGGAGCATCGTTGTAAATTTTTTTCACACATTTATTTTCAATTCATCGGTTTTCGCTCGTTTTTCTTCGAATTTTTTTGTATTTTCTGCATTCTTCTGCTGTGAAAAATTAGAATATCCAAAATTTTCACTTTTGAAAACAATTATTTTCAGTTTTTCCCGTTGTTTCAACGCGAAAATGAGAAATAGAGCATCGAATTTAATTTTCCTTAATTTTCCTTGATTTTCTTTGATTTTTTTGCTTCGACAAAGCAACTTATCTGTTTTCAGAAGATGGAGAAATGTGGAAAGAAAAGGGAAATGATCGAGAAGAATCTGCATTAGCTTGCAGGAATGAAGAAACCGAAACCTTCCGAGTCTTTCATCTACTGCGAGGAAGAGGACGACTGAGGATATTTCCAATTTGATAACCTGACTTCTAATGGAGGTGAGGATGAAATGAGTTTCTCATCATTCTGACCTCGAATTATCAGTCATCAACTTTCCCTATTTTTCAGCTGTAACTTAGCTTTGACTTTGACTACTAGTCTGACATTCACCAACACTCTAGCTTTCTATATCAAAACCACTAATAATTTAGCTTTTTTTTCACTACTCTTTCACTCATTTCAAACTCTTCCACTCATTCAAAACTCATTCAATTGAAGATTCTTAGTTCCTTTTTTTCAGAAGCATTCTCAGCAGTCATCCGAAATGTTCCAAGCAGCCAAAAAGATACGAGACGGAGTGTTCGAAGACTCAAGGGCCCCAGAATCGGATGGACGTGCAGGTGAGAATTGTATTCGGGGAGGGTGTAGCTTTAAGATTTCTGGATTTTGGAGTAGGATCTTCAGAATGTGATCTAGACTTTCAGCCACAAGGAATCTATCCTGGCAGGCAGGGAAACACACTACATTGATGACAGATTCAAAACAAACGGATTGATGAATTGAGGGAAAAATTGAAATTTCGCTTGGATGGAATGTGTGAAAGGTAAGCGTGGGTTACTTAGTAATTGAAAAAATTAGGTACAAAAAATGATAACGAAGCAGTTAGGAAATTAACCCCGTCTCTTGTAGTTAATTGGAGCATCAAACGGAGCTCTCCACGAGCTCCATCTCACCTATATGATACATTGTGCCTGAAGCGCGGTCGTTCATCTGTAGATTGACCCTTAACCAAAAATATTCAAGATCTCTCATTTGACACAACATACCGAATAGCGAATCACAGCTCGATCTCTGAACGTATGGGGCAGTTTTTGAAAATGTGAGATTACGATCCAAAGTCTTCTCTTACCACTGGTACCCATTGCAAAACTCTTTCACTTACTCAACCTCTTTCGCTACTCTTTCACTCGTTTCAAACTCTTTCACTCATTCAAAATTCATTCGCTTGAAGATTTTTAGTTCCTTTTTTCAGAACCGCCCTGCAAATCGATTCAACATGTTCCAAACAACCAACAAGATAGGAGACGGAGTGTTCGAAGACTCAAGGGCCCCAGAATCGGATGGACGTGCAGGTGAGAATTGTATTCGGGGAGGGTGTAACTTTAAGATTTCTGGACTTTGGAGTAGGATCTTCAGAATGTGATCTAGACATGGTCTCGTGATTCGAGTTTTGACCCCCGCAAAGTTTTCCTTTTGCCGTCCATGCTCATAGTATTCCGTCCATTTTTATTTCGGATTCTGAATAGTCTATAGGGTCGACTTGTGGTGCTGGCCAAATGTAAGGAATTTCGGTGGTTTTCAATGCAAATCGGTCAACTTTGAGCAATCGGAAAAATATGTTCCAATCATCCGACTGTTCTGTAGATTAGTGGGCGTATCAAGCAACACTAGATCTTCATTTTTGTAGTTGACAACATTTTACGAAATTCGCAATCAATTCAGTCATGTTGCGTCAAAACGTGTTCAGTGCAAATTTCGAACTTTTTCGGACCGATAATCTGAAACGCGACATAACTAACTTGGTTGTAACTTTCGGAAAAAGTAATCAACTACAAAAATGAAGATCTGAAGTGACTTAATGCACTTTTCACAAATAAGGAAAATATGGGGGTGCCTTCCCCCAATCCTTTGTGAATGGTTATTTCTTGATGATGCATAAGACGTATGAGTTCTGGCCAGAATCTTTATTATATGAAAGCCGGTATGTGAGAGGGTTGCCCGAAGGCGACCTCTCAGGACCAGTGCGAACGCATAGAAGTGAATAAGATAGGAAGAGTACAATGGGGTGGCATACGGAGTAAACAAGAGGGGCTGTTTGTTTATGTTTGTTTATTCATTGAAGGGCACAAGGCAGGTGAATTCTAGTCAGAATCACCGGATAGGAACCTCTCTTCTTTTCGAAATTCTACTAGTACGGTTTGTCACTTTCTGTGACCTTTTTTGGATGTCCTTGTAAGAGAACTCATTTCTAGTTTTTTTTCAAATTTCTCAAGCTCGGATTCTTGACAAACCTTGAATCTAAAGTACTGGATTTTGAATCGTCATTTTGGGCCTAAATCACTATTCTCAACTTTCCCAATTTGCAGCTCTGGCCTCAAATCTGGACTCGACCCGCTTCAAGGAGAATTCCAAAGACTGCCCAAACCGTCTCTACCCCCAATCCATCTGATATCCATATCAAATTCGAAAAGCTGGCTCTCAAGGTCAGCAAGCAACCACAACGACAGCACTTGATTCACACAAGACCAAGAAGAGAAGGGTTCCGATGGAGGACGATAGTTTGACTTGCTACCAGCGAAAAATGAAAAGCCTGCGCCCAACACCTTATAGTGATATTCTGGGATTGTATGAGGTGTTGGGGCAGGTTTTCCCTTACGGGGTGAATATGGAATGATGGGGCAAAACCCTTGGATGACTAGAAGGTCTACGCAACTTCTCTTGTCTTCTTCCAAGCTTTCTCCGCCTGAGACCCATACGTTCCAACAGGACAACGCTGCCATCCACAAAAGTGCTCCCACAATGAGCTGGTTCTCGACGAAGAAAATCAAGGTTCTGCATTGGCCAGCCAACTCACCGGACCTCAATCCGATCGAGAACGTGTGGGGAATCTTGGCAAAGGCTGCACCCCTGGTTATCACTAGTCCCGTTTTACTTTCCACATCTCCAGTTTGAGTTCTTATACGTTTTATATATTACTATCCTATTCCCATTTTCTGGAATCTTCTCTTCTTCGAATTTTATAAATCTGTTAAATAAACTTTCATGACTCAATTTTGTTTGAAAACTTGGCATAGTGCCAAAAACGGAAATCCTGAAAAGTGCAAGAGTAAAAATGAGTTTGTATTGGCCATTTGGTGGAAAAATGCATATAGATCAAAATCGATGATTCAAAGGGACATAGGGGATGATAACAGGGAAAAAGAGATCATCACAATTTCAAGTGGGCGGGGCAAGATGACGGGGGATAATGAGTATCTATAATAGAATTGCAAGGCAGGGGTCATTGAGTATCCAAAGCTCTATCCACAACTCTTGCTTTTGGCGATCTTCATGCATAGAGCGTACTTCTTGATGGTTTTCTTGGAGGTCTTGAAAGTCGGTGAAGTGATTTTTTCGATCGGAGACTGGACCTTCTCGGTTGAAGATTTGACAGTTGGAGACTTTGGTTTCGGGCACTTCTTGGAGGGCTTCGCCATTGGCAGCATGTTGATCATGATCTGGAAGATGAGGAGGGTTGGAGGTAATCAGAATTTGAGAATCCTAAGGTCTTAGAATATTTTGATACATAAGAACTCGGGATTCTTGAGATTTTGGGATTTTATGAATCCTGAAATCCTAGGGAACCCGGGATCTTGATGATGCTAAGATCATCCGGACTCCAGCAATAATAACAAAGGGTCTAGTGGGTTTCAGCATCCTATAAGAATACCAAAGTCTGCAGGATTCTTGAGGTCCTAGAGAAGGAAAAACAAGATTCCAAAAACTATGAGAATCTCCGAAAATCTCATAAACTCAAAAAGTCAGAATCCTTGAAATTATGACTCTCTGGTATGCTAACATTCATATTCCGTAACTCCTTAGGATCGTCGGATCCTTGGGATTCTAAGATCTGGTTTTAAGCATCCTCAGGGTCCAGACATCCTCAGAACCCCAAAATCTACATATAGAATTCTAGAGATCCCAAGACTATTCTCCACCTCTCTCGAACCCACCGTCTGCTTTTTCATCGCCTCCTTGTCACGAAGCCGATCCCGAATCTCCAGCACTTTCTCCTCCTCTCCGGGCTTCCATTTCGGCTTCACTTCCTGTCCCATCTTTCCAGTAGTCACTTTCTTTCTCTCTGTAAGATAATCCTTATTATCAGTTTTGAAAAAATGTATTTGTTTTTTTTTCTGCAACTCATACGTAAGAGGGATAAGAATACATGCGAGGAAACGGGGCTGGAATTAGAAGAATGTTCGAGAAAATCGTGAGATCTTCTCTTCTTTTTTCTAGAGGAGAGGGGGATTACTGGGATTACTTCTGATGTATTCTCACTCAAAAAGAGCACTCTTTTATAGAAACAAAAATGGGCGGAGCTTGGAGTCTAGAGAAGGAGGCGGAGCCTCCCACGCTATACAGTGGCGAGAAATGGTGAGAGCCACTTTGTTCAGCGATGCATAATTTTCTTTAAACTTCTCCAAAACTCATAAACTTTTTTGTATACTATAGAAAAAGTCCTCAGCAACACACCGATAAGTTTTTTGAACGTCGAACATTTTCAGAATTTTCAGAATACTTTCAGATGTAGACGTCACCCGGAAATGTTTTTAAAAACTTTTTAAAAGTTGGTCCCTTCAGGCTGTTTTTTGGATATGATGTGTCACATAGTCTCAATAGTCATTATGGAAAGTTTGGCACACTTTAAACGACGGGCTCTCAAGTTATGATGGTCGGAGACAAAAAGGTATGGTTATTCTCGTTGGCTATAACTCGTCTGAAAATAGTTCAAATGAGCTCAGATTTTCACAAAAGATGCATTTTAAGTTGATCTACAATATTCTGTTATAATTTCAAGTTTTGAAGAAAAAAAATTTTTTGCCCAGTTCATCACTTTCAAAAAAAATTGTAGAAAAAAAGTTGAACTGGGCAAAAAAATTTATTTTTTCCAAACTTGAAATTATAACAGAATATTGTAGATCAACTTAAAATGCATCGTTTGTGAAAATCTGAGCTCATTTGAACTATTTTCAGACGATCCCTTTTCAGCGGCCTCTCTTCTCACCGTTTGCACTTCGTTCCCGGCAAGTGACCGCTCTCCGCGCCGAATACACTATCTCATTTTCCCGCTCTCCTTTTTTCTATTTCTGATGTGGCCACGACAAAGAACGCCTGCAGTCGTCTCCCTTTCTTCTTCATCGCAGTTCAACTGACCGATTTCACCCGTTTCTCGAACTTCATAGTATCTCATTTTCCCTTGTTGTATTTTTCGTATCTTGTGTCAGTGGCCTTGCGCCCTTCATCGAATAAACAAACAAAACAAACTTCGTTAGTACTAATTTCTTTCTCCTGAAAATTCCGTCGAGTTTTAGTTCAGGACCGGAGTGGATTGGGTTTATGTTACCTTGGCTTTTCAATGAAGTTTGATTGGAAGATTTGGGGGGAGGGAGGATCTTCTTTCTAAGAAAATGGAAAATCATGTGATCTTCAAAGTTGTTTCTTTTGAAATTGCAAGAACGAGAACACATTCTGATCATGCAAATATCTCTCCACGACTTTCATCCCATATACAATGCATTATTCATTCCACATGTCGCTTTGTTGGAAAATCTGTGGCTTCTCCACCCTCCTCTCTTTTTCCCCTTTCCTCTTACATATATGTTCTTCACATTGGCGAGTTGTTTTTGTGCCAGCCGAAGAGAGCAAGGGGACTCCTTTTTTCGAATACGTCTTCTCGAAAGCTAGAGTGGCAAGAAAGTTTCCTCTTCTTATTTCTTTTTTGGAAATTTTGTCATAGATCTTCAAAAAGTGGCATTAAACTTTGTATCAACTAATTTCTCATTTTAAGGTCATGGCGCCACCAGGCAAAGATGCTCTCGAACTGCAGAACATGCCTGCCCCCGTCATGGACTGCATCTCGAAATACGCTGGGTTCATGGACGTGTAAGTGTTTCCCCGACCTTCTATATCAAACCATTCTATCTTTCAGGGTGCACTTTCGTAAATTGTGCACCAATATGAGAGCCAGTGTGGAGAAGAATGCGATCCCACTCAAGCTCACGTTCGCTAAAATATTTGTGCGAACTGATATGATCTTGGTGGAGTGGGATCAGTTCATGAACATGACCACCGAGTACATCGACGACGGAGAGGGATGTTATGTGAGGATGAAGGGGATCTTCAAGTTCTTCCCGGGAGAGAACTTTGTCGATGCGTTCCTGCGAGACTTCAAGATCAATGTCGTCCAGCACAAGTTGACCATCTCAGATCTCAAGTTTACCATCGAAGAGCTGGAGGAGAACCACCCGTTCATCGAGAAGTTCCCGGCTCTACTCGCCACTGGCAAGTACAAGATGCGAATCGAGCACCTCGAAATGACAATCTGTCATCCGCACGAAGTGCTCACACTTCTTCCATATCTCGATCCAGGTCATATGAAGAATTTCTCTCTCAGAAAGCATGGAGATTTCTTCGGGTCACTGAACTTCACTGAAGAAGATGTGGAGAAGCTCGGGAGATTGCCACAATGGAAAATTCTGAAGCGATGTTCTACCCTCAAAATCTCCGTCCCTTCGTCGGCATTGCTGCTGCGCCACTTCTCGCATTTCCGATCCTTCGACGTTGGAGTTCATGAGATCCACGGAGAGGATCTGATCAGACTGAAAGACGTGAGTGGTTTTCTTAGCGGAGTTTCAAATACATTTGCGGACACCAAAACATCCAAAGGTGGCAATCACCAGATGTTACATTTCAGTGTTCGGAACTGTTACAGAGCATGCATTTTTCATTCAATCTCATAGCTTTTCTTACAGCTGATTCTGAACCCAGTCGTAAATCTGAAGACTGCGACGATGTCGAACGTCAAAGAAGTCATTTCGTTGGGGCGATTTTTCCGCTTGATCGGTGCTCCCCACCAAAGAAACAGCTGCAACCGCTGGTTTTTCAAAGTGCCAGATAGTTCCGCAGTTCTAACCATCATCTTCACTGATATCAGCATTCGTATGACTACGGAGGATGCTTGTCCTGATGGAGTATCCCCAAAACCCATGTTCTAATCTATCCAGTTTCTTGACTAGCTTCTTAGTATCATTTTCTTATTTTAACATTGACATCTGCTTTTGGAGTGTGTAATTTCCAGCTTCTTTTTTTTAAACTTCATTGTAGGTTCTCAAACGTTCATTTCTTCTTTGTCCTCTTGTTTAATACCATGATGCCTTGACATTCTCCAATTGAGCAAACTCTAATTTTGTCAACTTTCCGCGGTGAACAACATTCTCACTTTCCAATGCAAACGATTGAACTACATTATAGGTTGCTTTCTTTTTCGTAATTTTTTGTCAAATAAACTTTTGGTAGGTATGGTTTCTAAAGTTTGGTGGAAAGATGTGTATATTGCGCTATCACATCTTGTCTTGTACTTTTATTTTGAAATTCCGCAGAACTTCACGAAATAATAATTTTCCGACAATGGACTAATCCTCACCTCCAGGGCTACTGGACATGCCGTTAATTGTGTTGCATCACATCGCGGAGTTTGTAAATTTCCCCAAAGTGTAAGTTTCATCATAACCGTTTGCTTCAAATGATAGTAAGTTTCAGGCCGAGCATGCGAGAAGTTTGCACCAAACTACGAGCCAGATTATCCACCATCACTTTCTTATGTCATGATAAGCGGCGACATGGTCCGCGCAACTACGACCTTCCTGAGGTTTTTTGTCAAAGAAACGGAGAATTTCGGAGAAAAGATTGTTTTGATTTTATTGCGCACAATCAATCACACCAACAAATGTTTTTCTTAATATTTTCTTTCCGAAGGTCTCAGTTTGAGTCGTAGAAATTTGATTGCTCTGGAATTGGACCGATTTTTGAAGAATTACAATTCTGGTACCGTTTTGAACTCAAAATGCAGCAAATTTTCGCAAAAACAAGGTTTGAACGTCAGAAATCACTTTTTAAACCTTTAAAAATCGTTAAAAATTATGTTTTCACGTCTAAAACTTGAGAAATTCGATGTACAGGCGCCGAAAAACGACGAAACAACGATTCTGTCATCGTGAAGGAAGCGCTGGACGCGATGCACAAAACCAACAAATCCTACTATCAATGACCGGGACTGGCGGACTCAAGGACACTGTCGGCTATTTCGCGGGCCCCTCTTCAACCCCGCTCCCTCCATATTTGAAGCAGAGCTTCCATTTTGTTCCAACGAATTACCAGTTGTTGATTTCCTACTATTGCGAATTTTCAGGCACGGCGTGCTCTTGCCCGATATGGACCCAATTCAACAAGGAGCCGTTTCAACACACGAGAAGAAAAACCAGAGCACTCAGACGCTCAGATGAACAGTACACCAAAAAAGACAACGACTACCATCAAGACATGAAGGTAAGAGGGGACCTGAGGGTTCATATCAATTCCTTCTTTGAATCGACGATTGGACTCTTTGATTGTGTGTTTCATTTTGCTCTACCACACATATGTAGCATAGCATGTTCGCCGAATATAAAAGAGTGGATCGCCAGAGCACTTGAAAGGGAAGATATCAAACTTAATTTGTAAAGTTACAGAGACCACCTGAAGCTCCAAACGAATACGCCAAAATCAAAAGAAAAATGAAAATACAAGCGAACAAGAAAAGAGAATAACTTCCATTTTCCACTATTTTCGATGTGTTCCTCCCTAAACTGTATTTTTTCCATCCACTTTCATCAAATTGTCCCCTGTAATGGATTGTTATGCTTCTCAAACTTTCAAAAGGTTTTTCCACTCTTTTCGATTTGTTGCTCCCTGATCTATATTTTACACCCTTTTTTCCCAAATTTCGCCCTGCAATGAAACCTTGCCAAACATTCAAGTTGTTTTTCCATTTCTCTTCTCTTTCACTTTTCATGAAATGATCCCTTTTGTTCCTGGCGTGTTTTCGATTTTCCCTAAGCGATCATTCTTTGCTCTAATAACAGCTATCCAATTTCTACACCTTTTCATCGAATCCCACAAGTATTTGTGTTTCGCTCCTCTGTGATTATTGAATCTCCAGTGCTGACGGTTTTCATAGTTATGGTCACAATAAATGCTGGCAAATTGTCAAACATACCAGTTTATCAAATTCTGTGAATCTTGGACAACTCGGAACCTCGATAACGAAACTCACTATGGAGATAAAAACCAAAGCGCCTGACATGAACCATGTAACGTTTAAGACGTCCGAAACATTGAATTTCAGAGTGCCCAAAGTGCAAAATCACTCTCATCAAAACAGAACTCATCAGACACCTTTATCCAAAATCTGCAGCACCTTACAAATCTTATGAAACCCTTGAGGATCTTCAAAGGAAAAGGTATGGGTGTCCTTCCATAAGCCGAATACATAGTGCCGACCAGTGTTGTCCCTCGCATTCGAGTGCGTAGAGGGATAGGAGTACGTACCATTCAGTAAGCTTGTTTTCTTTGTTTTCAGTGTTTCCCTCTTCCCAAATATCACGCTCACTCTCTGAAAAGTTGTTCATACTTTTTTTGGCCTCAAGCTGGTGTTTGAAAAACGCGAAAGGTCTCAGCAACAATTAAAAATTTTCAAAAACTATTTGAACTTCCAAAATCTCTTTTCAAACCTTCGAAAATCATTAAAAATCACGTTTTTATTCAAAATTACGTTTTTTTTTTTTGGTCGTAGAAATTTGATTGCTCTGAAATTTGACTGGTTTTTGAAAAATTAAAATTCAGGTACCGTTTTGAACTCAAAATGCAGCAAATTTTCTCACAAACAAGGTTTGAACGTCAGAAATCACTTTTGAAATCTTTGACAATCATTAGAAATCATGCTTTTATGTCTGAAAGCAGCGAAATTCGACATTTTTCAAACAAGGCGCAAGGTGGGAAGACGGAGCATCGTTGCAAAAATTTTCAAAACAATTTTTTTCCAATGTATCGGTTTTCACTCGTTTTTCGTCGAGTTTTTTTGTGTGTTTTTTGCATTCTTTTGCTTTGAAAAATTAAAATATTGAAAAATTTCAATGTTTAGACGAGTCTTTATAAATTTTTTGTCGTTCCAGTGCGAAAATAGAGAGAGAAACGTCGCTTTCAATTTCCTTCGACTTTACTGGTTTCTCTTCGGTTTTTTTGGCTACGATAAATTAACCTTTTCGAATTTTCAAGCATTAGCAAAATAATTTATCATGTTTCGAAAAAAAAACTTCAGAAGAAATTGCTCAAAACGTTAATCTCTGTCGTTCATTGGTTTTCACCCGTTTTCTTTGAATTTTCTTGAATTGTTTGTAACTTCCTTCAGTCCGTGTTTTGACAGTGGCGAGTTGCGAATTTTCAGACATGACGTACTGCTACGAGGACTACCATCCAGAAATGACGACAGCTGAGAAGAGTGATGAAACCCGGCACGAAGGTAAGAGGTGCCGACAAGTGCTCACATCATCTCTAAATGGACAATGCGAGTCATTGATTTCGTGTTCCATATGTAGCATTGAATGTTCGTCGCAAAAAATCAAAATGGAGTACGCCGTCAAAACATATAAAAAGGGAAGATATCAAACTTGAATGTTGCAAATTTTCAGCGAGCCACAACCACCTCAAAAGAACATGCGTGTATCGATCAATTGAGAAGAGCAGCGAAGAACAAGAGGAAATAGGAGGAGATCACGGATCCGTTCATCAATGCAAAAATCGAAGAGATGCTGGACGAATACTTGGTGGAGCGTGGATGGTCTAGCCGAAGCCAGCAAATGGGTTATTGCAAGTGCATGGCCATGTTTGTGTGTGTGGGAGACGTGCAGGTGAGCATTTCGTTCGGAAACGCTGTCAATGTTAGAGGAGATTTTTCGGCTCCTCCGGTTGACTTTTTCAAAAGTCGACCCTTCTAATTGTGAAAAGATATCGTGATCGATTCGCCGTGCTGGCCAAACGTTTCAAACTGGGGATTTTCAATACTAATTGGTCAAATTCGAGCAGTTGAAAAGTATGATCCAATCATCCGAATGCTCTGAAAATTTGTAAGTGTATCAATCAATTCTAGGTCTCCATTTTCTAGCTGACAACTTTTCAGAAATTCACAACTAAGTCAGCTATGTTGCGTCAAAACTCGGCACATTTCAGTGCATATTTCAAACTTTTTCGACTCTATGATCTAAATCGCGAAATAACGTGATTGTGATTTTCGGAAAAACTAGTCACTTCAAAAATAAAGATACAAGAAATTTTTGATACATTTGCCAAGTATAATGAAACTCGAACGAATGGAACATACTTTTCCAACTGCTCAAAGTTGGTCATTTTGCACTGAAAATCACCGAAGATTTTTATTTTTGGCCGGCACTAAAAGTCGACCCGGATTTCGGAAAAAGTTGAAAAAACCGCATGAATCAAGAACTTCTCTCTAGTTTTTCGAATTCCTCAAGCTCATATTCTTGACAAACCTTGAATCTGAGCTACTGGATTTTGAGTCGTGAATTTCGGACCAAAATCATTATCCTCAACTTTTCCAATTTGCAGCTCTGACCACGAAGATCGGCTCAAATCCCTTCGAGGAAAGCGGCGTTTCCACTCCAAACGTCATGAAAGTGCATGGAGAAATGAAACTAAATTTGAGGTGAGCGTTAGTAAGTGATAAAAAATAGGCACAGATAATGATTATCCCATTATCTGAATTTCAACTGAAGATACATCATGTCTTCTCACTTAGACTTTCTTCATTTTTCAGAACTTCCGACAACACACTGGTGCAAAGGAGGAATGGCGTCGAAGAACGAAGGAATGGCTTTAAAAAAAGCTTCAGACAACAGGGAAAGCGACAATTCATGGTCAACAATGATGGGGAGAGAAAAAACATTGCAAAAGTGAGTCCAACTATTAATTGAAGCAAGATACTTAAACAATTTTCAAAAAAAAGTGTTCAAAAGAATTTTCTCAAAACGTTAGTTCTTTGTATTTCTCGATTTTCATTCGTTTTTCTTTGAATGTTCTAGTAAATTTGGACATTTTCTGTTGTAAAAAAATATTCCAGAAAGTACAGGGTGGCGCATAAGTATGGAGACTTTTTTCTGAGAGCTCTTGGCACCGTGCCAAGACCGATTTTTGAAAACTTTTTTACTATTTCGAAAATAGAAGAGTGATATAAGACGCCCCAAAGATGATTTGTCACGACGACCTGTTTTACGTTTGCTATGCTAGTTTGTTCTCAACTCGTCATCATTACCACGTGTTACTCGAGTCAGCCATATTGTTCAAAGTGCTTACATCGGTCCACCACCGGTCTGTAAGATTTTCTAGTGGGTTAAAATTGAAGAACATGGCCATGGGCAACTAAAAACTAGAATACCTTGCTTAGTGAACAGTCACAGAATCTGTGGAATCATCAAAAAGAGGATTCACGAAATTCAGTCAAACGATCAGACCAGGTATGAAAGTGGTCGAGCTATCATGAAAAATGACATGGATACCAACAATCAGTGTATCTGCCGTGGACAATAGCATTTAAACCGGTCGGCTGAGAACCGGCTCGAAAAACCGGAGTAGTTTCTCAACGACACCTAGGTGCGCCGCCTATGCGCTTTCGGTCGGATTGACGGGGAAAGTTCGCTAGTAAGGCGCTTCCAAAAGGTCGAAACACATGGAAATAGTTTTCAAATGATTACTTGATATCTCCGAAGTACTTTTTATCTTACCGAAAGCTGGTTCAATAATCGGTCTTGGCCTGAGCATGCTAGACATCGGACGGTATAGTTCAGTTGTGTTTGTTGATGGAATCCTGGATTTCAATTCGGAGGTTCACAGAAGTTTGGTTTTGGAGTGCGTTATGGTTTTCTGAGTTACTAGCCATTTTGACCAATAGCAATTCAATCTTCAAAAAGTCTCGCCACTGTCTCACGGAGTCAAAATTTCCAAATCGGACCTCAAGGTGCATTTTCTGACATACGAGGCGGATGTCTTCTGACCTTCCTCGTCAGGGGACCTTTGTTCGTGGAATTGTTTTGCTAATGGGTACTCAAAGAGGAAGGTTTTAGCTTGCTTTCACAAAAAACCTTGACTAATTTGATGAAGTTCTTCTCGAGTTATGAGGTGACAAACACAGGTTACACATGCGGCGAGCGGTCATATTTTTTCCGACTCGTTTGAAGACGTGCATCAAGATATGTAGCTCAAATTTTGTGAGCCGTTATCGATATTTGTAGCTTTTGAACTTATCTATCAGAAAATAGGCTCAATTTTTTTGTGACAACTCTGGTTCTCAAGTTTCACTCAAAAACAAAAGAATCCATACTTATGCGCCACCCTGTATATCCAATCGGCTCATTGTCTGAATTTCGACTGAATATACACTCACATTCTGTATTCTAACTGCGACTTTCTCTACTTTTCAGAATCTCTCAGCTACCCGGATCTCGCATGCCGAGTTATCTACAACGGATCAGAAGAAGAGATTTTTCAAGCTTGAAACCAATGAGAATTGCAACTTCGAGAACGAAGTTTGACATGCATGGCGAAATCGAAAAGATGTGGGGAGCAGCATTGGAGAAGAGAGAAGAGGAGGAGATCAAGGAAGCCAACAGCAAGAAAAGATTGGCTAGTAGCTCGGTGAGTTTGACATGAGGTTTTGAGCAATGGGAGAGATCGCTAATAGCCGGAAGGGAGATCGGAAATGTGAGGTTTACAAGGCTAACATAGTTCGGGTCTGGGTAAGCCGGTGGGGTTTTGAATTAAGACTAGTCAGAGGTGTCAGAGAGGTTTTCAGAATATGCTCATGGCCATCAGAAGCCGAGTTCTAAGCTTTTGAAGTTCGCGTTTGGTTGCTTCCCATAATGGTCCCAGTGCAAATTTCAGAAGCCCATAACTAGACTTCTGAAAGTGATTAGCAGATTTTGAAAACGTGGGTGTGCTTTCCAGAACCTCCTGTTTCAAATGCTACCCACCACGTGAAGAAATGTCTGCTCCTAGTAAAAGCAATGCACACTAACTTCTCTTGTCGAGGAAAGTTGTTTTTTTAGATGAATGCGACTCCAAAGCGTAGCATTAGGAAGATGATCGAAAATCCGAAATTGGGAATAGGAGGCGATAAGGGATAACGCAGGGCAAGAACAAAAAGAGACAGAAGGAAGAAGAAAGAGGAAACTCGACATGGAGGTAAGAGGGGTCCGTGCTATAAGTGCTCACATCATCTCTAAGTCGACGATTCAAATCTTGGAGTTTGGGTTCTAATTTATTTGCGATATGTAACGTAGAATGTTCGTCGCAAAAATGAAAAAAAATTGCGTCGTCAGAACACTTAAAAGTGAACGTTTCAAACTTCAATTGTAAATTTACAGCTGAACACCAACCATCTCAACAAAAAAGCCAAAATGGGAAGGCTGTGGAGAGGTGATGAATAATACCGCAGAAAGAAAACAACGACTGCCACCATAAAGAAACGACGACAGCATTGAAGAGTCAAGAAAATCGACATGGAGGTAAGAGGGGCCCATAAGTGTTCAAATCGTTTCCTTCCTTGAATCAACGATTTGACTCTTTGATTCTGGGTTCCAGTTGCTCTACCACACATATGTAACATAGAATGTTTGCTTACAGAGAACACCTAATGCTCCAAGCGAAGCGCCAAAACCGAGAAAAAAAAATGAAAAGAACAGCGAAGAAAAAATAGATAACTTCCATTTTTTACTCTTTTCGATGTGTTGCTCCCTGATCTATATTAACGCACCCTCTTTTTCCGAATTTGGATCTGTAATGTTTTTCCATTCTTGCCTAACTTTTGAGAGGTTTTCCCAATTACATTTTTTTTCAATCTTCATAATGTTTCCCCCTTTCTTTCCTGGCGTTTGAGAAAAAAGTTATCTCTGCGATCTTTCTCTGTTTTTATAACGGCTAACCAATCCTTCCAACTTCTTGTCATAGAACCACACAAATTCTTATGTTTCGTTTCCCTGTGATTATTGTATTCCCAGTGCTGTCAATTTTGATAGCTACGCTGACTTCTTTTCATAAATGCTGGTTAATTGTGAGAAGAATTTCTTTCTGGTAACATTGCAGATGGTGTGAATCTTGAAAAACTCAAGAAACCGATAATGGAATTCGCTTTGGAGATTGAAACCTGAAGCGCGTGACAAGAGCCATGGAATGTTCCCGTCCGACACTTTGAATCTCAGAGTACCCAAATTTCAAAACCGACCTCATCAAAACAGAATTCATCAGAATCCTTAACCAGACTTCCGCAGGATACCTACGAATCTAATGGAATCCTTGATCCTTCTGAATCTTATGGAATCCTTAGGAATCTTCTGAATACCTTCAGAATGTCTTAGGATTTCGCATACTCCTCCAGAATTCATCAAAATCAACTAGAATCCTCCAAGATCACCCGGGATCTGTCACACTCCTTCAGAACTCTTAAAAATCTGCGAGGATCATCAACATCTTTTTTGAATTGTTTTCGTCTTTGGATCCTTTTTTCGTTACCTTTCTTCATGAAATCTTCGTAGCGTTTTCAATATTAAAGCTTTATATTTTCATTCACTTTTGGGTTTTCTATTGTTCGTATCATTGCTAACTAATAACCCTGGTATTATTTTTCTCCTGTTTTTGTTTCCACTCTCCCTCTTCGTCTCTTTCTGTTTCATCAGTGTTGCGACGCCAGAGAACAAAATAATGCCACGGAGTATCCAACAAAAAAGGAGAGAAAAGAAAGGAAACCCTCGTTCGATACTCTTCTTTTTCGGTTCGCCATCTCTTTTCAGCGGCCTCTCTTCTCGCCACATGCACTTCGTTGCCGGCAAGTGACCGCTCTCTGCGCCGGATACACTATCTCACTTTCCCGCTCTCCTTTTTTTATCTCTATGCCTGATGTGGCCACGGCAAAGAACGCCTGCAGTCGCCTCCTATTCTTCTTTAGCAGTTCAACAGGCCAATTTCCTCTGTTTCTCAAATTCTACATCTTATACGGCTTCGTTAAGTCATAATTGGTTTCTTGTGAGAATTTCGCTTTTATTTCAGAACCCGAATCCCTTCTTCAAAGTTTTTTTAAATGAACTTGCTTTCTCTTTGAAGATTTGAGGATCTGGGGCCTCTTCTTTCGAAGGAAATGAAAGATTATGAGTTGTTTTTTGTCATCTTCAAAGTTGTTTCTTTGGAAATTGCAAGAACGAGAACACACTTTGATGATGCAAATAGCTTACCACGACTCCTATTTCATATACAATGCATTATTCATTCCACATGTCACTTTGTTGGAAAATCTGTGGCTTCTCCATCCTCCCCTCTTTTTCCCCTTTTCTCTCCTATGTTCCTCACATTGGCGAATTGTTTTCGTGCCAGCCGAAAAGAGCAAGTGGACTGAAAGTGAGAGTGGCAAGTAAGAGAACTAGAGTTTTATGTCTCATGCCGAGACTCGATTTGGGAAGAGTGTATAAAACTGAGACAGAGAGCGGGGAGCTCCTAATGAAGGGGGAGACCCGGTTGCTTAGAAACGAGAGTCGCTTTTTCTTTCCATAGTCACAAGATTACGAGCAGATTGGCACCTTTATTTGTTACTCACGAATTTTTTCTCCTGAAGCGTTTTTTTTTTCTGAAATTCTGTAATACATCTTCAAAAAGAGGCAATAAACTCTGTATTAACGAATTTCTCACTTTCAGGTCATGGCTCCACCGGACAAAGAAGCCCTCAAACTGCAGCACATGCCTGCCCCTGTCGTGGACTGCATATCGAAGTACGCTGGGTTCATGGACGTGTAAGTGTTTCTTTATCTTTTATATCAAGACATTCGACACTTTTCAGTGTGCACTTCCGTAAGTTGTGCGGCAACATGCGAGCCAGTGTGACCAAGAATGCGATCCCACTCAAGCTCACGTTCGCTAAAATATGTGTGCGATCTAATATGATCTTGGTGGAGTGGGATAAGTTCATGAACATGACCACCGAGTACACCCACGACAGAGAGGGCTGTTATGTGAGGATGAAGGGGATCTACAAGTTCTTCCCGGGAGAGGACTTTGTCGATGCGTTCCTGCGAGACTTCAAGATCAATGTCGTCCAGCACAAGTTGACCATCTCCGATCTCAAGTTTATCATCGAAGAGCTGGAGGAGAACCACCCGTTCATCGAGAAGTTCCCGGCTCTGCTCGCCACTGGCAAGTACAAGATGCGAATCGAGCACCTCGAAATGAGCATCCGCCACCCGTACGAAGCGCTAACACTTCTTCCATTTCTCGATCCGGGACATATGAAGAATTTCTCTCTCAAAAAGCAAGGAGACTTCATCGGGTCACTGGAATACACTGAAGAAGATGTGGAGAAGCTCGGGAGATTGCCACAATGGAGAAAGCTACGGCAAGTGTCTACACTCAAAATCTTCGTCCCTTCGTCGAAATTGCTGCTGCGCAACTTCGCGCATATCCGATCCTGGGACGTTGGAGTTCATGAGATCCACGGACGAGATCTGGTCATACTGAGACACGTAAGTGGTTTTCCTAACGGAGTTTCAAATACATTAGGATACACCGAAACATCCAAAGGTGTCACCAGGTGTTTCATTTTAGTGTTAGAAACTGTTACAAAATATCCTCTTTTATTTCATCCTCACCGCTTTCCCTACAGTTGATTCTGAGCCCAGTTGCAAAGCTGAAGACTGCGACGATTTCTCACTTCAAAAAAGCCTTCTCGACGGGGGGATTTTTCGACCCCATCGGTGCTCCCCACCAAACCAACCGCGTCAACCGCTGCTCGTGGTATTTCAAAGTGCCAGATAGTTCCGCAGTTCTAACCATCACCGTGACGGATATGAGCATGCGTATGACTATTGATATGAGCATTCGTATGACTATAGAGGATGCTTGTCCGAATGGAATATCCCCACAACCCATGTTCTAATTTATCCGGTTTCTTGATCGGTGTCATAGTAACATTTTTTTCATCATTGACATCTGCTTTTGGAGTGTGTAATTTCCAGCTTTTTTTTAAACTTCATAGTAGGTACTCAAACGTTCATTCCTTCTCCATCCTCTTGTTTAATTTTTTTTTCTTTACATTCTCCAATTGAACAAACTTTAATTCTGTCAACTTCCTGGTAAACAATATTTTCACTTTCCAATGCAAACGATTGAATTACATTATAGGTTAACCCATGCTTTCTGTTTTTTGTAAATTTTTGTCGAATAAACTTTTGGTGGATATGGTTTTTAAAGTTTGGTTGAAAATGTGTATCTTGCACTTTCACAGCTTATCTTGTACTTTTATATTTATGTTCGAATTTTCTGACGTGCCGTGTGCAGAACTTGACGAAGCAATAATTTTCAGACAATGGACGAACCCTCACCTCCAGGGCTAGTGGACATGCCGGAAATTGTGTTACATCACATCGCGGAGTATGTGAATTTTCCCGGAGTGTAAGTTTCATTGAAAACGTTTGATTTGACGAAAAATAGGTTTCAGGATGAGCATGCGAAAAGTTTGCACTCAACTACGAGCCAGTCTTGATGATCATCCACCATTACTTTCATATAAACGTGTGGAGTGCACCATGCGCAATGACATGGTCCAGGCAATTTTCGGCGAGAAAAAAATTGTCTACTGCAAATATCCACCAGAACAGCCAGTCAGCTATGATGGAAAGCATATTTTTTGCGGAGGAGAATATGCGAAGATGTTCAGTGAAGACTTGGCTTTGAATGTGTTCAAACACAAAGCGAAGGTATATTGGTCTCATATCGAACTTGTCTCGTCACGACGTGTAATGAACGTCATGAGAGAAACGTTCGCACGACTCCTCAACCATCGTCATCAAGCGCAAGTGGAAAATTTATTCATCAACGTGACAAATGTCAATGATCTTTTTTTAATCCTTCCGTACATCGATTCGAATACCATCAAATGTATCTTCTTTCATTCTGGTGTTAGCGTCCGACGTCACGCGCTATCTGTTGAAGTTGTACAGAGACTGAGTGGCATGGATTGTTGGAAAAATGCGAGCCGAATTTCAATCGCCGATAGTCCAATGGTGTTGACGTCCTCAGTATCACTACAACATTTTCTTCACTTGGAAACGTTCCGAGTATACGTGGAAGAGCTTGCACTGGAAGATTTGTTGAGAGTGAAAGAAGTAAGGTATTTTTCTTTCAAAATTTTCATTGACTTAGTTTCACATCACATCTATTTCACAACTTTTTGATAACTGAGCGATTTCAAAAAGTCAGAATTTATCAGAAGCAAAAAAAACCTCTCGAACTTTTTTTGCAAAGACAAGTTTGAGCAAAGTTATATATCAATTACCACTTCTTGCCACTGTATAAGAGAATTGAACACAATTTTCCATTCCAATCTTCATCTTGCAAATCCACAAACATTTTCAGACCATGAAACAACCTACCTCTCAACTGGAGGAAGCCATCATTCGGCACAACCGCTTCCCAGCCAGAAATGAATTTATCAGAGCTCTCGGACCATGCGCAAAGCGAAGTGGAGAGGATTGGACATGCTACTTTCAATATATCAGAAAGAAATTTTGTGTGATGGTACAAAGCAAAACAATTATCATTCGGGTAGAAGCACATTTCGCCGATGGTGTCCAAGTGTCTTCCATCTTTTAATTTCCATCCAGTAGCTCCTCTGTTTGTTGTAATGTTTTTTGAGCGTTAAGAAGTGTTCACAACCTTTTTCATCTCATCTTTTGATGGTCTCCCCGCTTTGTTGGCAATGGTAGATCAACTTCATCTCTAAATGTGAGGAACAGCTTTCGATCTACCAGTGCTGAAAAGTACACGTAAATCACTCATTGAAATATTCTCCCGGTCCATAATATTGGCATCAATTTTTCCGTCTAAACCGATTCCTTCATTCCGTAGAAATTCAAGAATTATCGCGGCTCCCTAGAATCCACGGCTATTTCTTCACCTATCCTCTCCGATTATATACATGTCTCTCTACTCTCCTACTGTTCCCTTAACTGAAGTGTTCAAATTCATTCTCATTTTCCATCGTCAAATTTTTGAACTGCATCCCGGCTCATTCAATTATCCCATATTATTTTTTCTCCCTCTTTATTCATGTGTGAAATAATTTTTCAATAAACATGGATTACTAATTGCGCTCGAGACAGCATTATAATGAATCATCGAATCTCATTTTGTACTTTTAACCTTTTTGCTGTCTCGCTTCTTTTTCGTGTTGTCCCCAAGGTATATATTTTGAATAAACTTCTTCAAGTATTAAACCATCTACTCGCTCGTTGCTCTATGTCCAGACACATTATCTCAAAATACATACTCCAGGATAGATCACGACCGATTGACGCACAAATCCTTTTCTGATCAGAGTTGTATCGGATGAAAAAGTACGATTCGAATACTGACCTCAGAATGATATCTTTACTACTAATGTAGTTTGCATCTTTCTGACTAATAAGACTTTTAGATTCCTTCTAGAATTTTCGATTCTCAACTTGTTTTTTGCATGAATTCTCGAAACCAATTTTTCGAGATGTAACCTGTTATTTCGATGCTCGAAATTTATTTTGCCACCATCTAATTATAAATTCCAAGAGTCTCCCTTCCAACCTAGTTTTCTCCTTCCACTCCTCCTCCATGAATTTCTAACAACCGCGAAAACAATGACGTGATGTGTGTTTGTGTGTGTCTCTCCCTCTATTCCATTCGCTTTTGAGCGTTCTTCATGAGGGTGTGCGTGCTGTGAAAGCCTTCCAAAAGACGCCTGCTCAGTTTCAGTGCGTTCCCGAATATTATTGAGAGAGCTAATGCTCTCAAGAGGCGCAGAGGAATGTGTATGTGTGTAGGCCACACACGCCGCACACAAGGCAGACAATCGATTGAGGCATCCAGGCTCGGTGGAGCTCGTCTGTTATTTTTTTATTTACTCTCAGTTTTTTCTATGCTCGACTAGCTCATCCTTCCTACCAAGGTTACAATAGTTCTGTTTAGGGATGTCGTAGGAAACGTGATAAACAGTTTTTGACCATATTTTTGTCTTTCACTTTTGAATTTTTTGAGGAAGCAGCTATTCTGTAGCGTCTGTTAGTAGTTAAAACAACAATGCAAAGCGGACCTTTTTGAATCATTGAGAGAGTGATTTTCACATGCCCGATTTTTCTGGAAATCATTTTTTGAATATTATAACAAACAGTGCTGTAGGTTAACCAGAGAAAAGTACGAACAGGGGGGGTACCCTTGGGAAAATAAGGTTTCGTGAAATCTTCTCAAATTTTGGAAAAATTTCTTGAGAGATTGGTACTCGACTTCTTAAAGATCGTTAACACTTATCGTACCCATGTGCGAGAGAGTTTAAGAGCCAATTTTTAATAATGTATCCAAAATGAAAACTCAACTTTCAGAAGTTTAGTTTTCTCGTCCTTTAACTTGAACGAAAGAGTCACCGGAAAAGTGATTTTTACAAATTAATTGTAGTTAAGCGATTTTTTGTTTCTAGGTTCAACTTCGAAAAATTGACTCTGGAAACAGGGGCAGGCCAACGAAAATTTGAATTTCGCCCCTGCTCGTCCCATATCATGTCTAAAACTTTGGAATTTTTCGAATCCTCTCCTTTCAATTGCTACTGACCATGTTCGTAAGTGTACTATTAAAGTGTACGCAACACAAAACAGCAAAAAGAGCACGCTCGATTTTGGAGACAGCTGAAAACTATGACAACTAGTCGAAGTCGGAGTGTAGTTTTTTTTTTCCGTCCTTCAATGTTATTTCTCTTCCCGATGAAAAAATCCCCACAATTCTCCAAAAAAAACCCTTCAAATTTCAGATCATGGACGACGAACCGAAAACTTTGTCGGAAATGCCTAAACTTGTCATGAAGAACATAACCGATAGAGTGGGAGCGTTTGATATGTGAGTCCTATTTTTCAGAACTACCTGAATAATTTCTGAATGTTCAGCCTGAGTATGCGCAAGGTATGCAACCGACTCCGAACCTATCTTGATTTGGAGTCCCCGTCTCCGAACTTCGATACTGTGTCACTCGTCATGGACACACAGCGTGCTCAACTGGCATACACACATGAAGGCGTTTATGTGGCAACTAGCTATCAGCACTCACAAAGCGGTGCTGCTGTGAGCAGTAACACGTTTCGAAGAGAGAAAGAGATTCGTGGGGAGGACCCGATCCAGCTACTCTGCAACGATTTGATCCTCAACGTTGTCAAGCTCAAATCAAACATCCGAAATCTGACTGTGGACATAGAGCATGAGAATGCAAGTCAAAGTTTGATGGAGCGACTTCCAGCTCTTCTGAGCACTGAAGAACCGCTCAAAGTGAAGAAGGTGTACATGACGGTGTTCAGAGTGCAAGAACTTTACATGGTGCTTCCGTTTCTTGACGAAGATGAAATCGAGACTATTGCAATGTATCAAGCCAGAAAGTCTCGGCCGATCACATTGTCTGTGGATGATATAGAAAGACTCAACTCGTTGGAGATATGGAGAACGGCAAAAAACATCATCTGCCCAATACCACTGGCGTCATCTGCCTCAATTCACCATTTCCTTCACCTCAAGGACTTCACATTTCAATTCGAGAGGCTATACATTGCGGATGTATTGAGACTCAAAGATGTAGGTCTTCTTTTTCTCGAATTTCAAAATCCATTCTTTCTCAGGCCATGCTGCAACCGAACTCTACGTTCAAGAGAACCCAAATCTCCTACACTCACTTTGATGCCGAAGAGCAGTTCCTCGAGAAACTCGGCCCATTCGCTCACCCGACTCGAAATGAAAAACAGAGCTGGTACTTTCGACACCGGAATAATCAGATTCTCAAAGTGGTGTTCCGTCCACAATGGATATTCATCGGATGGGAGGAGAATGTTCCAATCAGAACCATTGTCTCGAACATGTTCTAACACCTTTTCTGTTTGAAGTTGCCCTTTATCAACCCGAAAAACCAAGAATTTTCTTTGTGAGTTTATCAATGTTTTCGGAGTGAAAAAAGGCTCAAACCTCCATTTCTGAAGATAAAAGTTAGTTCCCTCAAACAAGAGCAAACATTTTCAAACCTACTCTTTTCAATGATATCCATTAAATTCTGCCCTATCTTATTCGTTTCCCACCATTCTCTAGTATGTTTAGTCTACATTTTCCGTTTCTGTATGCTATTTTCACTCTCCCTTTTTCCCTTACTTTCTAATTTTCCTTTTCCTATCCTTTTCAATACTTTTGATTGTTTCTCAATAAGTGTGCCAATCCCAGTCCCTCTTTTTTTCATTTCCTTTTTTCACCTGTTTGCCAACCATTAATTTCCGGAAAAAACGTCATTTTTCATTCTCTGCATATATTTTTGATTGCTTTCCTATCATTCTGCCAATCTCATTTCCTCTCTTCATCTCTTTAGTTTTCATTTCCTTTAGTTTTCTTTTTCTCACTACCACAAATACATAATAAACTAAGTTATCCAGAATTCAGGTGTTCAGTTGTTGAGATTTTCAAATTTTCATGATTTAGTCTTTCAAATCTCAGATTACAGAACTCCCAAGAAATTCTCAATATCATTTTCAGCGAGTTGATCTACTGAGAGCAAGAAAGTTAGTGTTCTTCTCTTCGTCTTTTTTTTTCCACATTCGCCTTTTTCATCGAGGCGGAATGATAAGACTACAAAGTGTGTGAACTCAAGTTTTACTTCAGTGAAGTTGTACAAACCAACATTCGTCGATAACCTGAAGATGGATGGAAAACTTACAAACCGAAAACAAAAATCAGAAAACACCATTTGAGAAAGGAACTCGAAAGTGGAAAGTAATAGTTTCGCTTCGGGGCCGAGCAAAAATTTAGATGATTGTGGAAGAAGTGAAGTGTTGTGTACTTTTGCGGTGTTCATTTTGTAGGTTAAGAACGAATCAGATAACATTTTTTATTTAGTATTAGATTAAATAATATAAACAAAAAAAGATGAAAAAATGCATTGTCGGCCCATTCAATTGTGATTCAACGGTTGACTGAAAATTTCGAATGTCTTTATATTTCAAGCACAAAAGTCAACTCACGCTCGTCTCTCTCTCTCTCTCTCTCTCTCTCTCTCTCTCTCTCTCTCTCT
>LR543274.1:161339-236407 GCA_900536305.3 Caenorhabditis sp. 40 LS-2015
CTCTCTCTCTCTCTCTCTCTCTCTCTCTCTCTCTCTCTCTCTCTCTCTCTCTCTCTCTCTCTCTCTCTCTCTCTCTCTCTCTCTCTTTCCATCCAAAAACATTGATGTGTATGCCTTCTTCGTAACTGAAAAAGTTTATCGTGGATTAGTTTTTTTACTTTGAAATGATTCTCACTCGTGAACGGAATATGCCGCAGCTGTCGCCAGAAGCATCTTGGTACCGTCGAAGACCTCATTCCATCTGAAAAAATTACTTGATTCGAAAATCTAAATCAGAAAAAGTTTACCTTCTCAATCCATTCCCAACACAATTCAACGCCTTGCTCCCACCGGTAACAAATTTACATCTGGAAGAAGTTTCCTGACTTGAGAAGAAATTCCACAAACAACTTACATTTATCCAGATCAAATATCAGAAAAATAAATTAAAATTTTAGAAAAATCAATAGGAAGAGGCCACTAAAACATAACGTGGCCGAGGGAGAGAAGAATGAAGAAAACGGCTAGCGCTAGCCCTTATATAGTGATTCTGCATTCTCTGCGTCTCTGCGGCCACGTCACGAACCGTTTTTCGAAGATGGAAACAGTGTGTGTTGGCTTTCCGATTCGAGTTGCAGTTCGCAAGGTGGTTTTTTTGGACAAAAGGGAATTGAGAAAATATTTGAATTTTAAGAAGGCCACGTAGATAGCTGGAGAAGTTCGAGGAGCAGGGTTTCAGTGGAGCATGATTCAATCGTTGAAGATACCACTTCAGTGCAGTGAACAGTCCTGTAGAGCACAAAAAGATATATACATGTGCAGATTTTCAGCCTATTTGGACCATCTCCCATAGAGCTTTTGGGTGAACAGTCCTGGAAAACTTGCAACACTGCGAGTTTTCTGGAGTGTTTGTAAAAAAAGTTTCTAGGAATATAGGTTGGCCGACAATCATTGGATTTTTTTTGAGAACTTTTTGCGACAGTGCCAATTGATGTTTTTCAAGAAAGGAACACCTTCTGATTGCAGAAATTGCAAATCCATTTCGTTAACTACATCTATTATCAAGTCTATCGAACAGATCATTCGGCAAGAACTGGTGCAATATCTCAGAAACTCATTTTCTTGCACTCATCAATGTCCCTTCCAATCCTTCTCTCCGTCGCCCAGCGCCTTTCCCTTTGCAGAGCATCTGAACATTTTTCAGTCCTCAGGGAAAGAACAGTTTCCCATGCGAACTGCAACTCCATTCAGAAAACAAACACATACTGTTTCCGTATCCACGAAACGGTTTTTGACGTGGCCGTAGAGACGCAGAGAAATCAGAGCCAATATATAAGCGCTCGCACCTGCCGTTCTCTATTATTCTTCCCTTCTTTGGCCGCATTCTGTGTAAGCGGCCTTCCCCTGGCTACATTATGTGTTCGTGGCCTCTTTCTATTTATTTTTCTGAAATTTTAAACCTTATTTGACTCTCAGTTGTTCTCGAAATGGATTGAAAAAAGGTAATCTCCCTCAGAACCTCAGAGTTTTCGAACCAGCTCATTTTTTTATTTTCAGAATTGGCTCGACTTCCAACTGGACATGCTTGGAAGCTGACCGAATGGGTAGGAAAATCAGATCAAGACTGTTAATAACTTTATTTATATTTTCAGAGTCAAGACGTTCAAGAATGGTCCACACTATACTCGCAAATCACGGATCCGGAGACGAGAGAGCAATTGATGTTGGTACCCGAGGCAGCAGCAGTTGAGGAGGGCCAAGCAGAAGCACGAGAAGAAGTTCTAGCTGTATTATTGTAGTTTTTAAGTTCTATTTTAACCAGTTTCCAATAAATGTAATCAGGAATCGATGTCTTTGGAGATTAGCTTGTAGGATGAACGTAAATCGAGAAACCAATTGTGAAAAATTCCAAGAGTTCCTAAGACTTTTTGATAGAACTTTTTAACTGAAATAGCAGCTACTCGACAAAAAACCCTAATCCCAGAGTCGTTCCACTAGATAATTGTAGTTGACCACTTTGTTTCCAAAATGATATTGAAGTGTGCTCCATTCACCTGCAGCACCATCAAGAACTTCACGAAAGAAATTGCAAAACCACCTTGAAGATTCATGGAACCATAGCGGACAAAAAGGCTGGAAATGTTTTTTCTGAGGACTGGGAGGCTTTAAGATACTGATATTGAGATGATGAAAAGTGGGTGGAGCAAGAAGGGGAGCAGGAATAGGATCCGATTTTTGGACATTTCACGATATCAGAGTGATTAAAAAGTGAAGTTTCCACCTGATCCAGCATTCTGAATTCATGTGCTTAGTTGTTGAGGGTTGCAGTTTCCCAGGATTCAGACTTTCAAATCCACGATAACAGAACTCCCGTGAAACTCTCAGTATCATTTTCATCGAGTTGTTCTTCTCTTAGAACGAAAATTGGTGTTCTTCTCTTCGTCTTTCTTTTTTCACACGTTCAATGATTTTTATGGAGAGAAATGGAGAAGAAAAAGTAGGTTTATGTACTCGCTTTCTTTTTGGAAGTTGTACAAAGCAACTTTAGTCGTTAACGTGAAGCTAGACGGAGAAACCAGGAAACGGACATCGAGAATTGGAAGACATCTTTTGTAAAGCACGGGGTTGCAAACGGATGCTCGACGACATTGGCAAAGTGCTAAGAAAACCAATTGCCAAGCAACTTTTCAGCAATAATTTGCACTGTGGCACCACGCGCGACCGCGTTTACAGCCGCAACGCGCCGAAAGAACTCGAAAAATTCAAACGCATGTACCATTTTGCCAAACTGTGTAAAAGGGACTAATGGATAGTAGGAATTTCGCTTCGGGGTCGAGCACGAATGTTGCCTACTATGGAAGTAGCAAAATATTGTGTACTTTGGCTGTGTTCTTTCTGTAAGTTTATAATGTATCAATCAACATGTTTTATTTAGTATTAGATTAAAGAAAATAAACAAAAAAGATTATAAAATTACAAAATTCACTGTCCACCCCGTCAATTTTATACAATCGTTCACTGAAAACTTTGATTGTTTTTATATTTCTAACACAAAAATCAACTTACGTTCTCTCTCTTCATCCAAAAACCTTAATATAAACGTCATCTTCGTAACTGAAAAAGTTTATCGTGGATTAGTTTTCTACTTTGAAACGATTCTTACTCGTGAACGGAATCAGCCGCCGCTATCGACAAAAGCATCTTGGCCCCGCCGAAGACATCTATCCATCTGAAAAAATTACTTGATTCAGAAATTTGAATTAAAAAAAAACCTTTTCAATCCATTTCCAACACAATTTAACGCATTGCTCCTACCACGAGCAAATACATCTGAAAGAAGTTTCCTGACTTGAGAAGAAATTCCACAAACAACTCACGTTCATCCAGATAAAATATCAGAAAAATAATTTGAAATTTTAGAAAAATCAATAGGAAGAGGCCACTAAAACAGAACGTGGCCGACGGAGAGAATGATGCAAACGGCCGGCGCGAGCCCTTATATAGTGATTTCTGTTTTCTCTCCGTCTGTGCGGCCACGTCACGAACCGTTTTTCGAATACGGAAACAGTGTGTGTTGGCTTTTCGATTTGAGTTGCAGTTTGGAGGGTGGCTACTTGAACAAGAGAGAGCCCGAGAGAAGATTGGTGTTTTAGGATAGGAGGTAGACAGTTAAAAAAACTTATGGGGCAGACACTTTGTTGTCTCTTCATTGCAATCGAAAAAAAACTGTGAAGCTTCAAAAAAAAGGAGACGAAGAGAAGAACACTAACTATTTTGCTCTTAAAAGATCAATTCGTTGAAAGTCAGTCATATTCTATATGATTTCTGCTGGGAAAATACAGAAAATTTGAGGACAGTCCAGCGCAAAAACCTGTCGTTTTCGGTTTTTTCGATATCGGCATTCCTGTTGAACATGGCACTTCGGTGCAGTGAAAAGTCCTGTGGAGCACAAAAAGATACATATGTTTGCAAATTTTTCTGGACTGCCGTCGTTTTGTGTGAAGATTCTAATATTTGCGACACTGCGAGTTTTTAAGAAAATCCGAGAAAAAAAAATGAATAACACATCTTAATAATCGGATATGTTGTCATTTTTTGACCACTGCGAACCAAGAAATCTTGTGTTATTATCCAAAACGAAGTACCTTCTGATTGCGTTGGTAACAGACTCATTTTGGTTATTTCATCTATTGTCAATTCTATGAAACGGATCATACAGGAAGAACTGGTGCAGCATCTCATTAGTAACTCATTTTCTTGCAGTCATCAATGTCGCTTCCAAGCCAAACAAAGCTCTTCTCTCCGTCGCCCAACGCCTTGCCCTTTGCAGAGAATATGATCATTTTTCAGTCACCACGGAAAGAACAATTTCCCATACGAACTGCAACTCCATTCAGAAAGCAAACACATACTGTTTCCGTTTCCACGAAATGGCTTATGACGTGGCCGTAGAGACACAGAGAAATCAGAGCCAGTATATAAGCGCTCGCACCGGCCGTTCAACATTATTCTGCCCTCCTTTGGCCGCATTCTGTGTAAGCGGCCTTCCCCTGGCTACGTTTTGTGTTTGTGGCCTTTTGCTATTTATTTTTCTAAAACTATAAACCTTATTCGACTCTTATTTGTGCCCGAAATGGATTGAAAAAAGGTAATCTCCCCTCAGAATCTCGTTTTCGAACCAGCTTATTTTCTTATTTTCAGAGTTTGCTCGACTTCCCACTGGACATGCTTGGAAGCTGACCGAATGGGTATGAAATCAATATAAGACTGTTAATGATTTTATCTTTTTTCAGATGATCAAAAACGTCCTGCAAAATGACCATGATAACAAGCATCTACAGTCAAGACGTTCAAGTTTGGGGCACGGGAAGATCACCAATCCAGAGTTGAGACAACAGTTTTGTTTTTTTGAATTTGTTATATTTTATTTAATCAGTTTTCAATAAATTTGCCAATGAATCGGAGTCTTTGGAGAGTAGTTTATAGAATGAACAAAAATCAAGGAAACAATTCTGAAAGATTCCAAGAGTTCCTAAGACTATTTGATAGAACTTTTTGACTGAAACAGAAAACGGAAGAGAATAATGGAACATGTACGAACAAACGGCAGACGGACAACGGAAGACGCTGGATTTTCACTCCTGCTGGTCATATAATTGGTTCGCCGCATTTGTCATTAAAACATCAGTCATCATTCATTAGCAGCTACTCGACAGGAGTTGGAGTTGCGCTGGAAAACTGTAGCTGACCACATTGTTTCCGAAATGAAAAAAATCTCGACCTGCCATCGTAGGTTGGACGAAAATGAAAAAAAATCTCGACCTGCCATTGTAGGTTGAACGAAAATGGGTCAGAAATCTCGACTCGTCATAATAAATTGAACGAAAATGGGTCAGAAGATCTCGACTCGTCATGATAGGTTGATCAGAAATGGGTCAGAGAATCTCGACTCGTCATGATAGGTCGAACGAAAATAGGTCAGAAGATCTCAACTCGTCATGAAAGGTTGAACGAAAATGGGTCAGAAATCTTGACTCGTCATAATAAATTGAACGAAAATGTGTCAGAAGATCTCGACTCGTCATGATAGGTCGAACGAAAATGGGTCAGAAGATCTCGACTCGTCATGCAAGGTTGAACGAAAATGGGTCAGAGAATCTCGACTCGTCATGATAGGTCAAACGAAAATAGGTCAGAGAATCTCGACTCGCCATGATAGGTTGATCAGAAATGGGTCAGAGAATCTCGACTCGTCATGATAGGTCGAACGAAAATGGGTCAGAAGATCTCGACTCGTCATGCAAGGTTGAACGAAAATGGGTCAGAAGATCTCGACTCGTCATGATAGGTTGAACGAAAATGGGTCAGAAGATCTCGACTCGTCATGATAGGTTGAACGAAAATGGGTCAGAAGATCTCGACTCGTCATGATAGGTTGAACGAAAATGGGTCAGAAGATCTCGACTCGTCATGATAGGTTGAACGAAAATGGGTCAGAAGATCTCGACTCGTCATGACAGGTTGAACGAAAATGGGTCAGAAGATCTCGACTCGTCATGATAGGTTGAACGAAAATGGGTCAGAAGATCTCGACTCGTCATGAAAGGTTGAACGAAAATGGGTCAGAAGATCTCGACTCGTCATGACAGGTTGAACGAAAATGGGCCAGAAATCTTGACTCGTCATAATAGGTTGAACGAAAATGGGTCAGAAGATCTCGACTCGTCATGAAAGGTTGAACGAAAATGGGTCAGAAGATCTCGACTCGTCATGACAGGTTGAACGAAAATGGGTCAGAAATCTTGACTCGTCATGACAGGTTGAACGAAAATGGGTCAGAAATCTTGACTCGTCATAATAGGTTGAACGAAAATGGGTCAGAAGATCTCGACTCGTCATGAAAGGTTGAACGAAAATGGGTCAGAAGATCTCGACTCGTCATGACAGGTTGAACGAAAATGGGTCAGAAGATCTCGACTCGTCATGAAAGGTTGAACGAAAATGGGTCAGAAGATCTCGACTCGTCATGAAAGGTTGAACGAAAATGGGTCAGAAGATCTCGACTCGTCATGACAGGTTGAACGAAAATGGGTCAGAAGATCTCGACTCGTCATGAAAGGTTGAACGAAAATGGGTCAGAAAAACTCGAGCTGAAACATCAACTTCGATGTTTTTGACACTCGATCATTTGACGAATCTAACGGTGTTGAAAAAAAGGACCCAGTTCTTCCGAATTTGAAGATTTCTGAAATTTTTGAAGAATACCCAGAGAATCTGTTGAAAAAGTTTCACATGCTGATTTTTGAATACCGGAAAATCGGAAATGCATACTTTCACACGATGCTCAACTTCAGAAGGAATAATTTTCGATGGCTGTTTTCCGGACACGTAAAAGAGATTCAGGAAGAAATACGAGTTCGAACCACGAGAACCTCCCGCTGCAACACTTAAGCATCATTGACAGATTCGCGACTTCTTCCTGTTCCTGAAAGGAATTTCATTTCGAAGACTTTGAAGTTTTTCGCTCGATGTTATCTCTAGAATCCCCAGAACTTTCTTTGCACCCAAGACCTGTTCTAGCTGTAAACTGAATGTATTCATTTGTCGATTATGTGTTCTTCTGAAATTTTTATGTTTTGTATGTTGAAGCAGTTTGAACAGAAGACATTTATTTACATGACCCGGGAATAAGATAAATGAGATCAAACATTTGCATGATTTCACAGTACAATGGGTCTTGCATCTGCACATTGTTCAGAGAGCGTCTGAAAAACTACAACTTGGAATGTGAATTTTTAAAATTTGCATGATAGTCTTACCTGAGACCAATTCTCTGCCAAAAGCAGAACCTTGCCTTCATTGAAAACGAATTTCCATCTGCAAAAGTTATCAAGGTTATGGTTTCAAACTATGATTAACTTACTTGTTTCCAACTTCAATTCACATTTTCAGAAAAATCAACAGGACGAGGCCACCAATACAGAATGTGGCCAAAGGGGGAAATGAATGATGAAAACGGCTAGCGCTAGCCCACTATATAGTGATTCTTCGCTTTCTGCGTCTCTGCAGCCATATCATGAATAGTTTTTTGCATTCGAGAACAGTGTGTGTTGGCTTCTTCCGCGGAGTGGCTTTGCAGTTCGCCTGGAAAAAAGTCTTGCCTTGTTGGTCGTACATGTACGTGCAAGAGAATGAATTGTGGAAAGATAGGGAAGTGTCGTACATTTTTTTGAGAGTTTAGGGAATCGAAAGCCGGATTCACACAATTCATGTACGATTTCTGCCTTGAAAACACATAAAACGCTTGCCATAGGATAGTTTTCGTCATAAGAAAGATAGTTGTCAATTTTCGGCGGTTTTCGAGATAGATATTCTGGAAAATTCCACGACATTGAATAGATGATTGTTTTCCGATTTCAAAGATAGTTTCTGTTATACCCTCTCAGCTTTCTGAATGGAATCGCGTTGCAGTTTGCATGAGACAATGTTCTCTTTGTGGTGACATACAAGAGAATCAATCGAGGAAATATAGGAGAAACATGATACATCGAAGTTTGTAGATCGATCTCACCCAGAAGTTTCTGTAAAGATTTGATCACTTTCAGCAGAATTTCGTTGAACTCTTCATCAGTTTTGAAGTAGGAATTACTGGAGCGATTGGCGATAAGGAATTTCAGGACCATTTCAGTTTAACGAGTTTCCAAATGTTTCAAGGGTTATTGAGCTGATTCCAAACAGAATTCTTCTGAAATTCTTAGCTTTAGCTGTAGCTGCACTTGCCGATTCTGTGTTTTCCTGAAACTTTCATTTTGTACACTATAACCCAGCTTAAACAGAACAGATTTATTTATGAGACCCGAAAAAAGATTCAAAAAAACAACAAAAAATGGACGAGGTGTTGAGATCCAGGAGGAGTGGAGCATTGAGGTACTGACCTTTCTCTGCAAAATTTATGATTATGTGGAAAACTAGAACTATATCAACTTACAGGTCACCAAACAGCCAATAGCAAACAGTCGAGACAGACAGCTGTTTTGCTGTTCTAAATATGCTTAGGTTTTTTTGGTAAAGAATAGAGGTTACTTACGGTGGAGTTGAAGTCCCATCTTCCAAAGCTGCACCACTTTCAACTTCCTTTCCCTGAAGACGCCCGTTTCTGTTTCTGTAAAAAAAAATTTCAGTTGAAACTAATTCAAGTCGAACTCACGGGGAAGCGTGTCAACACTCCGGATCCGTTTTCGTCATGGAAGGTCGCTCTTGCCGAGATCCACACTATTGAAAACAAATTGTCATCTGAAAACGCTCCACAGATTATAAATTCAAACACCATAATCAACTTACAAGTTTTCAATTTTAACTCACATTTTTAGAAAAATCAATAGGGGAAAGGCCACCAACACAGAATGTAGCCAAGGAAGAGAATGATGTAAACGGTCGGCGCGAGCGCTTATATGTACTGACTCTGGTTTCTCTGCGTCTCTGCGGCCACATCATGAACTGTTTTTTTGCATTCGAGAACAGTGTGTGTTGGCTTCTTCCGCGGAGTGACTTTGCAGTTCGCCTGTGATAAAAGTACTTCTTTGTTGACAAGAACTGGTGAAAAAGAGAGGGCTTCGGTTCTCAGTTGCGGTGAAGATTGTAGTTCTTGAAGCATATCCAGAAAGACGTTCCATGTATAATTGAGAAGCTAATAAGATCAGGGAGAGTGATTGAACAGAAAGTATGGGTTCGTTCGATTTTTTCAGCAGTTTGCAGGCGGAATATGATGTCTTATCTGAACTATCTGGTTATTGAGAAGACAAATTTGGGCAGGTACAATCAGCGTTGAGACCGTTTTCCCTTGCTCTGACCCTAATCTGCGTGGGACTAAAAAATAACCAAATCAGTTTGATCTACCTTGAGTTTTTCCCGACTTTCCTTGTTTCGGAAAGAAGTTGTTTGGAGTGGTAAAAAATATTGAACACCCCGCCGAGGAAGATGCTCCGTTTCCGTCTGACCATTCAGCTGGTGAGTGTACCGTGTGAGGGATGGTGAGGCGTGATGTTGACTGATTGCTCTCTCCCTTCATCTCGAATTCTTATTGACGTGAACTATTAACTGATTTCCCTTTCGATTCTCTTCGTGAATGCCTGGAAGAAGTTAGTATTTTTCTGAATTAACTCGAATAGAATAAACAGCTTGATCAAATAGACTCAAATGTTATAGTAGCAGGTCGAAAATCGGGGACCGGAATTCCGTAAACCGTTTTTTCAATATCATTCAGTTATGAGCTTTTTCGAAAACATGAAAAAGTGAAAATCAAAATTCGAACAAGGAAAGTTCAGGAATTTCTTATTTCAAAAATATCGTTTGACGTCAAACATTTTTGATTGTTTTCTTGTCCCATGGTCTTTTTTTGTACCATTTTTGCAATCAGAGTTTAATCTCACCATTCTGTAAAGGATGCCGCCAAATCAGGGCATTGTGTTACGTCCAAGGACAGCTGGGCTTTTAGGATAGTGCGGGAGACCGCCACCCTCATCCGCCTCCTCAGTGTTTTCTATTGGAATGCAGACAGATGTCTCGTTTTTCTTTATCGCGCGGTCATCGTGCCCAGCCATTACTCATTAATATCAGAATCCTTACATATATTCTATCCAAATTCGGCGGAAACCTTTCGGATTTGAAAGAATACTCCGCGCCAATATTTTTTACATTAAAATATGTAATCAAGCATGTAGATTCTGAATATCAAAATGAAAACATTCAAAAAGTTCTCTAGGCACCAGAAAGTTGTATTTTTCGAGAATGCGCCTAATTCTCATCGTTCCCGGATTTTCGTCCCAATTTACCGGACTTTTGTTGCTATTCAATATCATACTAAGTTTTTGTTTTGGTAATCTCAATATTGAATACGTTAGCAGGGCACTTCAATTTATGCGTGTTCATGACCAGAAGATGTGTACCAATGACGTCTTCCTCTCTTCGATCTTTAATGATGGGTAGACCACATTTTGAAGTAACTTACTGTTGTAGATAGCTAGTTAGCAGAGCAGCAGAACTTGGTCTCCGGGATTATACCGCAAAGAGAGAGAGAGAGGGTGGTCGCGATCCTTGTCTTCCCTCATTCAGTCGGTCATTACCAGGTCAACTCTCACGATTTACTGGTCCTCAATGATGATGAATGAAGACATATTAATTTTCACGTCCTTCATCATACATATTATTGTGTACCACAATCTTGTGTATAATCGAATCTACCCTCTTTTCTGTCACCTTGTTGGGTTCCTCAGCTTTTCGGTTTTGTTTTGATTTTTCCCTAAAACATCCAAAACTGAGAATGGGTCCTATCCATATTGGACGCATTCTAGTGCAAAATGTCACCTTTCGAAGCAAATATCTCGACTTCTAAAAGTTAACGCAGGCAGCCTAGCGCACTAAAAAGCCCAGATTCTCTTCTATAAAAGAGCAAATTTAGAGAAAATTCTCAGAGTGCGTCTGAAAGGGGTTTTCTTGTGAAGTATAGATGTGATGCAAATTAACTTGGTTCATCTCATTGTCTCTGGAAACTCATCAACATTGTTCATTTTTTCTGGTGCTTGACTATTTTTGGTTTCTCCGCTACGAACTGTTTTGTCAGTTCTGTTTCCTGTTTTCATTTCAATCTATACTCTATCATTTTCTTCCCACAGCATCATAAACACACACTGCATATTCATGAGATTTTTTATATCCATTCGATTCCACGTGTCTATTTTATGATGGATAGCCCATTCCTCCTGTTTTGCTACCTTACGTTTTTTTTGTTGTTTCGACTCCTCTTTTGCTAGGCTATATTTGAGGGCTCACAATTCCCCTCAACGTCTTTTGTACTTTATTTTGTAATTTTGTTACTATGTGTTGGTCGCTCGTTGATGGTGGTAAGAAAACGTCCTCACACTAGTCTCATTGCATTCATTGTATTTCAGGGTGTGAAGAGAATTAGGGAAAGGTTTGCATGTGGGAAGGAGTCGGAGTTCATGGGGTGAACTCCGACTCAACTGGTGAAACAGCTGCAGAATTTGGTCTCCGGGATACCGGGAGAGAGAGAGAGAGAGAGAGAGAGAGAGAGAGAGAGAGAGAGAGAGAGAGAGAGAGAGAGAGAGAGAGAGAGAGAGAGAGAGAGAGAGAGAGAGAGAGAGAGAGAGNAGAGAGAGAGAGAGAGAGAGAGAGAGAGAGAGAGAGAGAGAGAGAGAGAGAGAGAGAGGGATGGAGGAAGGGAGTGTGTGTATATATGGGTGGTCGCAATTATTGTCTCATCTTATTGTCTCATCAGTCATAACCATGTCAACTCTCACGGTTTATTGGTCCACAATGATGATGAACGGAAAATCAATTTTCCCCTTTTTACGTCTCATTCGGACCTTCACTTTTCTTTTCTTTCACGTCTCATTCCCCCCAACTATTTTTTTCAGTAGTTTTTTCTAGTCGAGACTGGATGTACTATTGGCTAGTGTACCTGGCTCATCTCATTTGAGTCCGTTTGAGATTGAAATAGAAATAGAAATTATCATCTCAACGATTCCTTGAATGCATTTTTATTGCGACCACAAGCAGTAATCAAGCAAACAAACTCAAAACATACGAAGACTTTTGGAAAAGGCCATGCACCCAAGATACTCGAAAGTAATGGGTGTGAATGTTGACATTTTTCGCGTATGCTACCACGACGATTGTTTTTCGAGAAAATGCCTTCTAAAATTCGTTTTTTCGTCAATTTCTCTCTCTTCGTTCAAATACACAACTCAATCTTTTGCACTCGTTTTGTCAACTTAAGATTTGACCGTTTTCAGCCAAAAATTGTCAAAAACAGTTAGTTATGAGCAGTTTCAGAAGTATCTCTCCAATGAACAGATATTTTGCGAATCTAGATTTCTATTTCTATTTCACAGTGTGATGTTTTTTTTTTCGGAAGCCGCCGGTCTAAAGTGTGAGAGTGTTCAGTGACGCAACCTTAAATTTTGTTTGAAATCGGTGCTTATTGCGTAGGCTACCACGAGGGTTGTTTTTTGAGAAAGGCCTTCACAATCCCAGTCCGACAAAAAAGACCCCCCGCGACCAAAGATGGTGAAGCTATCCGAAAACGGATATCCCTCTTTCGTTTTTTCACACTTGGATTGAATGCCCAGTACTTTTGCTTTTACTAATTACTCCTTCTTTCCTTTCTGTTTACTTCAAACAGCTCACCAGTAGAGCACAACTGTCCGTGTGAAAAATTTTGCTTTCTCCCTTCTCGATAGCGTGAAGATCACCAAGAGGACTAAATCTTGTCTTTCGAAACCAGTCTTTGGAAGAAATTATGTCGTCTGGCCCAGCTTCTTATCCTAGCATTTATTGTCGCTTTCTCCCACCTTTGCCTTTTGCAATTTGTTTTTCCTTTTCGTCTATTTCTCTTTCTATATTTCCAAAAACCCCACGTGTTTCTTGAGATGTTATACTGAAATTCAATTCACTACTTTCAGAAAATATGCATGTCTACAATATCCTGAAGGCAATCGAAATCCCGACATCGTCGAAGACAAACATCATCGCGCAAAAACTGGCGTACTATGAGAAGCACGTAATGCATGTACTAAGTGCAAAGTTTTGTAAGTACAATGTTTTTTCATCTCTGAATTTCAATTCTAAATTCTTCCATTCCAGACAGATGCTACATCATAGTGAACAGCACCCGCCACCTCAAGCAAGCAAAAGAGTGGCTCAACAAGTACTACTACCCATCGGGTAGAAGGTACAGAACCTACGGCAACAACCGGGACGAATCGCTCCCGTGTGTTGTACGGTTCGAAGATTTGGCCGAGGTTCGCAAGAAGCGGGACGAAAGAAAAGAGGTAAGCTTTGTTTCACCTAGCTGACATTCAAACAACGTTTTACAGTTCCTCTTTCTCGAGTTCCCGAAGAATCACGAGAAGTATCGTGAACTTCGGCGCGAATTGTGGAGATCGGGAAAAAGCCGTACTGTGAACCACCTGGTCACAAAGTACGACCGACGGCGGCATCGGCACGAGCTGCGTGCGGATTTCAAGGAAGATAACCGTGAGCTTCCTCTCTTCCTGCAGTAAGTTGTGATGTTTCCTTCCTGAAATCAGCTTTCTTAATTTGACATTTTCAGACACAAAGAGAAGAGGGAACGTGTCGCGGCATGGCTGAAGAAGAACCCGACGCGGAAAAACCCGTACGCGCCGAAAGTACTCTTCGAAGACGAGGACGACGTCTCTCACGAAGAGTACATCTTCCGGAGAAAGTCCCCGTTGAGCAAGGACTACTGTCCAGGGAAGGCTCCTTTCCCGTACGAGGAGTACTTTAACACTCCCTAGTTGATCAGAGTGTTTCAAGCGTGTACTTCTTTTCTTGTAATACCTGTTGATATGGATTTTTCTGTTGTGATTTTCTCGAGTGTAGTCCTTTCTTGTTATTTTCATTCTGTTACTTTTCTTGTTTGGTTTCATTGCTTCGATTGTTTCATGTGTGCTGTATGTTTTGCGATTCTCATCTTGTTGCTTTACTAGCTTGTTTTTTGTGGTATGACTTTTTACGGTTTTCTCTGTTCATTTTTTCTCATAACTATCATTTTGTCAGTTATCTCCCTGAATAAAGTTTGTCGATTTCAATGAGTTTTCTTGTCTTCAGCCAACTTTCCATCTGCCTGCACCTCGACTCCTGAAAGTTTTCGACTTTTTCACCTTGTCACCCATGGTTGAAGTTTGGGACCTGCCTTTTGATCAATGTCGGCCAGCCCGGTCATTCTTTCGGACTGCCGTGAAAATAGCTAATAAGAAAATTTGCTTTGATTAGCTAGGGATTCACTGAAAGTTGTCTGATACTAAGCAGGCACTTTATTATCTATTTTCCGACCAAGCCTGACCTTGAAACACCAATCAGCAAAGAGCGAAAAAAGATTCAACGTTCAGTAGTGTAACAGTAGGTAAACTGTTAAATACAGGTAAGCTTTCACCCCGCCGAGGAAGACGCTCCCTTGTGGTGGTGCGCACATTGCTCGTCTCACCATTCAGTTGGTGGGTGCGCCGCGGGAGGGATGGTGTGGCCTGGTGCTGACTGGTTGCTTTCTCCCCCTCTTCATTTCGAATGCTCATTGATGCTTATTGATCATTCTCATCTGAATTTTTCCCCGATTCCATTCTGAATCTCTCCGTAAAATCGAAATCCGCAATTCCGCAAAACGTTTCTTCAATCATATAAACTTTTTCAAAGAACGATTATGAGTAGAAATCGAAATTCAAAAATGGAAAGTTCTGAAATTCGTATTTCGAGAAGCTTTTTTTTAATGCTGACCAGTGGTTTCTCGTCCCATGATCGTCTTTTTTTGTACCACTTTCGCAACAAATTTTCGATAGCATGATTCTGTTAAGCATGTCGCCAATGCAGTGTCTCGTTTTACGACCAAAGACAGCTGGGCTTTAGGATAGTACCTAGGACCGCCACCCTCATCAGCTTCCTCAGTGTTTTCCATTGGAACGGAGACAGCTGTCTCGTGTTTTGGTCGCGCGTCTATCGTGCACTGCGACCATTCGTGACCGGTCATTACTCATTCATATAAACATTATTAGATTTGCTCTATATTGGTCTAAACAGGGCGGAAATCTCACAGATTCAGAAGAGCAAAAACGTTTCTGACTAAAATTGATAGTTTGTTGATTTTTTGTTTTTCTAAAAAGTTTAGTAAGAACAACATTTTCGAAAGATGGCGAGTTTTAGTCAGTTTTACGATGACGATGAAAGAAACTTTGAATATTTTCATTATTTTGTTCTTTTCCATCGTCAACAATGGGTAGAGCACATTTTTGAGTAAATCAGCAGTACAGCGCAATTCGGTCTCTGAGATAATACCGATCGAAAAAGTGCTATCCTTCTCTCCTATCATTCAATTGGTCATAACCAGCTCAACTCCCACGATTTAGTGGACCACAATGATGATGACATTTTCCACAACAGATGTTCCTTCTCTTTCTTTTCTCTTTCTTGTTGTCTTCCGCACCTTTCTCTGCGGTCTGTTCATTCTCAGGCTGCATTTTAGAACTCTTCATTTTTATTTTGCTCAAAGTCTCAATGTTGTCTGTGTGTGGGGACCACACTCTTATGGAAGTGAGAGAACATCCTTGTCTCATGATAGTGTAAAATACTTGAAAGTAATGAGTGTGAATGTTGACACTGTTTGCGTATGCTACCACGACGGTCGTTTATCGAGAAGGCCTTCACAATCCGAGTCCGACAAAAAAACGACCGCAATCACAAATGGTAAAAGTATCCGATGTCAGATATCCCTCTGTCGTTTTTTTCCATAATTGAATTGAACGCCTATTCCATTTTCATTTTTGCTATTCTCAGTTACTTTTGCTCATCTTTTTGTCCACTTCAAACAGGTCACCAGTGAAGCGCAAATGTTCGTGTAACAATTGTTCTCTCTTTCTTGTCTCATGATAGTGTTAAGATCTACAGGAGGGCTTCTTCTCGCCTTCTGAAAAATCATTGGAAAGAATTATGTCGTCCGGCCTAACTACGGATAGAATCGTAGCGTTTCTTGTAATTGTCTCCCAACACTGCCTTCTGAAATTTGTTTTTCTTTCTCGTCTATTTCTCTCTCTCTCTCTTCTTCAATAACACCACATGTTCCTCGAGATTTTTTTTTGAAGTCCTCTCTTAAGTGCTAAACAGTTCAGTAATGGAACCTCGAATTTCGTTCGAATCTGGTGCTGAGTTTTTACATTTTGTAGATCTGATTCTACACTCGACCTAACGCACTCTATAGTGTTTTTCAGTAAAACACCCGATTGGAAAATGAAGATTTAGAGTACTTCAATAGATTCACAGTTATCAAGGTTAATTTCAATTGCTTAACGTATCTTTCACTACACATTTTTGTATTTACCAACTGGAATCAAATGCTCTTCTTTCAGCAAAAATGATACTTCCTCGTTTGTTCATGGAGGCATTCGAAATCCCGACCTCGTCGAAAAAAAATATCATCGCACAAAAACTGACCTACTACGAAAAGCATATATTGTATATACTGAGTCCCAAGTTCTGTAAGTACAATGTTTCTTTCTGAATTTCAATCTTGAATTTCCTTTTTTCAGTTAACATGTTTGTCGTTGTGAATAACACACGCCACCTCAAACAAGCGAAGGATTGGTTCAACGAATACTACTACCCGTATGCAGAATTTAGAAGGTACAGGAACTACGGCAACAATCGGGACGAATCGCTCCCGTGTGTGGTGCGCTTCAAAGATTTGGCCGAGGTCCGCAAAAAACGCGACGTGAGACATGAGGTAAGATCTATTTCATCAAGCTATTTGAGCAACATTTTACAGTTCCTTTTCCTCGACTACCCGAAAAATCGCGCAAAGTTTTGCAAATTTTGGCGCGGATTGCGGGAAATGTACAAAAGTAAACTGGACAAAAGCCGTAGTGTGTACCACCTGGTCACAAAGTATGATCGACGACGGCATCGTCATAAACTGCGTGCGGATTTGGATGAGGTTGAATGTAATCTTCCTCTCTTCCTGCAGTAAGTAGTGATGTTTTCTTTCTAAGATCAAATCACACCAATAAACATTTTCCAGACACAAAAAGAAGAGAGAACGTGTCGCAGCGTGGCTGAAGCGGAATCCGACTCGAAGAAACCCGTACGCACCCTATTATCAATACGATGACGAAGTTTCCCACGAAGAGTACATCTTCCGCAGAAAGTCTCCGTTGAGCAAGGACTATTGTCCAGGAAAAGGTCCTTTCCCGTACGAAGAGTACTTTCCTAGTTGATCAGATAGTTTTTCAAGCGTGTCTTTCTCTGTTGTTGTTATAATTTGAACCTGTTAATATGAATTTTTTGGGACTGATTTTCTCGAGTGTAGCCCTTTTTTGTTATATTCATTCTGTTACTTTTCTAGTTCAGTTTCATTGGTGTGATTTTTTATGTGTGTTTCACATTTTTGTAATTCTCATTTGGTTGCTTTCCCAGCTTGTTTTTAGTGGTTCGACTTTTTCGGTTTTTTTCGTTTCACTTTTTTCATAACTAACATTTTCTCAGTTACCCCCTGAATAAAAATATCAACTTTAATGCGTTTTCCTGACTCTCCCTTTTCTTGTATCTCGATTCCTCAAAATTTTCGGTTTGTTCCCCTTCCTTCATGTTTAAAGTGTGTGGTTTTTGCTCGGCTCCGTGTGTCCGTGGTTCTTTGGGACTTTCTTCGTTTTCTTTCTTTTTTTCGTTCCGGGACGAGGACTCTGGGGACGTTGACGGCATGTGTGGTTGTTGTGTGTATGCATGGCGCCGCGGGGAGTTTCAAGGGAGCAGAAAGAATTGCATCTTTCTTTTCTGAAGCAGATAGAGCTCCTCCATCGTGAAGAAGAAAGACACGGAAGCAAAAAGCACTTTCGCTGTGTTGGGGACCCACCAGCCGTTTCATCTTGCGGCGCGGCGGAAACTTTCAAGGGAGCAAGAAAAGAGTGAGCTGTGCCTTTTCTCTCGAGCGCCAGAACTCTTTTTCTTACACAAGAGAGACGAATTGTGTGGCACATTTGCTCGCTCTGTCATTTTTGAGTATGTGCACGTTGAGGTCCCACCAACTCTCTCTTTTCACGGCGCGGCGGGGACCTTGAGTGGAGCAGAAAGGAATTTTTTCGTGTTGGAGCCCTCGAGTTCTCTTTCTCCAAGCAAGGGACACTGACGACTTGTGTGACGCATTCGCTTGATGTGCGGTTGTTGTATGCTGAGGACCTTCCAGTGCATTCCTCTGGCGGCGCCGCGGAGAGTTTTATGGGAGCAGAAAGTGCTGTGTAAACATCAGCGTTGTTTGGAAGAAGTGCTGTGGAGAAAAGGGAGCCTCGCTGGGAATGAAGACGCTCTATCATCCGATAGTTAGAGAGGGAAAAAAACTCCAGGAAGAAACTAGAGGAAACTGGAAGGAATGAGGAGTAAATCAAAGACCACTGAATTTGAGAAAATGAGAAAACGTTGGAAGAATTGATGTACAAACAAACTAACAGATAGTAAGAATGCATCAGATCACTACCAGGTGAAATATACAAATATTTACTACTCCACTTCTACTGATCGAGAAGATGAGGTGTTGATATAAAAGAGTCTTCCATTCAAGTTTTGAAATTATACTGAGGATAGCGTTGTAACTTTTGGTACCACACGAACATCAATAGTCATTGATCAACACCTCTCATTCGGTTCCTGTGAATTATCGTGCCGATGTAGAAACAACAAAGGATCCTTATCATTTTTTGGATTTCAAAGTTTCAATTTCTCGTCATTGGCACTCTGCTCTAGCGACCATTCTCAGCCATAACCAGAAATTTTGAAGATCCCAAAAGCAAATCTGAAATGAGACACTTGACCAGTTTTACAGGTCCATTTTCTGAAAACAGAGAGCGAAAATGCAAAAAAAAACGCGATAAAATCGAATTTAATAATTGATGTCTATCCCATAGGTTCAGAGTATGAAATAAAAACTGGCGAAATGTTGATGTAGTTCAAGTTATAATCTTGCAAAATTGAATGCTACACGTAAGTTTTTAAGAAGGCAAAATGTCACGGCAAATACCATTACGGCGGGGGAAACTTTGCGAGGTTATCACTCGATTCATAACACAGAAAAGCTTTCCAATTTTCATTCATAACCCGAATCGGTAAGGTCAATTCATCATTGACCTGGATTACAAGAAAAAGTTCAATAAGAGGTGTTGAATAAACTTCTTATCAGCACGCTGTCAATAACTTTGACTGTTTGACTTTACAAATGATAACCTCAATGTAATATACATTTCGTCTATTGACATTTTGCTCATGACAATCCTCATCTTGAAAATAGTCCAACTTTAGGATAATAGTTCCCGCCAATCCCTTCAAACACGGAATCGCCTCGAAGTTGTAGAAGCATTGATCCATCATTCGAAACCGTCATTCGAAATACCCGAACGACGACTGCTGTGAAAAAACTATTCTATCTTAACCGTAACTTTTCTTGACTTAAATCATCTCAATTTTCTTCCCTCAGAGCTAAACTTCAATCCGTTTTTTCGGTAACAACGGAACTCTTTTTTTGACCTGGAATTTGGAAACCAGAACACGTTTTTTAACAGAATCATCTTTATTAGGAACTTCGAAATAATTTTAAATTGGACATCTCAATAAACACTAGCTGAATACTGGCGCCATTGCAGCTACAATTTACATTAGGAAGGAAGAACAATTGGAATGAGAAAAAAAAGTATGGGAGTCAGGAAGAAGGAAACAAAAGTCGGAGTGGGCATCTAGAGAGAGAGAAAAAAGTCGGAGTGGGAATCTCGAGAGCAATCAAAACTGGCAAATAAGGGTTCTATTGGAGTGGGTGTTTGTTGAAATCGAAAAATTGATCCATGCTTCTTGGGATGTTGCATCCCGATCTTTTGCAAAGGCAACGCAAGGAGACTCGGGACGGTTGCTCCGGACCACGGAAAGAAAATCCCTGCAATAAGATTTCCATAATTTGAGTTAGTGTACACTTGAACTCACCTCTTGGAGGCAGACGGTCAAAGCAGCGTATTCTTTGTTTTCCTTGTCAAAATGTGCGTCAAACTTTGCGTAGTCATCGGACTCTGGATCCACGCCATTTACGTAGAACTTGGTCATGTCGGATGCGTGTGCCATCCAGCTGCAAAAGGTGTAGAGTTCTTCGCTCAGTTTGTAGCCAGCAGCAGCGTTGTTCTCGTCGACGGGTTCCCAACACGAGTGAAGTTGATCGGCTTGCTGGTGAGCATCTGTCACGGTATTCAGAAAGTCGGACTTGGTGAATCCGAGGGCCACAAGTGTGGATGCAATGAGTATAGTGGAGAGGGTCTTCATAATCTGAAACGTGAAGTTTTGAGAGTGGAATGATGAGAAGTTCAAAAGGTTGGTACAAGTCTCTACAAAAGTGAAAAACTGGCTAGTCAGAAACTCTATTCGGGACAGAGCCCGAAAGTGGGCGGAGCCTAAGGGCAGTGCCTGGCACTCCTAGGGACCGAGTGCAATCATGCAGCAAACAAGTAAACAGCAAAGGGGTCCCTGAGATTACGGCGAGAGGGTCCAGAACGTGAGGGCTTTCTGGCGCGGAGCCGTCACGTTTTCGAGGAGTGTGAAGATGCAACTCGGGAAGAAAAGGAGAAAAAAGGGGACGGGCGCACGGGACACAGAAGAGTGTTGGGCGCGAGAGGCGACGCTCCGGCATTGCTCGAGGGCAGAACAAGTGTAAAGATGCACACATCAAACAAATAGAGCAAATGGATTCTAGAAGAGAGGGCCTCACGCTGCTCACTCAAGGATTCTAAGACGCCGAAGGGAGCGGAGCCGGATGTAGATTTCTGACTGCTCGAGGGCAAGAGGAGTGTGAAGATGGAAAGCCGAGTCAAAATTGGATTGAGAAAACAGAAAGCGCCGCGACCTATAGCCTCTAGACTTAGTTATGTGCGAAGATGCATTGAAGATGTGCCGACAGAAACCGAGCCAGATGTATGTTAGTGACTTCCAAGGATCTGAGAGAAAAAGAACTAAAGAAAAAATGATTAGTCGTCGCTCGTTGGTCTGCATACAGCTCATTCAGCCAGAGGTCAGCGCAAATGCATAGCAATGAGATTACGAGTACAGGTCATGCGTTCGAATCCTTTTCAACGCGGTTACAGTTCAAAAATCAAAAAGAAGTGTGAAGGTGCAAAAATGAATACCACTCATCAAAAAAGCATAAAAAGATTTTCAGAATTGTTCCGATTTCTTTCTCGTCCGTATTGGAAGGCACACCTATTCTTTGTGCAGTGTTGAATACAGTTATAGGATTCAAGATTCAAAATAGGAACGTAGGAATTGTGTGATAATAAAATCTCACAGCTTCAGTGCAAGTCTTGTATCGTAAATCACAATTGACTGAACCCCATTGAAAATAAAACTGATGAGACTCTGTTGGCCATTGCTCTCGATCAACTCAAAGTTACAGATGATGCCATGATTTTTCGTTTGGGTCCCCTGAAATTTTCTGAAAATTTGAAATTCTGAAAAATCCTTTTTTTTTGCTATCTCTTTTATTAAAATGCTTTGAAAATTCCTTGAAAAAAATTAAAATTTTGACATTATTCTCAATGCTTCTTTAAATAAACACAATCTTCTTTTGTTAACCTTTAAACAATATAACTAACTATTTTTTTTAAACAGTATAACTAACTTTTAATCACAAACACACAAAAAAACATACTAAATCAAACACAAAAAAGTGTATAACTAATTGAAACACAAAAATGGTCTTCGCTCATCTTCTTCTAGTGGTGAATTGGTGAAGACATTGGCTTGAACTGCCGCACCCTTTTTGAGCAGGTCAATCTTCGTCCTCAGCTCCCTGAAATCAAAGTTCAAGAACTTTCGTGTTCAGAATACTCACCATTTTTAGTCTTTATCCTTCCATAGCCTGCTTCCTCCAAAAATCGGCGTCTGCTCCAGACTGTTCTAGAGCACGTTGCGATCCAAAGTTAGCATCTTTTCCAGCGATGAGCTCGTACAGAGTTTTTGTGAAGTTCATATTGGTCGACGTCAAATCCTCCTTCTTTTCCTTCATCTTATCCTCATGATCTCTTTTACTAATTCCCTCTTCCCAATCTCCAACCGCGCCGCCTTGCTCGCCAAATCTTCCTTTTGCGCTGAAATTATTTTAATTCGAAAATATAGTTGAATAAATCAATTTTACCTTTAGTTGTTCAGATTTTTGCGGGGCCCTCTTTTTCTCTGTTTCAGCCTTGATCGTTGAAGAGACCATATGCAACTCCATTGGACCACTTGTATCTAATGCGGATGTCATCTGAAATGATTGTTTGTAAATTCTTCAGGCTAAAATCCTCGGACCCCTCAAACTGGGTGTCACCCGTTTTCAGGAAGAAATACTTATCGAATAAAAACTGAAAAATCTTACCTTTTTGTGGTATTGATCTTCTTGTTATGCTTCGATTTCTTGACGGCTTATTCGCTTTTTTGTTGACGATTTATTTGCTGTGCGCTGAAAAAAAAAAACTTAAAGGAAGATTCCGGGCAAAAATTTTTTTTTTGTTTTAAAATATGTAATCAAGTGTGCTGATTCCGAAAATCATAATGAAAACGCTCAAAAACTGCTCTAAACGCCCGAAAAACCGCCTCAACGAGGCCATTTTTGAAGAAAGTTGCCCCAGTTGGCCACAACAGCTTTTGATGCTATGAAGAGATTGGTGTGATTATGATCTTTCGTGGATTCTTGATTTTCGCGTATTTTGGTTTTTTTTTCGGATTCTGAATTTCTATGGCATTTCTATAGATGGATACAAACATCTATTTTGACCTTTCGGCAGTCAAACTAGCAAACTAAATAATCCTTCAAAATGTTTCAAAAAACTCAAAAAATGTTCGACGGTTCCTCCCCCAAAAAAAACTTGTTCCTACTTTTTTGAAAGTAAAAAAAAAACTTACACTAGAACAATTCATTTCGTCTGACATCCAAAAATTTGAAAAATATAGCAGTACATACAGTAATTAAATTTTCAGAAAAATAGGGAATATTGAAAAAAAGACCAACTTGAACAGCCGCCGGTCTAGCCTAGTTTCACAAATAAGGTCAAATCAGGGGTGCCTGCCCCTTAACCTTTGTGAATGGTTGAGTTCTTGATGACTACATAAGAGTTCTGGCCTTTATTATATGTAAGCCGGTATGTGAGAAGGTTGCCCGACGGCGACCTCCCAGCACCAGAGTTAATGCAACGAATGAATACGATAGGAAGAGTACAACGGGGTGGCATACGGATTAAACCAGAGGAGCTGTCGGGGTTGTAAATCATTCTCTGCCGAGAACAACACATAAACCAAATAGAAGAAATATATGACAGGCAGTTTTGATTGTCCTGTTACACTAGCTTAAGCAGAAGGCCAAAAAGTTTGAACGAATGAGGGTTCTCAGACAAAGAGAACAAATTTTCAAGGACGGATGACTAAGAGACTAAACGGAACGTTTGTAGCAACAAGACGACCACTATCAGCAAACACTAGCAAATGAAAGAGATAGGAAAAAAAGAAGCTGAGAAATGTCAAATTATCTCTACCAGGATCGTAACTCTCAAAAGGAACATCAAGAATCGACTATCATATTTGAAGCAACACGAAAATGGTATTCAAAAATGCCATCCTGATTACTGATCCTCGGAGCCGAGAGACGAGAGATTTTATCATAAAAAGAGTTAGAGAGTGCAAAAACCAGAGTTTGTGAGGTAGAAAAAAGTACGTACGAGGTGTCACCCACATTCTTTCATCTTATTCCGAGTTTTGATCAGGAATCGAATCCCTAACATTCAAAAACACCTATAACGCGTTCCTTTTCTGAAATCACATAAAGAAAAGAAAACACATTTTTGCATGGAATTAACTTTATTCTTTTCTCAAAGCTAGCAGCATGTGTGTAAAATTAGAAATGGAAACATCTTTGTGTGGGAGAATCAAGAAACTTGGGAAATAGAGTTTGTTAGGAGAAGAGAAATAGAGAGATTAGGTGAGTGAACATAATCCAGAACTAATTATTCGGTGAACTGAATTGGGCGTCGGATGTGTTCGAGATACTTGCTAAAGACCTCTGGAACATTGCACGCATCTCTGTTGCACATGCAACGGAAATCTGATTGGGATGGTTCATGGGGTCCGTGGAAGCTGAAGTTCGGAAATAAGGAGTGGTCAGCTGAATAGAAACTCCTGAAGCCTTACTTCTTGAATGCAAACGTTGGTCAGGGCAAGCTTGTCCTTAGTGGTGTGAAAGAGAGCTTCGATCTTCGAGAGATCTTCAGCAGTCGGGTCCACTCCGGTCACGAAATAACGGCCCCGGCTGTCGAGAATATAATGACAGAACTTGTACATCGGTTCACTGAGGTGAAGGGATTTACTAACCTTGGTATTTCGAAGCCCTCGACGAAACGCGGAACCGTTCCATTTACTGCTTTTCCCACCTTACCACTCACGCTTTACAGTGTCTCAAACCCCCAAAAACGTGTGATGTCATTTTTGAACTCTCTTACTCTTTTTTTGCATTTATTTTATTGTTTTTCCACTTGTTCTATCCATAAAACTTTAATAATTTATAATTTATATTGTTTGCGCAGCTAAAAAAACGAGAACATGAAGAACACGAGTAATTGAGCTACATTTTGTTGGTGGCTGGAGATTGGAGGGCTGAGCTTGGGGGATTGGTGATGGACGCTTGGAGATTGGTTGGGAGTGAAGATCAAACCTGAAACGTTCTCATTCATTTTCAAAAAGATAAATTTCAAAAAAATCTTACGTGGGAGAATGATGTTTGGAGAGGTTGATGATGGACGATTGGAGATTGATCTGAGTGAAGATCGAGCCTGAAACTTTTTCATACATTTTCAAAAAAAAAAAAAAATTCTTACGTTGGAGGACTGAGCTTGGGATTGGTGATGGAAGACTGGCTGATGGTGATTGTAGATTGAACCTGAAACGTTTCATACATTTTCAAAAAAAGCTCTGATATCGAAAATCTTACTTTAATGTCTCTGTCTAGTCATTTCTTCTTCTTGATCTTTCAACCGTTCCTCCAACTCTCTCTCTCATGTTTTTCTTTGAGATTTTTGAAAGCCTTCTCATGCCGGTTCCGCATTCGGTGTTCTCTCCTTTCCTGATCCGACATATCCCAAGGCTCCCTCAACCTTTCGCGATATTCCAACCATATCGCGAACATGGAAATGACATCCATTTTGGCGTACAGCTGGTCCTTGCGCAGGTATGGAATAGTCCAGTCTGAAATTGTCTCTCCCCAATTGGATTTTTCCGATGACGGTTCCTCCCTGAAATTTTTTTTCCATTTTTTTCGAGCAAAAAAAAACTTACATTAGAACATCTCATTTCGCTCAACATCCAAAGGAATTTGGAGAAGCATAACAGCACACATAGCAATTAAATTTTCAGCAAAATCAGGAATATTGAAAAAAGACCCTCTGGAACAGCCGTCGGTCTAGCCTACTTCAAACAGTAGGCCAAAAAGTTTGAACGAATGAGGGTTCTCAGACAAAGAGAACAAATTTTCAAGGACGGATGACTAAGAGAAAAATCAGTACGTTTGTAGCAACAAGACGACCACTATCAGCAAACACTAGCAAATGAAAGAGATAGGAAAAAAGGAAGCTGAGAAATGTCAAATTATCTCTACCCGGACCGTAACTCTCAAAAGAAACATCAAGAATCGACAGTATCATATTTGAAACAACAAAAACCAGAGTTTGTGAGGTAGAAAAAAGTACGTACGAGGTGTCCCCCACACTCTTTCATCTCATGCCAAGTTTTTGATCAGGAATCGAATCCCTAACATTCAAAAACACCTATAACGCGTTCCTTCTCTGAAATCACGTAAAGAAAAGAAAACACATTCTTCGCAAAGAATCAACTTTATTCTCTTGTCAAAATTGGAAGCATGTGTGCAAAATTAGAAATGGAAACATACATCTTCGTGTGGGAAAATCAAGAAACTGTTGGGAAATTGTTGGGAAAAGAAAAATAGAGGGATTAGGTGAGTGAACATGATCCAGAACTAATCATTCGGTGAACTGGATTGGGCGTCTGTTGTGTTCGAGATACTTGCTAAAAACCTCTGGGACGTTGCACGCATCCCTGTTGCACATGCATCGGAAATCCGATTGAGATGGTTTATGTGGTCCCTCGAAGCTGAAGTTCTGAAATAAACAGTGATGAGCTGCACTGAACAACCTTAAGTTTTACTTCTTGAATGCAAACGTTGGTCAGGGCAAGCTTGTCCTCAGCGGTGTCAAAGAGAGCTTCGATCTTCGAGAGATCTTCGGCAGTCGGGTCCACTCCAGTCACGAAATAACGGTCCCCACTGTCGAGAATATAGTGACAGAACTTGTACATCGGTTCACTGAGGCGGTGGCCCAATGAGAAGTCATTGAGATCAATTGGTTCCCAGCAACGATGGAGTTGGTTGGCCTGACGGTGAACATCTCCCACAGTGTTCACCGTGATGATGTTGGATTGAGCAATCACAATGAAGATGACGAGAATAGCGAGGTTGAGGAGTTGCATCTCTGCAAGTTGAGAACTGAAGGGATGATTTCAGAGAGTGAAAAGTGAAAGAAGAAAATGGAGAGGTAGAATGGAAGAATGGCGAATGAGGAACTCCGAAAGGTCTCCGTGTTTTAAGGCACAGAAGAACATTTGTGGGCACCGTTTGGAAAATCGGAGATGAGAAGAAAGAAAAAGAGCAAAAAGGCGCTAAAAAGTTGCCTCTCAATTTTCCGCCTCACTCAGAACGCACGCACTCTGTTGAATAATTCGGTTGGTTGCCCAGTGAAACATGAAAAATTGAGTGAAACTTGGCGATTCTTTTGTGACATTTTTTGGGAACGAGCAAAGTTTTTGACGGAAGCTGTTCTGACGCATGTATGCAGAGGGAAGTGTCGAAGGAATACATATAGGAAACTTTCGGCGAAGGAAGGGGCATGCACTCATGAGCTCAAAGATAAGTTCAGACTCTCATGGATTAGCCATCGGTTTTCGAATAAGAGTTATGCACAAAAGTAAGAGTCTAGACTTGGGTACTACACCTACTTATTTTCAGAAACATCTAGTGGTTGTGAACCGCATTTTCAACTGATCAAAGTTGTTCATTTACCAATAAGAAGTATAAAAGTAGATACAAGTATCTAGTTTCTTTGCCTTGTCTATTCAGTTCCTACCTAAACAGTCAAAGATTGACAACGAGAAACAAATTCCCATTGTTCCATTTTGCGTAATCTGGAATCATCAATTGAAACTCATTTTCCAAGCCCTCCTGATTATTGTTTGCTTTCTATGAAATGAACTTTCAGAATTCAACAACTTTCATTAATTTTCCCACTGCTTTATTGTGCAATTCAAATAAAAAGCAACATTCTTCAAATTAATCCAAAGTGTTCTTCCTGTTTCCGTTTCAGATTTTCAGTGCCAGAAATTTGGAAACTGTTGTGATTGATTAGCTCATTGTTTTCCTCTATCACTTCACTCTTCAAAAAATGACCTAGCGGCGTTCTTGATTTTCCACGTTTTGATTGATAACATAGGTTCATCATAAAATAAGAAATGCATATTTGAATTTTTACATTATTTGGAATCGAGGTTCGGTTTCATGTCTCTGAAGTTGAGCAGTTTTGATTTCAAAAATGTCACACCATTCAATTTAGAAAGCTGAAAAGTTTTCCGGAACTCTTCTTATTCACGTCAATGCTCATTGATAACAGCTCTCATACCAAAAGTTCTCATTCAGTTATCATTCCGCTAGTACCCATTCTCGGTACCACCTTGTTTATATCCGAACTTCCTTTTCAGATACGCCGATGCCCACAAAAAAACATTCCGACTTTCTTTTCACAGTATCTTCGAGATTAATCCGACATCATTTCCTCAGCTCTGTTAGCAGTGTGTATGGGTTCTAAGTACTGTAATAAACCAGATGGCCTCGGCAATGCGAGCAAAGAGAACGTGGGCACCCCTTCGGCATGTATTGAGAAAGGTGTGCACGGTTGGGGGTCGAGAGATCGAAGAAAAACAATTACCGATTCGGAGAATATATGTAGAAGGAAAAAAGGTTAACATTTTCTATTGCAATTGAAAGTGATTCCTCGTTCTGAATGATAAATTAGTTATATCGTGAAGCCAGAAATGAATATTTGAATTCTCACAATTTAAAGTTGAGTTGTGGTTTCGAGTCTCTCATCAGTTATGATTTTTATCACGTCACTTTATCTGTCACACTCAAAAGTTGTTCGTATTCATCGATCCTTTTTATGGTCCCTTGCGTGCCCCATCCCCATCTCTTGCCTATTCGTTCGGTGATCGTCTGACGTAATAGTTGACGTTTGTGCGGAGGCGAACAGAACAGCAGTTGATTGGTAAGCGTGACATAGAGAGGGATAGCCCCTAGGATTGGGGGCACTTAGTTTGGACAACTGCTCGATTCGAATGATGGACACCGTTGCGCAAGATTTACCGTGTATTGGGTATGCCAGACAACCTGAATGTTGAATGGGAGATCTATTAAAACGAGGGGTCGCATTTTATAGAGTGAGGAGTCCCAGGAGCAGGTACATCTATCTGTGGGTAAGTTAGAAAAGAACATTTCCAGCACATTTTTTTCAGTTGGAATGTAGAATCTCGTGTAGTATGGTGGAGATTTTTATTTAGGGTAAACTCGCATAGGTTCTGAAGACGTTCACCTGAAACGAAAACAACTACTCTGAATTTTTGGTTTACTTTATTTGTCCTGAAAATAAACCTTTGAAAACATACAAAAATGCATAAATTGAAAAGAAAGATTGGTAAGGTTAATAATGAGACAACTCAGAGAGTCGGCTAGAAAAAAAAACAAGATAATTTTTTAGAGTATCGAAGTAGAATGATAGGGGCGAATGCCAATACGGCGCGGAACATACAGGGAGCGCCAAACTGAGCTGGTTGGCTTGTCGGTGAACCAAATGAGCTTGTAGGCTTGTCGGGGAACATCTCCCACCGTCTTGATGGTGATGATGTTGGATTGAGCAATCACAACGAAGATGGCGAAAATAGCGAGGTTGAGAAGTTGCATCGCTGTAGGTTTGAAACTAAAGGAACACCGATAAATTTTGCTTAGAGACGGCGCCTCCTAGTTTCAAGGCGCAGAAGAAAACTTGTGGCCACCGTTCGAAAAATGGGAAAAAGGTAACAAAAAAGCACAGAAAATGTTCCCTCAATTTTCCACCTCACTCTGAACGCACGCACTCTATTGAATAATTCGTCTGGTTGCCCAGTAGAACATGAAAAATTGATTGAGACTTAGCGATTCTTTTGTGCCACTTTTTGGGAACGAGCAGTTTTTGACGGAAGCTGTTCTGACGCATGCATGCAAAGGGAAGTGTCGGATGAATACATACAGGAAACTTTCGGCTTTCAGAAACATCTACTGGTCGGTTGAGGTGTCTCCCAACGTCTTCTCACTGCAATAAAATTCGAAAATGCAACAACTTTCTTCCATTTTCCCACTTTGTTTTTGTGAAATTCACCTGGAAAGCAAAATTTTTCAAATTATTCCAAAACGTTTTCCTCCTTTCCCTTTCAGCTTGGTTTTCAGATTGATGGAAAAAGTTGTGATTGATTTGCTCATTGTTTTCCTCTATCACTTCACTCACAAAAAAGTGACCCCTCAATATATCAGACTCATTGTTCGCGAGGATGAGAGAGACGATACATGCGCAATAGAAAACGCCAAACGTATCAACCTGGTAAAGGTCTAGTCACCCAACGAAGTACTACTTGGCATTGTGCCAGAGACTCAGCATTGGTGAGATCCCCTCTCTCGTCAGAAGACATTCCTGACGAAAAATTGTGGTGTTTGATGTGACCCGAGGGGCCATTGGATACAAGAGAGGAGAGTGGTTATGGTTTTCATGGTTTTCAATTTTTCGAAACCTAATTTCACCGAACTGTCTAAAGCAGCGGATCTAGAACCACTTTTTGAATGAAACATTGTTTCGGACACTATCGATCAGAATGAATCGCTAGAAACTGTCGAAAAACTTTCATCGTCAATAGTTTTAAATCATGATCAACTGACGAATTCGCTTGACTTCAAATTTTGATATTGTGAACTAATTTTGGTCTCCGTTTGAAATCCTGTAGAGTATTCCTTGCATGTTCTCTCATCTCGTTTCATCAATGTCACCCTTGTCGTCTATGAGACAATATGAATTGCTATTCTCAATATATGTTGATTGTGTATGTAATGATCACCGACTTCCCACAGACTCAGAAGAACGAGTCATTGGTTCAGTTGTTTTGAAGTTACCGTACACTACGTAAGACCACATACAAGGCGATCCCTCATGGGCGGAGCCGGTGTGTTCGACTGTTATTGTCTGCGTCTCTTGTTTCTCGTAGCTCCGCCTACTCACCGCATACAACCCTCCATCCCCACCATATCATCATTGTCCGAATACTAGACACTATGGCACGCACCAAGCAAATTCCGCGCAAGGCTACCGGAGGAAAGGCACCGAGGAAGCAGTTGGCCACGAGGTGCTCTGTCAAGAAAGCAACCCCCATCGGAGGAGTAATGAAGCCTTCAAGGTACCGTCCTGGAACCGTCGCTCTTCGTGAGATCAGACGTTACCAGAAGTCTACCGAGCTTCTCATTCGCAAGTTGCCATTCCAGCGACTTGTTCGTGAGATCGCTCAAGACCTCAAGACGGACCTTCGTTTCCAATCCTCCACCGTCATGGCTCTCCAAGAAGCCTCCGAGGCCTACCTGGTCGAGCTTTTCCAAGACGCCAACTTGTGCGCCATCCACGCCAATCGAATCACCATTACAGCAAAGGACGTTCAATTGGCCAGACGTATCCGAGGAGAGCGCACTTAAGAGCGCGCAAAACCCACCGAACCCAACGGCCCTCTTTAGGGCCAAAACCCACCGAACCCAACGGCCCTCTTTAGGGCCAAAACCCACCGAACACAACGGCCCTCTTTAGGGCCAAAACCCACCGAACCCAACGGCCCTCTTTAGGGCCACAAACAACCAAAAATCCATCAAAACTTCATTCAATTAAATAAAGATTTCTTTGTTCTTGTTCTGTTCTCGACACCCAATAGCAGTTATGATCCAGTTCTGTGGTAATTTTCAAATCCATTTGCGCCTATTCAATGAATTCTGCTAACTTGGTGATCATCTTACGACGTCCCAACAAAACATTAGCACACCATAAATCTCAATGTATTGGAGATGGGGAGTGCGTGAAAAGTATCACAGGTGTGTATTCACAAAGGTTGACCGATTGGTACCGTCAGATAACATTCATGGTTTTATAACGGTACTTCGAGAATGAGAACAAAGTGGAAACTAAAAGTAAGATACTAGTTCACATTATTAGTCTTGGGGGTTGTATGAAGAATGTTATGGGCGCATTCACAAATGACACAAACATTCCCAGGTTACTGAATCTAATGTTCCCTAATTTTCACACGTCATAAGACCTTGAGTATCTCATCGGAAATTGAATCTTACGTGCTCACAGTTGGAATCTCTTGCCTGTTTTTCGGACTCTCTTTTGGGTGTTTTATGTTGCCATAGAGTTCCATTTCCCAGATCCAAACGACGTCAAACCGAATCCCCATACATTTTTTCTTCAGTGCAGAACTTGGTCCCTCGGGGAAACACTCTTTTAAACAGATTTTGTGCCGACTCGCCAGATGCACTGTCGGAATGAGTGGCGGTACGATCTGACGCAACGGTGGCTCACCAATTTTCTCCTCTCTCTCCATATGTGACAACTGTTTAAGATCGGTGCGCAAACAAACACCAATATGCATGAACAGCCCAGCGGGAAACAATTTGTGGAGGAAAGTACTGTCATAATCCAACCCTTGGTATATTCTTTTTGATCTTGTCTATATTAAGGCCACGCTTAGATTTAGATTTAAAGTTGTCTGAAGGGAATTGGAAATTCAGGTGTTTTTTCTTTGAATGCTGATTTGTTTCCGGAAGATGTCCCCAAAGAATGTCTATCGTTTTGTTTGAAGAGAGTATATATATATGTGTATATATATATATATATATATATATATATATATATATATATTTGAATGTATTGACTCGTGTCTTCTCCCAGTCTCACACTTTCTTCTTCGTGGGTTCTGACGTAATATTCTATGATGGACTCATGAGCAGAACCATCATTCGTCGAATGGCCGGATTGCGTGATCTCGGTTTGAAAATCAGGTGGATGCGATGGTGGTCACGGTTGCGCAACATATTCGGTTTCTGAAAGGCGTCACTTGTTCGATGAGTTTGAATGTTGAGTCTCGTCTAGAGAGAGGAGAAGGAGGAGGGATCGCCTCAGTCATAGAAACAACCAAGTTTGTTGTAGAATCGCTTGAGAACAAAAGGTTACAAATCCCAAACTGCTTCGAGAAAGAAACTCTGAAATTATTAACACTTGCTAAATATGAAGAAAACCTTGACCTTTGAAGCTTGATGATAGTTTTTTATCAGAACAATTTATTTTTCCGAAGAATTGGGAACTTGAAACAAAAAAAAGTGTTAAAAGCCAGTAAAACGAGGTGCAGTTTTGATAGAATTCAAAATTGAGATTCGTAAAGTAAATGTACATAAGTAGATCATAAACTGAAATCAACAAAAACTGAACAGACAGATTAACAATAAGCAGAGTAAATGAGATCAAAAATATTCGAAAAATCAACAAAAAAAAAGTACCAGAATAATGCCGGAAAAATAATGTCCGTTTTTGAAAACCAGAGGATGGTTATTGTGGTGGTTGTGACATATTGAAGTTTGAAAAGACTCCAAGATTTTGGAAGAGCGGTTGGTTCAAATTGAACGGAACAGGAATGTGGGGCGATGGAACTGAGGATCTGGTGAAGAGTTGGTACGGAAACCGGGGAAAAGGGAAACTGGACATCTGTGGAGGCAGAAATGGGAGAGTCTGAGGGATGGCAGTGTGTGGCCGACTTCGTTTGTGATTTTTTCCGGCAGCAGTCTAAAACAGTGTCAATATTTAAGAGCTTTTTGAAGAGCCACATCAACTCACATTCGCTTTCCGCTTGCCTGTGGGAGTAGTTGGCTGGGTGTTCACATTCGCCTGATGAGCATTCCACATTGGCCAGATTGGCGGGAAACTTGGCCCGGTTGAGCCACACGTCGGTGGTGATTGAATTGAAGTGTTCTTCAGAATCCTACCGACAGTGAACGCCAAAGGACTCGGTGTGGGAACAATAGGAACTGCGCGTAGAGCCAACGGCTGCTTTGAAACTGAATTCACAGTCGGCGGATGAGCAACGTCTGGTGCAATAGTTTTCTGGTGATTTGCTGCAGACCGATAGTAGTATGCATTTCGAATGCGCATCATAAAATTTTTATGAATTGCCAATAGTTCCTCGAAACTCATCCGATCTCCAGAATACTGAAAATGAAAAATGTTGTCTCATAGTACTGGAAATCTTCTTGACCTACCATTGTCTTGCGTTCCGGGCCCATAACCAGTCCAAATATTGTGGAAAAATCCTCAACAATGACCTGAATTCCCTTCATGAGAGTAGTGACCATGTGCTGATGTCCAGATAATTCCACAGTCTGAAAACGATGTGCGTGTATTTGTTGGAAATCAATACTAATCCTACATTTGTTGCTTCCAGAAGATCGCACAACATCCTTATGGCTCCATTTTCCGTACCCCAATACTTGGTTTCGCGGGAGTTCAAAAACTGTGTGTCTTCCTTGGTGATCACCCAGTCATTTTGGATTGTGGGTTCGGCGATCAGTTTGGCATTCTCTTTCTGAAACAAATGATTCTCTTTGAAACACACTGTCCAATCTTACCAGATCATATGTTCCGAAAAAATAACACGTTGCAGCTGTAAATGACTGCAGCTCAGTTTCTGCCGATAAAGTGAGGAATGCTTTGGAGAAAACCATCAGAAATTCGCGAGCAGCTGTCTGAAGATAAAAAGTGTTTAGTGAATTACAGTAAGATATATAATCCGCTCGTTTTCACTGTGGAATGGTTTAGAATGGTCAAATTTTTCAATACAGCCTCAGGACAAACGGTTCATTGAAATTTACTTTCTCAACTAATCAAAATTTCCCATTTATCGCTATTTCCAACTATGAAGAAGTAATTTGTATGTTTCTGTTTCTCCAAATTTCTAATTCTCGTGTCGCTTACGTTTTTCCGCTGCTCAAGCAATCGCAACGTCGTAACACTCTCATCAACTGGCCACATTCGTTCCACGAGCAGTTTGATCCATTGTCTTATTTCACGCCTCTGGTATTTGCTCAATTTGTCAAACCACGACATGTTTCTGTAAAAAGTGTGTCAGAAGAGTAAAAGTTATGTAGTGAAAAAGAAATGAGGATTTGGCTATTGGAGAGCTGCGTTCTTTCTTCCGGGGCATTGATATGGGGTTGGAGTGTACGAGGTAGGTTAGAAGCGAGACAATATCAAAAAGGATACGATAGTGAAAAAAATAATCGGAGGAAGTTTAGTTCCAAGAACATTATAGTGACAGTGAAGACCATGAGTTTCATTCGTAACACCTCAAAAGTATTGGCTCGGCATTTTCAGTTTGCGTAAATTTCTATCTGCCCTTGATACTTAATTTGTGCTAACATGTCCAATGAACAGTATTCGGTTCCTCTGGGAACACCTACTAGTGAGGAACACATACCAGCTGGTCATGTGCACTGTCGGAATGATGACAATGTTATCCAACAGTGGTCCGCCAACTCTCTTCGCCTTCCCTCCACCTCCATTTGCGGCACTTTTGGAGACCTCTGCGCGAACGAATACCATTCGATACGATAGACAGAACGGCATGAAACACGCCTGCCCAGAACCTGGTGGAGAAATTTTCCTCCTGATATCGTGAATCCGAACTCAAAGTTTGGAGTTTGAAATCTATCAACATACAACTTAAATTTTCAGAGGAAATTAGAAAATAGAAAGTTCATTGACGAACTAAATTCCAAAATTTATTTGAATGAGTATCTTTAAAGATGGTACCAAGGATGAGAACAAGGGAAACGAGAACGTCCACAAAAATTTTTCATTTTGAGAACTGAAAAAGAATGAACATTGTAATAAAAGAAAGTGGGAAAACTGAAAGTTCTCATTTGTTCCGACTTCAATTTTCCGAACTCTTCTTATTCACTTCAATTCTCATTAATAACAGTTCTCATATCTAAAGTTCTCGTTCATTACTGCTATCATTCCGCCAGTTCTCATCCTCGGTACCACCTCCCTAACATTCAAAACTCCTCCTATATTTTCATGAGTCCCCTATAAGTTCAATAATCCCCTATAACGGATAAGAGCCGTAAGTTCTCGTTCTATTCGATTTCAATTTTTCGAACTCTTCTTTTTCAAGTTGGTTCTCATTAATAACAATTCTCATACCCCAAGTTCTTATTTGGAGTTATCAATCCGCCAGTTCTTATTCTCGATACCATCTTTTCAATATCTAAAATTCTTTTTCATATACGCCGACGACTATAAAGGAACATTCCGACATTCTTCCCATAGTGTCTCGTGAGTTAATACGTCAGCGTATCCTCAGCAACTCTGTTAGAAGTGTGTATGGGTTCTAAGTACTGTAATAAACCAGATGGCCACGACAATGCGAGAAAAGAGAACGTGGGCCTTCCTTCGGCAAAGGTGTTCACGGTTGGGGGTCGAGGGGTTGAAGAAAACGTTTACCGACTTGCAGAACGTAAGAGGAAAAAGGGTGAAATTTACGCCAGTAACTTTTGGGGGTTGAAAGTCATTCCTTGTTCTTAATGATAATTTAATTTTATCGTAATGTCAGAAATGTATATTTGAATTTTCACGATTTTCGGAATAGGGGCTTTGGTTTCATGTCTCTGATCAGTTATGAACCATGTCACATCATTCAATTCAGAAATCTGAAAAGTATACCGTGTTCATCGATCCATTTCATGGTCCCTTGCATGCCCCATCCCCATCTCTCGCCTATTCGTTCGGTGATCGTCTGACGTAATAGTTGACGTTTGTGCGGAGGCGAATAGAACAGCAGTTGATTGGTAAGCGTGACATAGAGAGGGATAGCCCCTAGGATTAGGGGCACTTAGTTTGGACCACTGCTCGATTCGAATGATGGGTACCGTTGCGCAAGATTTACCGTGTATTGGATATGTCAGACAACCTGTATGTTGAATGGGGGATCTATCATAGCGAGGGGTTAAGTTTTATTGAGTGAGGAGTCCCTGGAGCAAAAAAGTTGATCTGTTGGAAAGGATAATTCTGGTTAACTTTATTTGTCATGAAATAAAATAAAAAAACATACAAAAATTTATGAAACGAAAAAAACGATATGTAAGGTTAATAATCAGGCAACTTTGAAGGCCGGCTAGAGAGAAACAAGATAATTTCTTAGAGTATCGGGGAAGGATAATAGAAGTGAATATCAGAAACATAGAGCGGAACAAAAAAAAGATTGAAAAAATGAGCCAGTCGACATGAAACAAGATATAACGAGTTCTGAAAAATGAGTTTGTAATACATTGAATCACTACTTTGGTGGATATTGGGTCAATGCTGGATTTGGATATTGGACGAGGGGGCGTTGGAATGGTAATGTGTTGAGGAGAAATGGTAGATTCACATTTGGAAAGACATTGAATCGGGGGTAAACGGGTGAAAATGAAGTTGTGAGGGGAAACGGAGGTGGTGTGACTTTTGGCTTGACGACTGCTTGGGTGTTAGTTTCAAGAAGTTTGCTGACTGAGAAAGGCAGTGCACTAGGAGTACGATATGAAGTGGGTGGAACGGTTACAACTGGAAGTGCAGTGTCGATAGTGGTGCCGTTGGACACTGACAAAGTTTTAGGGTCTCCAGGAGCAACGTTCTCTCGCTCACTTTGAGAAAGTGGGTCTGAGAGAAGAGGAGTCTCATTGTTTCTTGCTCCAAAAAGTTGCCGGTTCACAGCTTGCTGCATGAATGCATTCATATTTTTAAGAATGATCTCTCCAGCAGTTTTCTCGTTTTCAGACTGTGAGATATGAATCTCCATAATCTGTTTGATGCAAACACGTGATAACGAAGAGGTGTTCGGCTGGCTTTCCGGTGCCTGAAAAAGAAACTTTTCCTGGTGGAACAATTTTTGTAGACCTACAATAGGTTGGAAAGTGTTCCCCATCACTTCTCCATAAACCTTGGAGAAATCGTCGATAATGTTCATCAGTCCCTTGATGAGTGTTGAGACCTTGAAGCGGTGCCCAGCTCTTGTCCAAGACTAAAAACATATTATGATTATTCACAATTCGTATCAAATCACGATCAATCTTACAGTTCTTTGTATGATCAGGCACATCATTCTCACGGACCCTTCTTCCGAGAGCCAATACGCCTTGTTCCGGTGACTCAAAAACTCGCACGACTTCTTTCTGGTCAGAACCCAGTTTTGTTGGAGGGTTGGATCATTAATCATATTTTCACTTACTTTCTGTAAAAAGTAACTAATTTTGAAACATATGATACCAACCTTACCTGATAGAAAGACCCCAATAAGTAGCAGGCTTTTGCCGTGCACGCTGGATATCCTGTTTCCATGGCGAGTTTGTAGAACGCCGAGGAGAAGAGGCGTAGCAGTTCTTTCACGGCTCTCTAAAAATGGATCAGTGAATTGAGATTACATCGTTTAGCGAGTCTTGTCTAATCATTCTCAACTAACAAAACGTTTCAATGAAAATTTATTTTTTTACTTTCTTATAACGCTTACAGAAACCGGGAAATATAGTATCTACTTATTCTCTAAAGTTTGGCTATGGAAACTTTTCGTTTTTCTTTTCTCACCTTTTTTCTTTCCTCGACCGTTTCCAAGCCTATGCGATCATACTCCACCGGCCATTTCCGCTCGACCAGAACCGAAATCCAATTTTTCAATACTAATTGCTCCTCCATTGTCAACTGGTCGATCCAGGGCGTCCATTTCATTGATGGTAGCATGTAGGAATTCGTATTCACTACACAGAGCTGAAAAGAGATGAGGAGAACGAAAACGTGCGAGATGTGCTAAGAGAGGTATAGGCTATTGGAAAAGGCGGTCTCTCTCCCGGAGGCATTGACGGGGAGAAGAAATGGGGTACGTTGGTGGGAGGATACTGTAGCAAGAGACTGAAGGTAGTGAACACAAAATAGTATTATAGGATGAACGGTAGATAAGAGCATAAGAAACAATGGGTGAATTTATGAGATGACACAAAAAAAAACATCAATCATCAGAGGCTCCAAAAAACACAATATTGTTCTCGAAAATATTGAAGGTTTTGAAAGAGCATTTCTGAACTTCTGGTGGCCGACGCCGCATAATTTTTTTCTGATCATTTTCAAAATGTCAAAAAGTACCAGAGCAAGTTTGCAAAAAAACCTCAGAAATCACCAAGAAACATTTTGTTTGTGAGAGAGAAGTGGAATTGGCCGATAGAGGGGAATTTTTTTCTACGGTGGGTTATGGAGGAGAGGGCTCGAGGGTGACAAGAAGAGTAGACCATGTACGTTGGGGGGAGAGGGAGGTCCGGTAGCGGAGGAACAACGACAGAATTCATTAAATCAACGATGTTCAATTAGAGAGTCATAGTTAGATTTGGTATTTAGTTTCATGAAATTCGAAAATTGTGTTATCAAAAAAAAATTGTAGAAGGCTTTTTCAAGTTTTTGAATACTGGTCAGATTCCAAACAGGCCGATCACAGTGGAGTTGAAAACTTTGATTGTTCAATGATGTTTTTCTCAGTTTTCTGGTACATCGTTTCGCACTCATTACTCAGATAGTAGGTGGCATGAGTCATGCAGCCGGGGCACATTTTCTACCGTAGTAGTTGGCCAGACGTCTGCTCGGATGCTATGGCGCAACATCAATATGTCGAAAAACCTAACTGAAAGTACGGTACTAAGATTGCGTGAGCTTAGTTTGGAGGCAGATGGATGCGTCCTGTGCTCGCTGTGACGCAATTTTGGCTCATCCTAGAAGATGTCAGTGAGACCATCCGTTCGTTTGTGGAGTCTTGTATAACGATGGGTAAGGTTCTCGAAGAAAAAATTAGAAGATATTGGAAAAACAACAAATGGAGATATTGTAAGTGAGCATCAGCAAAGATGATTCCCGTAGGCAGACCAGATGATCCAGAGATTCCTAAAAAATTCGAGAAGAGCGGCCGCCGGAATCGGCCTGACTCTGACATGTTTTCTGCAGAAATCATCTCCATTGATGATTTTTTATTATCTTCTTCATTACCCCCTGCTGTTTGACGTGAGCTGTTTTGGTTATGATGTGTCGGCATGCGGTTACGCAATAAGAGTCCGTCTCTCCCCTGTCCCTCCTTCTTATGCGGTAAATCAAAGATATGCTGTGCAAACACTGGTTGATGGACGTCTGGAATATTGAGGTGCGCAGTCTTAGAGTAGCACGGTAGCCGACACAGTGGCTCGGATTATGGGGAAAGAGAATCATCCTGCGGGGGACCTTCCAGAACAGCAGTGCGAGGGAACTTTTTTTTATCAGAAGTTAGATTCTATACTGTTGAATTAGGTATCATGTTTTAGGTGCAATATGGGAATTCGCTCTAGATTCGCTTTGTTCAGAATAGAGCCAAAACCCCGGGGTTCTGAAATTAGAACATCCTGCGTGCCAAAGTTGTATAATCCACACTGACTATTTTCCAGACAACGAGTATCACATTGCACTCCCTTTATCCTTTTATAGTCGTCAGTTGGTCGGAGCGATCGTGACGTCTACGTCATCCTCAGGTGAGACAGTAGCACTGTCTGTATGTGCTGAATGCTCGATCCAAGTGCCCTAATAATACCAGCTGGTCGCTATGTTAGCGTGGGTTACAGAAGACGATGGCCCTTTTTCGGGGTGCATGCTAAAACGGGAGTCTATCGTTAGGGGTCAAAGAATCAAAAAGCGAGCACCGACACATTGAAAAGGGAATGAAAAGGGCTCGACTACGGCTATGACTGCAAACTCCAAGATTCTAATGAAGTCAAGAAAGAAGAGGAATATGAAAAGCGAGAGGGAAATTCTAATGAAACCAAGAAAGAAGAGGAATATGAATCGCTTACTTCTCAGTTATAACATCACCTCCTTTATCAATAACTTTCACCTCAGATCCTGCGATGATATCAAAAATTGGCCAGATAAAAAATGATGCTCAGTTTGTGTTCAGCAATTTGTAAGGCGACCACTTTTTTATAACTGTTACAAGAACCGAGATGAGTTCCGTCCAAGTAAACGTAATGGGTCCTTTTTTATTAAAAGATTTACGTTACATTGGGTAGGCATTGAGGTTTAGATCTTGTTGCAACTTTTGGTCGGTAACAAAAAAGTTTTTGTTGAAAGTTTTTCAATTTCCGTGTACATTCCTACATTTATGTTTCAAACGTGTGAAATGAAAGTAATATACATATACCAGTCGGTTTACGCCCCGCTGACGCGGGGCTCCACCTCCTGGCCTTCGCTTGAGTCCCCGTTCTGGAGCCTGCGGCTCCCTTGTCATGGCCTCCGGCCTTTCCAATTGAGGTCTGGAGCCTGCGGCTCCTTCGTCCGGGTCTCCGGCCCTAACCCTCTCTCTTCTGATGTCTGTCGCTTCTTCGTCAGGCCTCCGGTACTTTCTTATGTTTTTGGGACCAAAGTTTTGAACAAATCGAAAATCTAATTAAATGGGCATTATCTACAGATATTCAGAAATCTACTGAAAAAATTTCATGAAATTCGGTCAACACTGAGTATGCGAAACGGTGCGCTACATAAAATGAGCGTTGAGTTGCAGGAAAAAGCTGTAACTTGCTCAGTTTTTAAGATTTAGTAATTAAGATTTTATGGGCATTATTCCCAATATTTCAGAAATGAACTGGCGAAATTTCGAAAAAATCGGACTATTTTGAGTATGTGAAAGGGTGCGCTACACATTCGTAGTTTGAAATTTGTCACCGTTAACACTGGAATATGGGAAAAAAAGCTGTAACTTTTTCAATTTTTTAACGATATAAAATTGAAACATACTGGCGTATACTAAAAAAATTTCCAATCTTTTAGTGCTAAAACCAATAAATTCGGTAGAGAAAAAGATAAGTTACAATTTGCGACATCCAAACAATCACATGGTTTGATAAAAGAGCTGTAACTTACTCAATTTTTAAGATATAAAAATTCTGAGCATATGGGCATCATCTCCAAATTTTCAGAAACAAACTGGCAAAATTTCAAAAGGATCGGTCCATTTTGAGTATACGAAAGGGTGCGCTACAAATTTGTCGTCTCAAAATTGCCAAAATTAGTACTGAGAAAACAGAAAAAGAGCCATAACTTGCTCAATTTTGAACGTATGAAAAACTGAAACATGCGGGCATTAACTACAAACAATTTCCAATCTTTTGGTGCTAAAACCAATAAAATCGGTCAAGAAAGAGATGAGTTACAGCTGGCGACACATTTTCAAGTTTTAAAATGTTACCAGTAAAGATTGGATTTTTGACAGTCGGATTCAGTAGCCTTTCAGTACCTCGATCGAAACGTGAGATAAATGAAAAATGGCACTTTGCGCCATTTGCTTAATAACCTCCCCATATCGAATGAATCTTGTCAAAGGAGCGCGATTGTATTCACGCCAGGAGAAAAAATGTACAGAGACAATAGAGGACCCCCATCATCCACTCATCGCTCGAACGTTTATATTCTCCCCACAGTCACACGCGCAGATGTGCAGGGACAGTAGAGTGGTTAGCGCTCCTGTCTACCGGAGGAGAGGTCATGCGTACGACCCCCCGGTAGTGAGTGAGAGGTGCAACGTTGAATGGACTCCTCACCCCCTGACACACGGTCTGATGGTTTACATACCCATCCATATCTTTTGTTTTTTTTTCAACAACACAATCTAACTACTTTGGAAAACCATGACAAACCTTGGCTGTTCTGTTTTACTTTTTAAACGGTTGTTCAGACAACTGAAATTGAAACTGAAAATTTCGAGACAACGTTTTCTTTCATAACTTTTTTCCAGAATGTTGTAATAGAATTCATTTATTATTCGATATAAAACATATGAAGATCCAGAGGAAGCGGGTCAAAGCACATTCACCACCAGACATCTCAGCGTCCATCAGGATTCGATTATTTGATTTATGATAATTATCATAATCAGCAACGATCACGATGAGCCGAAAAAACCTGAGGATGTATATAAGCTTGAATCACTTCCAATTTCAACAAAAGACATTAATCGGAAAAGAAGAAGTATAAGTAGCATGATTTAGCCGTGCATGCTGGATGTCCGGTTTCCATGGCAAGCTTGTAGAACGCCGAGGAGAAGAAGCGTAATAGTTTCTCCACGGCTCTCTGCAAATGGATCAGTGAATTGAGATTACATCGTTTAATAAATCTTGTCTAATCATTCTCAACTAACAAAATGTTTCAACGAAAATTTCGTTAGTTGACGATTTTTCTATAACTCTCACAGAAACCGGGAAATGCAGTATCTACTTATTCGCGTATGTTTAGCTATGAAAATTTTTCGTTTATTCTCTTATTTTCCAATACTAATTGCTCCTCCGTTGTCAACTGGTCGATCCAGGGCGTCCATTTCATTGAAAAAATTTTGAAGTTTGAAGAAAATTTTTTTCCGTCCAGTATATAGAATTTTGAAGGAAAAGTTGAAGTGGACTAAAAAAAAAATTTCTTGAAACATTTTTTTTACTGGTGTTGTAGATAAATATGAGATACACAATCTGTGAAAATTTCAGCTCATTTGAATCATTTTCAGCCGAGTTATATGCCAACTAACAAAACTCTACTTTTTTGGCTCGGAGCATCATAACTTGAGAGCCCGTCTTTCAAAGTGCGCCAAACTTCTCATAATGACTATTGAGAGTGTTAGATACATCATATTCAAAGGACAGCCTAAAGGGACCAACTTTGAAAACGTTTTTTTTTCAATATCCGGGTGACGTCTACATGAAAGTATTCTGAAAATTCTGAAAGTTTTCGACGTTCAAAAAAACTTATATGTGGGTGACTGAAGACTTTTTTTATGATTTACAAACAAGTATATCAGATGCCTGCTCGGAAGCTATGGCGCAACACCAATATGTCGGAGAGTCCAACTGAAAGTACGGTACTAAGATTGCGTGAGTTTAGTTTGGAAGCAGATGGATGCGTCCAATGCTCGCTGTGACGCAACTTGGGCTCATTCTAGAATATGTCAGTCGGACCATTCCTTCGAATGATGAGTCTTGTATAATGATGGGTAAGTTTATTGAAAAAACTGAAGACATTGGAAGAAATAGGTTGATTAATTTCGTCCGTGGTCTTTACAGATATCGAAAAACAACAATTCCGCATGTAACAACTAAACAAGATACCTTACTAACATCATTCAGCTCTTCCCAGAAGACGAGTAGATTCTTGATTTCATTTCAGCCAGTGATCTCGTTTTATTGAGTGAGAACAACTGAACCATTCTTTGTTATTAGTGTGAAAACGAGTAAGTAACTCCCCCGCTCAAGGAACTGAGACTCTAATTCATGTCCCCTGAACAGACAATCTACATTGAAGATTCGGAAACATCAACCTGAAACAAAGACAACTTCTTGAATTTCTCGACCAATTTTATTTGACATGAACATTATTGAAAAAAGACAACAGAATGAATACAATTTGAAACAATACAATAGAAAATTCAGATGGTTAACTATAGAAGAACAACTCTGAGAATAGGAACGACAAGTGAATATAGATAATTGAAAACATAGAGCAGTACATAGAGCAGTAGAGATGTATATGTATACATAGAGCAGTATATATTGTGATTACTGAAACAAGGAATCAATGTTCCTAAAACAAGATGCAATGATGAAATATGGTGGATATGGAGCATATGGGGGTAAGGATATTGCATGAACTCTGGATTGGCGAAATATTGTTGGTCGAATGGTTGTGGTGGGAAGTATGGTGGGTAATTGTATGGTGAGGCTCCGGAAAATTGGGGTTGGGGGAAGGTTGGTGTGAATGGTGATGGGGGGAAGAACGGGAGTGACATCAATCCAGGATTGATGAGCATTTGTGGAGCAGCTGGTACGTCTTGATGACGACGAGAGCCCACCAGTTTTCTTTGTGAATTAGAACAGTCAGGTGGGGGGCTTATCTGATACAGGTGGGGGGTATATCCCGTTACCAGAATAGCCCCCCCCACCCAGTAAAGCCCCCCACACGCTTTTTGGGGCAAAAATGTACTGAGTGGGGGGCTGTGTTGGTCGGTGGGGGGGCGATACTGTGGTAGGGGGCTATTCTGGTAAATTACCATGGACTGAATGGAGTATTGAATCCTCAATCCCATTTTCACTTACTTTCTGTAAAAAGTTACTAATTTTGAAACATATGATACAAACCTTACCTGATAGAAAGACCCCAATATATAGCAGGATTTCGCCGTGCATGCTGGATATTCGCTTTCCATTGCAAGCTTGTAGAACGCCGAGGAGAAGAGGCGTAACAGTTCCTCCACGGCTCTCTGAAAATGAATCAGTGAGTTGAGATCACATCGTTTAGTAAGTCATGTTTAATCATTCTAAACTAGCAAAGTGTTTCAATAAGAATTTCGTTAGTTGACAACTTTTCTATAACTCTCACAGAAACCGACATAAACGAAGTTAAAGTGACGGGAAGGGATGCCTATTACAGGAAATACAGTGTCTACTTATTCGCTTTGGTTTGGCTATAGAAAGTTTTCGATTATTTCTCTGCTCACCTTTTTTCTTTCCTCAACCGTTTCCAAGCCCATGCGATCATCCTCAACCGGCCATTTTGATGTCTTAGATGAGCACGGTAGCCGACACAGTGGCTCGGATTATGGGGAAAGAGAATAATCCTGCGGGGGACCTTCCAGAACAGCAGTGCGAGGGAACTTTTTTTTCTCAGAAGTTAGATTCTATACTGTTGAATCAGGTATCATGTTTTAGGTGCGATCTGGGAATTCGCTCTAGATTCGCTTTGTTCAGAATAGAGCCGAAACCCCGGGGTTCTGAAACTAGAACGTCCTGCTTGCCAAAGGTGTATAATCCACTGACTATTTTCCAGACAACGAGTATCACATTGCACATCCCATTATCCTTTCATAGTCGTCAGTTGGTCGGAGCGATCGTGACGTCTACGTCATCCTCAGGTGAGACAGTAGCACTGTTTGTATGTGCTGCTGAATGTTCGATCCAAGTGCCCTAATAATACCAGATGGTCGCTATGTTAGCGTGGGTTACAAAAGACGGTGGTCCTTTTTCGGGGTGCATGCCAAAACGGGAGTCTATCGTTAGGGGTCAAAGAATCAAAAAGCGACCACCGACACATTGAAAAGGGAATAAAAAGGGCTCGACCAAGGCTATGACTGTAAACTCCAAGATTCTAATAAAATCAAGAAAGAAGAGGAATATGAAAAGCATACCACAATTTGAGGATCTGTGAGTCTTAGTGAAGATTGAAAGATTGCGAAATTTTGCAGATTTGCAGATTGAAGTGAAGACGTTGATGATGACGTTCGGAGGTGATTATCTGGGATGAAGGCTGAAAGTATGAGAGCAAAAAGCATCAGGGATACTGAAACCGTCGTAAAACATTGTTTTTTTAGTTATACAAGCTTTGATCTAATGATAATTTATTGAAATATCGCTTACTTCTCAAGTTCAGTTATAACATCACCTCCTTTATCAATAACTTTCACCTCAGATCTTGCAATGATATCAAATATTGGCCAGATAAAAAATGATGCTCAGTTTGTGTTCAGCAATTTGTAAGGCAACCACTCTTTTATAACTGTTACAAGAACCGAGATGAGTTCCGTCCAAGTAAACGTAAGTGGTCCTTTTTTATTAAAAGATTTACGTTACATTGGGTAGGCATTGAGGTTTAGATCTTGTTGCAACTTTTGGTCGGTAACAAGAAAAGTTTTTGTTGAAAGTTTTTCAATTTCCGTGTACATTCCTACATTTATGTTTCAAACGTGTGAAATGAAAGTATTATACATATACCAGTCGGTTTACGCCCCGCTGACGCGGGGCTCCACCTCCTGGCCTTCGCTTGAGTCCCCGTTCTGGAGCCTGCGGCTCCCTTGTCATGGCCTCCGGCCTTTCCAATTGAGGTCTGGAGCCTGCGGCTCCTTCGTCCGGGTCTCCGGCCCTAACCCTCTCTCTTCTGATGTCTGTCGCTGCTTCGTCAGGCCTCCGGTACTTTCTTATGTTTTTGGGACCAAAGTTTTGAACAAATCGAAAATCTAATTAAATGGGCATTATCTACAGATATTCAGAAATCTACTGAAAAAATTTCATGAAATTCGGTCAACACTGAGTATGCGAAACGGTGCGCTACATAAAATGAGCATTGAGTTGCAGGAAAAAGCTGTAACTTGCTCAGTTTTTCAGATTTAGAAATTAAGATTTTATGGGCATCATTCCCAATATTTCAGAAATGAACTGGCGAAATTTCGAAAAAATCGGACTATTTTGAGTATGTGAAAGGGTGCGCTACACATTCGTAGTTTGAAATTTGCCACCGTTAACACTGGAATATGGGAAAAAAGCTGTAACTTTTTCAATTTTTTAACGATATAGAATTGAAACATACTGGCATATACTAAAAAATATTTCCAATCTTTTGGTGCTAAAACCAATAAATTCGGTAGAGAAAAAGATAAGTTACAACTTGCGACATCCAAACAATCACATGGTTTGATAAAAGAGCTGTAACTTACTCAATTTTCAAGATATAAAAATTCTGAGCTTATGGGCATCATCTCCAAATTTTCAAAAACAAACTGGCAAAATTTCAAAGGAATCGGTCCATTTTGAGTATAAGAAAGGGTGCGCTACACATTTGTCGTCTCAAAATTGCCAAAATTAGTACTGAGAAAACAGAAAAAGAGCCATAACTTGCTCAATTTTGAACGTATGAAAAACTGAAACATGCGGGCATTGACTACAAACAATTTCCAATTTTTTGGTGCTAAAACCAATAAAATCGGTCAAGAAAGAGATGAGTTACAGCTGGCGACACATTTTCAAGTTTTAAAATGTTATCTGTAAAGATTGGATTTTTGACAGTCGGATTCAGTAGCCTTTCAGTACCTCGATCGAAACGTGAGATAAATGAAAAATGGCACTTTGCGCCATATCGAATGAATCTTGTCAAAGGAGCGCGATTGTACTTACGCCAGGAGAAAAAATGTACAGAGACAATAGAGGACCCCCATCATCCACTCATCGCTCGAACGTTTATATTCTCCCCCAGTCACCCACGAAGATGTGCAGGGACAGTCGAGTGGTTAGCGCTCCTGTCTACCGGAGGAGAGGTCATGCGTACGACCCCCCGGTAGGGAGTGAGAGGTGCTACTTGTAGTGCTTCTCTATTCACTCCCCCTGACACACGGTCTGATGGTTTACTTACCCATCCATATCTTTTGTTTTTTTTTAACAGCACAATATCACTACTTCTTTGGAAAACCATGACAAACGTTGTCTGTTCTGTTTTACTTTTTAAACGGTTGTTTAGACACCTGAAATTGAAACTGAAAATTTCGAGACAACGTTTTCTTTCATAACTTTTTTTCCTGAATGTTGTAATAAAATTCATTTATTATTCGATATAAAACATATGAAGATCCAGAGGAAGCGGGTCAAAGCACATTCACCACCAGACATCTCAGCGTCCATCAGGATTCGATTATTTGATTTATGATAATCAGCAACGATCACGATGCGCCGAAAAAACCTAAAGATGTATATAATCTTGAAGCACTTCCAATGTCAACAAAAGACATTAATCGGAAAAGAAGAAGTATAAGTAGCATGATTTAGCCGTGCATGCTGGATATCCGGTTTCCATGGCAAGCTTGTAGAACGCCGAGGAGAAGAGGCGTAACAGTTTCTCCACGGCTCTCTGTAAATGAATCAGTGAATTGAGATTGTCGGATTCTGATCCGATGTTTTCCTGGTAATTCATCCTTAAAGCCGAACAATTCGGTTTCGAATTGCCGCCGTATTCCTGTGCAAACGCGCTCCCGCGATAATCACCAAATGAGGCGCGAATTCAAGCTCTCGGGTTTTTTGAACGCCGAAATTCTTCAGTCTTGATTGCGCAACGGCACCAGAAGTGTGCGTTGTAATTTCGTTTCTCACGGTTACATTCGGTTTAAGTGGTTTTTATTGGTGTTTCTGGTGTTAAAAGGTTTTAAAGGTGCTCAATAAAAGATTGAGTGAATTAAAAGTGTTTTCATTTGGTTACAAAAGTGTTTCAGGTCATTTTGAGTCTGAATTTGCAGAGTTTTGAGTTGTTTCAATTGTAGTTTCAATAACTTGGGGGCCGAACCGGGGACCTCTCGCACTGCGCGGTTGCTCTGTCTTCTCATGTTCATCTCTCTCATACAACAATGACTCACTGGGTAAGTCGATTTTGCCTTCTGAGCGAATCCTCGGAGAGCTCCCAAATCCCGCACTCTTTTCCATGATCTGCAACTCATCATATTCTCTTCGTCCTTTCTTTTCCGCATTCTCACCTATTCTTGTATAGCTGTTCGAGTAGTAATTGGCCTCTTGGCACGCGACCTGTTTCTCTAACTTTTCAGCTTTTTCCTTCCAGGCCTCTTTCTCTTTCCTTTCCACAATCATTCGACTCTTATACTCGGCCGACTGCCGACTTGCCACCACTGCCTTTGCCTTCCAATCCGTCACTTGTCGTTCATTCGTCGACGATTCTTTCTGTAATAATTCGTCTTTCTGAATAAGTTCTTGTTGCATTCCGTGCATTCTGTCAATCAGCTCTGCGAAATCCTCTTGTGATTTTATACCAACCTGTTGCATGTACTTCGGCGGCGGTCTTTCTTTTGTATCATCGTAGTCGGTGGGCTCTTGTGTGGTTTTCTCTTGTAGTTTCACCTGTAATTCATAGCATTGTTCTGATAACTGTTGAATCGCTTCATCTGCTTTGGCACGATACACACCTCTATCTTACTAGGGATCGTCTCCACAAGTTCCTTCCACCCATCCACCTCCTGTCGGTCCATTGTCATCGGGATGACAATTAATGCCAAGTCCGTCTTCTTCTGCTTCATCACAGTCAACACTTCCTCACATTTATTCCGAGTATTCAGCTTATGGATTCTTTGATCGAGAATGGGTACATCCGCCAACTCCACACCATCTACCAAAATCACTTGGACTGCTTGGTGTTGAATCAAGTGGGCTCCAAAATGCTTCTGGAACAACGTTGCTCGATAAGTATCGTAGGCCTCTTTCCATCCCGCAATTTCTTTCACATAGATTCCTAGAGACGGGCATTTTGACAGCCGATTGAATGCATCTGCATCTGGCACATTCGTATTTGCACCCAGTGTTGATTGTGACATTAGCAGAAGCTCATTATCCAATATTTCATGAACCTGCGCATTCGTACTAGGTCTCGTCACATTCAACTCCTTCAGCAATGTTAGCAGACGTACGAATTGAGTAGGCGAAGTGGTCTTGATCGCTGGTCGCTGATTGGTCCAAAACGTGCAAGGAGTTGGGCACCGGCACACATACCGATCCCTGCAATTCACATAATTACACTGTGGGTCACTCATTTTGTCAACTGTATTTATGCTCTCCACATCCACTGTCACTCCGCGCGCTCTAGCTCTCTTTTTTACTGTCTCAATTGGAGTGTCATCCATTTCCGCTGGCAATATTCGTAGATTATCAAAAGGGATGACCAACACCTCTTTGCTTTTTCCCCAAGTTGGAACAACCGTGGCTGAGTTTTGACTACACGACACCACTCTATATGGTCCACGCCACTTGTTAACTAACTTTGGACATTGTGCTCCTAACTTTTCGGACGGTATTTCCACCAACACACGACTACCAGGTTGTGGATATTTGCGTGTTTCTGTGTTATGCTTTTTGTCGAACAAAATTTTCCCACGTTTACATTCCAGCTCGGCATTCTCTCTAGCCATTTTATGAGCTTTCAGTAATTCTTGAGTTATCAAATGTTTGTACTCGTCCATGTCTACATAAGAAATGCCACTGGCATCCTCTCCGATCATTTCAAGCGGTCCCTTTGGATCTCTTCCCGTCATCAGAAAAAGTGGTGTATCTCCAGTGGTTTTATGTGCGATTGTGTTATATGCATATACTGCGAAAGGCACTTGTGCATCCCACTCCATGGGTACTGCTGACTTTTTCGCTATTATGTGCATTATGGTTTGGTTGAACCGTTCCACAGCTCCATTTGCTCTACTGTTGTAACCTTTTGTCATTATGTGTTCTACTCCCATCATTTCCGTGAATTTTTTTAATAGATCGTTTGAAAACTCTTTTCCTTGATCACTCAGTAATTTTCGCGGAATTCTGCATTCTCCCATGGCCCACCTTTCAATGAATGCCTTGAGCACCGTTTCTGCACTCTTGTCTGGTATTGGAATAGCAGTACCATACTTTGTGAATAAGTCGATAACAGTTAGAATGTATCTATTTCCCATCGTGGAGCGTCCTACATCTATTAGATCCATTGCCACAATTTCTAGCGGATACGATGTTTTATATGGGCTAAGAGGAGCAACCATTTTGTTGTGGCTGTTTACACATAGACATTTTGGACATGCTCGAATGACCTTCTCAATACCCGCCTTCATTCGTGGCCAATAAAACTTCTGTTTCAGCTGTTTGAACACTTTGTCGATGCTGAAATGACCTGCCAACATTCCTGCATGAGCCTCGGTGATGATAGACAATCTTACACATTCTGGCACCACAAATCTATTGGCATCCTCCATCTCAATATTCCTCAGTGTTTTCCCAATTAGCATATAGTTTTCTACCAAAATTTCTTTCTTGATTCCAGGCATTTTTACTCTCCCACTATGCTCCCCATTCTCCAATAACCTTATCACTTCAGCCCATCCTTCTTCTTCCTTCAGCCATTCTAGCCATTTACTGGTGTCCCACTGTTTATCTTTTCTAGTATCTTCACTAGATTTTCCTTCTGTTATCTCACTGATGAGATTTGGTACTTCCACTGTCTCCTCATGTTCTTCTGACAACACCGGACATCCACCTCGACTCAGCGCGTCTGCCACCGTATTTGCTTTGCCAGCTACATATACTATTTTGATATCATACTCCAGACATTCAATGGACCAACGTAACAGTCTATCTGCCAATGGGGAACCTTTTAGAAGATATACCAATGGTTTATGATCTGTATATACTATGACTGGAGTTCCATACACTATAGTCTTGAACCTTCGCAATGCATGCATCATTGCCAATGCTTCCAGATCTGTGATGTGATATCTCGTTTCTGCCGGTGTTAGTGATTTTGACATGAAGGCAATCGGATGTTGTTGTCCATCCTCTGCTTCTTGTGCTAGCACTGCTCCTACACCTTTTCTCGACGCATCAGTATAAATGAGGAATGGTTTCCCACCGTGGATAGCTGCCTCCACATCTGGTTGTATCAGTACTGGAGCAGTACACATGGCATTCAGTAGCCCTTGGAAAGCCGCCTCTTGTTCTTCACCCCAACACCATGCTACTTTTTTAGATGTCAACGGAGTCAATGGAGAAGCCAGTTTTGCAAAATTTAGAATAAATTTACGATAATACCCAGTTAATCCCAGAAACGATTGTACCTCCTTCACATTTGCTGGACGACTGAAATTTCTTATCTTTTCCACTTTCAACTCTGCGGTTTTTACACCGTCTGGAGTGATCTTGTGGCCCAAATAGTCAACTTCCTTTTTTGCGATGTGGCATTTGCTTGCTCTCAATCTCATTCCACTCTTTCTAATTCTCTCCAACACTTCTTTCAAGTCATGCTCATGTTGTTCCATCGTTTCACTTGCAATCAATAAGTCATCTACATATACAAACGCACATTTGCCTATCAGTTCTCCTACAATCGCCTCCATAGTGCTTTGGAACACAGCCGGTGACGTGACCAATCCAAACGGCAGAACATTCCATTCGTACAACTCACTTCCAATGGCAAAAGCAGTGATCTGTTTGGAAGATTCTTCCAATGGGATCTGCCAGTATCCAGCTAAACAGTCAAGTGTCGAGAAAATTTTCTTTCCTGCTAGCGACTGTAGCGTGGCCTCAATGTGTGGTAGTGGGTGTGCATTGTTTCGCACGACCTTATTCACTCTCCGATAGTCGATACACATCCTAACACTCCCGTCTTTTTTCTTAACCAAGACAACAGGTGAAGACCATGGTGAGTTACTCTGTCTGATGACTCCTTGTTGAACCATTTTCTGTAGCATTTTCTTTATCTCTTCCCTAATGGCCATTGGAATTGGACGGGGTTTCTGTCTTATTGGTTGTACATCTTCTACTAATTCTATCTCACATTGCACCGCTTCTGTTCTACCTAATTCCTGATCACTAATAGCAAAGATGTCCTGGAACTCTTCCACAACTCTCCATACTTGCTCTTCTTTTTCATCCACGATTTCTTGTTTTCCCAGATGTTCACATATTGTTTTATGTCCCCAACCGTCAGTTATTGAAACTACAATTGAAACAACTCAAAACTCTGCAAATTCAGACTCAAAATGACCTGAAACACTTTTGTAACCAAATGAAAACACTTTTAATTCACTCAATCTTTTATTGAGCACCTTTAAAACCTTTTAACACCAGAAACACCAATAAAAACCACTTAAACCGAATGTAACCGTGAGAAACGAAATTACAACGCACACTTCTGGTGCCGTTGCGCAATCAAGACTGAAGAATTTCGGCGTTCAAAAAACCCGAGAGCTTGAATTCGCGCCTCATTTGGTGATTATCGCGGGAGCGCGTTTGCACAGGAATACGGCGGCAATTCGAAACCGAATTGTTCGGCTTTAAGGATGAATTACCAGGAAAACATCGGATCAGAATCCGACATCCCGGTTCCTTTCGAGCCCCTCCTTCATGGCAAGAATCACACCTGAGAGACTTGAACTATAGACAGAATGGGTTATGAAGTGGCCCTAGATAATGATACAATTTGGTGACACTTAAACCGAGATTAACTCATTAGATGACATGGTTGGGGAAAACTAATTAGAACAAAAGGGTCACTAGAAAAACTTAAACTGTTATTACCTAAAACTTAATGGGATGGGGACTCATAAAGATGACATAAACAAAAAACCATAAGTAAAACTCTCACAACAATTGAGAGACAAAATGAAACAATATTAGAATTTGATTGAGATAACAGTTATCGGCGAGAGTTCAATGAACTGTAATGTCGAACTGACTCCAAATTGTTGGACTGATCATCTGGCAGATCCTTGAAAACTGGTCATGTGGCTCTGATATACTCGGTGGATCCTTCCTCGGACGGAACTCGTGACGAGTGTGACCGTGACTGATGTACTGGCACTGTGATTTGTCTGGTGGTGGTTTCCTTGGGCACGACTCCATACTGATATCCTCCTTGAATGGTCTCGGCGGATCTTTTCTCGGGCGCCATTCCTCCTTGGATCTCCTCGAAGTCACTCCATCATCATGGCGCACTTCTCGAACGTCATCAACCTCATATGGAACATCGTTCCGTTGATAAGCTTGTAATAAGAACTTTTGATCCCACTCACTCAGATTGTCTGGTGGATCAGTCCTTGGCCGCGTTTCCTCCCGGATCCGACGTTTCATTTTCTTCTGGGAAAACACGCCACCGGCGTCATCCCCCTTTTTTTCAAGCCCTGCTCTTCCAACGACTGGTGTTGGGAAAACGACTGACTTTGAGAACATCCTCATTTGCTCTTGAGCCTTGCAAAACCTTTCTACCGTACTCGGAAAGTTTGTTAGAGACTTTTGTGTTGGCTGCTGACAATCAACAATGACCTCAGTCGTCAACTCTTTGCTCTCATTTCGTTTTTCGAAAAGCTGGACAGCTTCCGATCTTTCTATTGCTTCTGTGACGAGATTTTCATCCTTTGAACAACTCACTCTTACTGGTTTTCTTTCTTCTCCATCCATTGCTCCTTCACAGCATTCTCTCAGAACTTCGGAACTGTTTTTCACCCCTTGAACACTTTCCTCTTCATTATGGACCTTTTGCTGACTCTCGTAACCTTGTGCATTTTTCAGAGATATCTGAACTCCTTCAGACAATTTCTCCTCCCTGCACCACATGAAACTAGAATCCTCTGCAATTCCTTTAGCAGATTCATCTCCACTGTAACCATAATAACCAGACTCATCTACCATTCCTGCTATAGAATCATCTTTACTACTCAACTCAGCTTCATATTGTCCAAGACCCGAGAACTCATATTCAAGTTTGTGCTCAACAATATCACTTTCTGACATTACACCGCTTGAAGTTTCCTCCGCAGCTTCCTGTTTCTTTTCTTGTAACTCAACCATACGAATCGTCAACAGTTTGACTTTCTCTTCCCACATAACCCTCTCCTTTCTTTCTACCAGCCATTCCTGCTCCGACTTTTTACAGTCTTCGAGACTTTTCCGCATTTCTTCCTCCTGCTCCTCTTTTTCTAATCGCGATTCATACTCCAGTTTTTTACTTTCTTCGAGCTTTCTCTGCAGTATTTTCATGACCTCACAATGCTGTTGCACGTGCTCAATGAAACCTGTAACTTCGTCTTCTGTTTTGAATCCAAGTCTTTGTAGCCAGACTGGAACTTGTTCATTGTCCTGCACTTGTTTCTCACTCATTTGCATTTGCAATTGGTATGATTGCTCTGCTAACCATTGAATTTGTTCATCTTTTTCTTTTATTATTTGGTTACTTTCTTGTGATTCATGACTTGAAGTTACCAATTGTTCAATGATTTCATCTTTCTCTCGGATGATTCCATCTTTCTCTCGGATGATTTCCTCCTTTTCCCGGATGATTTCCTCTTTTTCTCGTATGATTTCCTCTTTCTCTCTAATACTTTTTTCATACGGTCTCACAATGTTTTGATGATGACTTAATGATCCTCTCGAAAACTTTGTCATACCCATCAACACCTCATTTCTGATGTTATCATCCTTCATTTTCCTATTTTTCCGCTCATATTCCCAGCGAACCTCATCGTCTTCCATCAGTGTCTCCTTCTGCGCCTGAGAAGTCGTCAACTTTTCATCCAAATCTTTCTGTCTTTCCCGCTTGAAATCACTCGAGAGTGGCATTTTTGACGCTAAAATTGGCTAATCAGTGACTTTTTGTGCAAAAACTGCTTAGAATCTGCTTGAGAACCACTGAAAAATCCAGAGAATTCACCACTCGAAAATCGATAATTGTCCTTTTTCTCTGAAAAATCCGATTTTTCTCGCTAACTTTCAATGCACTTGTGAGAATTTCAGAAAAAGAACTTGGAAATCCTTTGAGAACGTTCACACAATGTTTCGAGCTTCAATCAATTGATAATCCGAGCAGAAAACTTGAAAAATCTGAAAACTCAGAAATCCACTTTTTTCACACTATCTTTCCACTTCAAATCGAACGAGATCAGATCTTTTTGCTGTTGATGTTAGTTTTTCGACACGGTGATTCAATTCCGACCACGAGTGCAGCTTTCCGACGTCGACAAAGACCTTTCCGACACGAATTATACTCTTTTCAATGCAAAAAAGAGACTTTTCGCACCAATTTCAGTTCAGATTTTTCGTAGAACAGTCAACTTTCAGGCAATCTTCTTCAGTCGGTTTTGATTCTTTTGAAGCAATACTCACTAAAGTTTCCGTCGATCAAACTGGCGAAACTCTCACTTTCCGTCCGCAAAAATCGATAATCCGATGCGACGCTGCACACGGAAATCCAGGAACTCGTTGTCCGATTTAATAGTTTTCTTTCGATGAATGCAAAAATTCCGCTTCTTTTCCGATGAAAAAGCACGAAATTCCACACCAACACAATCAGCCAAGACAAGAACTGTTTGCACGACTTGTGAACGAAATTTCACCGATTTACTTCCGTCCCAGGTCCCTGACACTGAACGAACAAACCGATGACAATTTCCTGACAAATAACTACACAATTAAGGCACCAGATTCAAACGATTTCACCACAATCACACCAAACTTTCACGGTTTTCCTTTCGTCCCAGATCAACGATACTGAACGAATAAACGATGAAAATTTCCTGTAATCCTCTAACAAAATCACTCGATTACCACTTCAAACAATCAAACGAACCGGGCCAGCGACACCGAACGAGTGAGCGAATGAACAAAACAAGCGAACGAATCGAAAAAATCAAACAATCTTCTCCGAACCGGGTCAGCGACACCGAACGAGTGATCGAATGAAAAAAAGCACGAAACGATTGAAAACGAGCGACAAAAAGACACGAGAACAACCCACAAGTGGTTAACTTGCTTTAAAAAGACGGTTCGGCCCCCAAGTTATTGAAACTACAATTGAAACAACTCAAAACTCTGCAAATTCAGACTCAAAATGACCTGAAACACTTTTGTAACCAAATGAAAACACTTTTAATTCACTCAATCTTTTATTGAGCACCTTTAAAACCTTTTAACATACTTGTTCATCTCGTCCATGTCGTAGGTCTAAAGAATTCGCGCCTCATTTGGTGATTATCGCGGGAGCGCGTTTGCACAGGAATACGGCGGCAATTCGAAACCGAATTGTTCGGCTTTAAGGATGAATTACCAGGAAAACATCGGATCAGAATCCGACATCCCGGTTCCTTTCGAGCCCCTCCTTCATGGCAAGAATCACACCTGAGAGACTTGAACTATAGACAGAATGGGTTATGAAGTGGCCCTAGATAATGATACAATTCGGTTTCGAATTTTTTAGACCTACGACATGGACGAGATGAACAAGTATGTGGAACTGTTGAATGATTGGAAGAGGACAGATGGCAAACTGACAGTGATTTCTCCGGAAGAACCAGTGCAAACTCGCAGAGGATTCTGCCTCTATGTGGTCTCTGACTCGGAGTCAAGAGAAGGACATTGGCGGATCATGAGAACATTGCTGGAGGAAAAGGAGGTGAAATGCCCAAAGTTTCGAATCAAGGAGCATAGAGAGAGTTTGTTGGGTTCCGGTGCTATCCAGACAACGGCTACAACTGTTCACAGCAGAGAAGGCACGTCTGGACCAGTGCGCCCAGTCCGACATCAGCCACCTCGACATAATCCCATGCCACCGAGGGAGTCGTATGGACGGTCATCTCAATTCCAAGGAGGAAAATCCCCATATTAGTGATTTTTCTCTATGATTGGTGTTAAAGTTAATTAATTGTTTTGTTGTGTTTTACTGACTGGTTTTGGTTTCAGCGATTTTTTATTGCTTATATACAATCGTGTTTTTCTGCATTTTCATTAAATTATTTGTACCCGTACCCCAGCACATTAAGTTAGGTAATAACAGTTTTAAGTTTTATAGTGTCCCTTTTGTTTGTTAGAAGTAGTTCCCCACCCATTGCATCATCTCATGTGAGTGAATTTTGTAGTATCAGTATCTATGCCAGTGCAACCCATTCCTGTGTGTATTTCAAGCCCACGTTTGTGTGATTCTTGCCATGAAGGAGGGGCTCGGAAGGAACCGGGATGTCGGATTCTGATCCGATGTTTTCCTGGTAATTCATCCTTAAAGCCGAACAATTCGGTTTCGAATTGCCGCCGTATTCCTGTGCAAACGCGCTCCCGCGATAATCACCAAATGAGGCGCGAATTCAAGCTCTCGGGTTTTTTGAACGCCGAAATTCTTCAGTCTTGATTGCGCAACGGCACCAGAAGTGTGCGTTGTAATTTCGTTTCTCACGGTTACATTCGGTTTAAGTGGTTTTTATTGGTGTTTCTGGTGTTAAAAGGTTTTAAAGGTGCTCAATAAAAGATTGAGTGAATTAAAAGTGTTTTCATTTGGTTACAAAAGTGTTTCAGGTCATTTTGAGTCTGAATTTGCAGAGTTTTGAGTTGTTTCAATTGTAGTTTCAATAACTAGATTACATCGTTTAGTAAATCTTGTCTAATCATTCTCAACTAACAAAATGTTTCAACGAAAATATCATTAGTTGACGATTTTTCTATAACTCTTACAGAAACCAGGAAATGCAGTATCTACTTATTCGCGTATGTTTGGCTATGGAAATTTTTCGTTTATTCTCTTCTCACCTTTTTTCTTTCCTCGACCGTTCCATGCTCGAGCGATCGTCCTCAACCGGTCATTTCCGCTCGACAGGAACCGAAATAGAATGTTTCAGAACTAATTGCTCCTCCGTTGTCAACTGGTCAATCCAGGGCGTCCATTTCATTGAAAAACTTTTGAAGTTTGAAGGAAAAATTTTTTTTTTCGTCCAGGACGTAGAATTTTGAAGGAAAGGTTGAACTGGACAAAAAAAAACTCTCGAAACATATGTTTTTATACTGGTGTTGTAGATAAATATGTGATACACATTTTCAGCCGAGTTATAGCCAACAAAAAAAACCACGGCTTGGAGCATCATAACTTGAGAGCCCGTCGTTCAAAGTGCGCCAAACTTTTCATAATGACTATTGAGACTGTAAGACACATCATATTCAAAGAACAGCCTGAAGGGACCAACCTTGAAAACGTTTTTTTTTTAATTTCCGGGTGACTTCTACATGAAAGTATTCTGAAAATGTTCGACGTTCAAATAAACTTATATGTGTGACTGAAGACTTTTTCTATGATTTACGAAAAAGTTTATAAGTTTTGGAAAAAAAGTTTACAAGTTTGAAAAAAGTTATGAATCGCTGAACAAAGGTACACTCACCATTTCTCGCCACTGTAGTTGGTGGCGTGATTCATGCAACAGGGGCATATTCTCTACCGTAGTAGCTGGCCAGACGCCTGCTCGGAGGCTATGGCGCAACATCAATATGTCGAAGAACCTAACAGAAAGTACGGTACTAAGATTGCGTGAACTGGGTTTGGAGGCAGATGGATACGTCCTGTGCTCGATCTGACGCAACTTGGGCTCATCCTAGAATATGTCAGTAGGACCATCCCTTCGAATGTTGAGTCTTACATAACGATGGCTACGGTTTTTGAAGAACCTGAAGACATTGGAAGAAACCGGTCGATTAACTTTGTTCATGGTCTTCACAGATATTGAAAAACAATAGTTCCGCATATAACATCTGAACAAGATCCATCAAATGACCATCAGTGCCCTCTTCCCAGGAGACGAATAGAGTCGTGTCTGCATTATAGTCAAGAGTCTTGTTTTATTGAGTGTGAGCAACTGAACCATTCATGTTTACTAGTGTGAAAACGATTAAATGAATTCCCGCTGAAACTCGGAGACTCTAATTCTTGTTTCCTGCAGAAATCATGTTCACTGAAGATTTGGAAGCATCAAACTGAAAGAAAGACAACTTCTTGAATTTCTCGATCAATTTTATTCGGCATAAACATTATTGAAAAAAACGAAAACAGAATGAATACAATTTGAAACAGCAAAATACATAGTATGTAAATGATTAACTATGGAAGAACAACTTTGAGAATAGAAAGGATAAGCGAATATGGATATTGAAAACATAGAGCAGTACATGTTGTGATTACTAAAACAAGGAATCAGTTTTCCTGAAACAAGATTTAATACAATTCAAGATCAAGTGGGGAAGTCAGAGAGGAATTGAACGAGGTCACATGAAATATGGAGTATATGGGGGATACGGATATTGCATGAATTCTGGGTTAGCGAAATTTTGTTGGTCGAATGATTGTGGTGGGAAGTATGGTGGGAAGTATGGTGGGTAAGTGTATGGCGAGGCTCCAAAAAATTGGGGTTCGGGGAAGGTGGGTGTGAATGGTGCTTGGGGGAAGAACGGGAGTGGCATCAATACCGGGTTGATGAGCATTTGTGGTGGAATTGGCTGCATTTGTGGAGCCATATCTTGATGCTGTGGATCAGCAGGTATGTCTTGGTGGGTCCTCTGTCTCTTGGAGCGACTATCTCCAGCGACGATCTGAAAATCTAGTATCAACAAAAGTTGTCACTGAAACATTTACTTACGGATAGTTGTCTTTTGCGGGACGGGGTCGGTACTGGACTGGTTGGTTCGATCTTCACCTCCCTTTCCATGTCTGGGAGAGGGGCATCTCTCATTGTCGATGGTGCATTTGATGAAGATGGAACATCTTCAGACTGGGGATCCTCCGAAACCGGTCGCTCCATTGGGTTGATTTGAATTGTCGAATCGGTATTTTGAACATTCACAACGTGCTCCGCAGGTGGGGATCCGTTTGTTCCTGATGGACTGGATGCACTTCCAGACTCCTCGACGGAGATCGTGTCGATGTCAGAAGATCCGGTTTCTTGAACCATTGAGTTGACCTGCTCATCTCCTTTGAAGAATGTCATCGAGAGCCGTGGAGCAAGTGCGGCACAGGTGTTCGAAGCAACCCGAATGAGGTCTTTGAGAGATGCAGTGCTTTCCTGGGCTGCAGGTTCTGTAGACGGCGTCCTATCGGGTTGTTTCCCAATTGAGTCCGCGATCCAGGGAAGAGCAGCAAGAAGAGTGGGTTGGAACTGCCAGTATTGGTCAATCCACGCCTGAAATGTGTTAAATTTGAAGAACCTAACGCTATTGACTACTTACCTTCTGCTGCTCTTTTGTAGCCGCGAGAAATATTTTAAAAATTATTCCAGCGTGGACGTTTGAGATAACGTCAATCATTCCTCCGTAATTTTTCATTTCGGGTGTCTGAAACAGTTTACTTTCTCGTTAAGGTGGGAAAACACATGTGGTTGTAGGGAAGACAAAAAGAGCGCATACTTCTCACCAGGGTGCATAATGATGACAGGTAGATGAGACGTTCCCCCAGGGCGAATGGGGCGGAGCATGGATAGGAACAGTAGGATGAGTTAGTCGTGGAGATGACCAATACGTGTCGATGTGCCGATGACAGCTGTTCCTGGAATACTGTATAGAAAAGCAACTCATGAAATGGAAAGTTGAGAATCTAGAATGAGAAGAATTACGATTAAAAAATTTTCCTGGCTGGGAAATGATGGATCTGTTTGGAAAAAATGAATTGTCTCAATGGTCCCAAAGAATGGCCCCAAATTGTTGGGTTACATGGTTTTTAGATCCGAATCGTGCCTACTTTTTTTGGGACAATACTTAAGTTTGAAAAATGTTCAAAAGTTGATGTGTGGGAATTCACAGTTCATAGAGTGCGAATACAAGTCCTCAGCAGTCCAAAGGTCAATTGAACATTTATAAGCTGAACATTGAAATTTCCAAGCAATTTCACCATTGAAATTCATTCATTTTCAGATATGGTCTTCACAGTTTGTGGGACAAACACGTATCAACCAAGACGATTCCAGGACACATTTCTCTGTCACGGACATCTGTGAGCTGAGATGTTTTTTCTTATCTTCTTCATTACCCCCTGCTGTTTGACGTGAGCTGTTTTGGTTATGATGTGTCGGCATGCGGTTACGCAATAAGAGTCCGTCTCTCCCCTCTCCCTCCTTTTTGTGCGGTAAATCAAAGATATGCTGTGCAAACATTGTTTGATGGACGTCTGGAATATTGAGGTGCGCGCTGTCTTAGATTAGTACGGTAGCCATCACAGTGGCTAGGAATATGAGAGGAGAACATAATCATGCGGGGGACCTTTCCAGGACAGCAGTGCGAGGGAACGTTTTCGTCAGAAGTTAGATGTCTATAATTTTGAATGATCGGAGGTCTCTCAACTTTGTGTGTATCGGATGAAGCCGAAATCCCGGGGTTCTGATATTTGAAAGTATTCTCTTAGATTCCTCAAAAACCCATTCCCGGTTCAAAAATTGAAATTGAAGTGTGGATATTTTGCTCATGAGATTTGATTTATTTTTTTTCAAATTCATAAACTGCGCTGACTATTCTCCAGACAGCGAGTATCACATTTGTCAATTTGTATATCCGATTCAGTTCTTTTCATTTCACATAACCTGGTGTAATCTTTCCCCTACTGGGTACGTAATTTGCAACACATTCAAAGAAAGTCCTTTATCTTCTCATAGTGGTCAATCGGTCGAGGCAATCGTGACGTCTACGTCATCCTCAGGTGAGACAGTAGCACTGTCTGTATGTGCTGAATGCTCGGTGCAAGTGCCCTAATAATACCAGCTGGTCACTTTGTTGGCGTGGGTTACAGAAGACGGTGGCCCTTTTCGGGACGCATGTTAAGAGAAGAGTCTTTCGTGGGGGTCAAATGATCAAAAAACGAGCGCCAACACACAGAGATGGGAGTTAAAAAGAGATTGAATACTGCTGTGACTGCAAACCTGGAAATTCTAATGAAACTAAAAAAGAAGAGGAAATTGAAAAGCAAACTACACTTGGGCAGTTTCCGCAAGGGTGGGGGCGCAACGATCGACTTTGAGGTTTTGAATAGATGGTTTCCAATAATTTTTTTTTCAACTGAAAGTTGTTGCTCTTCAGATTTTCATTTTTGTTACCAATTGTTATTGAAAATATCTAGCCGGAGAATTAGGGAACTTGGAATAAAACTCTGGTCTAAACGACTTCTGAACATTCATGAACTCATACTGAAGATCAAATTCCCCAAACAATTTCATTACTGAACATTCATTTATTCTTTTCATATACACCCGAGCTGTTCTATATATTCTTCAACTTGACAATGCATCCCATCGACATTACCAATATTCCGACAGCCGAAATCTCGAAGGAAAAGATCCGCCTAGTAAAACGGAATGAGAGGGAAAAAGATAGATTACGCGAAATCAATGATGCTTTCGATGATTTGAGGAAGTTCCTTCCAGCATGGTCTCCACAGTTTGTGGGACAAACACGAATGATTTGTGTTTATTGAAAGATCAACCAAGACAATTCCAGGACACAGTTCTTTGCCACGGACATCTGTGAGCTGAGATGACTCTTTATTACCTTCTTCTTTACCCCCTGCTGTTTGACGTGAGCTGTTTCGAATATGGTTTGTCGGCATGTGGTAACGCAATAAGAGTCCGTCTCTCCCCTCTCCTTTTTTGTGCGGTAAATCGAAGATAGACCGTGTTGTGCAAACATCAATAGCTAGCCATCTGGATTTTTGAGGTAGTGTCTGAGATCGACCCGGTAGCCATCACACTAGCTGGGATTATGGCAAAAGAGAATAATGATGCGGAGGGTCTTCAAAAAATTTGTACGTGAAAACGTTTCCCTCAGAAGTTAGATATCTAGAAAAATAGGAAGTCTTGAAAACAAAAATTACACATTTATTAAATATACCAGTAACAAACAACTTATAACAGACAGTGAAAAATATATAGTGTAATATATAACAAATAATAAATGGGGACGTTAGAGTTTCAATAGTGTTGATTTTCAGAACTGCTAGATCAAAAAATGTTGATTACGTTTACCGAAAATTAGTACTAAATAATCAACTCGGATTTTTGATCTACCTGAGCTGAAATGAGCGCCAAGAACAGAAAAAGAAAGACGATAATGGTAAATTTCTAGTCTACTAAGCATCCTAATAGTAAGCGTTAATTGGATAAACTTGATGATACTGTGCTAATTCAGTAGAGACTTGGCGAGGCGCCGTTGACGACTTCGGGAAGTAATAGTATTGGGGTGGGGACCACGAAGAATAGGTGGTGGGGGAATTGGAATATGAGGACTGTTGAGAGGTCGGATGAAGTTGGTCCAGGTGAGAGTCCAAAAAAGACAAGTCGCCTTGAGATGGTGGCAGGTGTTGGATGGGCTTCATCTGGAAGTATGGAAGAGTTTAAGGGGGATGTGGCGGGAAATTCCAACTCTTAAATTTTGAGATAATAGGAGTTTGCAAAGAGTTTGATTCATAGAGAGATAGAGAATATGGATTCTGAAATGGTTGCTTGGTTTTCTCACATCTCCGAATCAACACTATCTTCTCTAGAACTGCAGTACTCCTTCTCCTACCAACAGTATTCCTTTCCCGTCTACAGTACCCCCTTTCTCACCCGGAACATAGTACCCAACATATTCGTCGTAGTTTGTGAGAGGCCATTTGATAGGGTGTGTACGAAGTTCACTGGCGTTGGTTGCTCGTTGTTTTCGAGAGTTTGTTGGAGAGTATTGATGTAGTTTCTGCAAACAGATAATAAGGTAGTTTAAGTGTTGATTTCTGATTATAAGGATTCAGAAGGTCATCACAAAATTTTTCATTGTTTGAATTCAAACAGATAATTCAGTTGGCAAATTAGTTTTACCCTGAGAATTTTTTTTTGGAATTGTCTAAAAAAACTGACATCGCTAATCTCAATGTCTCAATCTTGGTGAGTTTCCCATCTTTCGTGGGGACTGGAAGGAACTTCCTCAAATCGTCGAAAGCATCATTGATTTCGCGTAATCTATCTTTTTCCCTCTCATTCCGTTTTACTAGGCGGATCTTTTCCTTCGAGATTTCGGCTGTCGGAATGTTGGTAATGTCGATGGGATGCATTGTCAAGTTGAAGAATATATAGGACAGCTCGGGTGTATTTGAAAATAATGTCTGGTGGTAAAGATTAGACGATGGACGGGGTGGTATAAAGGGGTGGAGTCACAAGGGAAGGGGGAGACAACACATGGACTGTGGATAAAGAAGGCCAGCTCAGAAGAAAAGGGTAATGGTGTAACATGAAAGAGAGTAAATATCCAGCTTTTTCGAAACTTGAAACATTCACATTCTTCGAAACTTGAAAGTTTTAGGAGGATGATCGATTTCAGGGAGGATTCAGGGCAATAATGTTTTTTGTTCTGAACTATGTAATCTGCTGATTCATAATATCATAATAATTGAAGATGTTTCCAAGTTCCCGAAAAATCGCCTCAAACAGGCCATTTCTGAAGAAAGTGGCCTCCGCTCTTTGTGCACATTTTCTACTGTTTTTTTTCGACTTCCCTTCCAACAATTGATGATGTTGAATTTCTATACAGTTGTGTTGCTTTTTTTATCATTCTTTAAAAAAAACAGTTGAAAATGGGCAAAAACGATGTCCGTTAGAAGCCACTTTCTTCAAAAATGGCCTCATTGGGGCGACATTTTGAGTGCTTAGAGAAATTTTCGAGCTGTTTCATTACGATATTTCAAATCAGCACACTTGATTACTGTTTTTTTCCGAGGAGAGTGTTAACTCGTGTTTTTTTCCTTTCAGTTTTAAACTTTATCGCTTTCTGCTAACACACTAATAAAACATCCCTTCATCTTCCCGTAGCGGTCAGTCGGTCGGGGCAATCGTGAGGTCTACGTCATCCTCAGGTGAGACAGTAGCACTGTCTGTATGTGCTGAATGCGCGGTCCAAGTGCCCTAATAATACCAGCTGGTCACTATTTCAGCGTGTGTACAGAGGACGGTGGCCCTTTTTCGGGATTCATTCTAACCGGGTAAAAGAAGAGTCGTTTGGGGTCAGATTATCAAAGAAAGCGAGTCTATGCACAAAGGGGTAAGAATAAATTGGGGGACGGTAAACTGCCACGTACATGTACGACCATAGTGATGCTGATAAGTTTGAAGAAAAGAGGAATTTGAAAGCTGATGTACTGCTTTGATCTTAGTGATTCCGCAAGGGTTGGTTTCAATTCAAAGGGGTAAACTTTGAATACTTGAAACTGTTGAAAAAAAACCAGAAATCAAAACTCGAGGTCCCGAAATTATTCGCGTCAAAACTTACTGGACAGGCATCTTCCAAAGAAATTGTCAACAGTGAAAATGAAGATCGACTTAGAGTTGTTTCATGTACTCATAACACAGCGGAGTCCAATTCACCCTTTTGTGCTGAAAACTACCTCAAACGAAGCTTAGATTTAAGCTAGATATATTAAAGATATGTCTGAAATCTTGGGTTTTTGTCACTACCTTCCCCGTCAGAGTGTGCTCACTTTTCCAACCAATTACACTTTTTCGAACCCATATCATTTTTCAGAAGTGTTGTCATAACCAATGATGATCATAACTTTTCCTATTTTATTATTTCATTTTTTTTCTTAAAATTTTCAGTCTGTCTACGTAATCAACCTTTCATCTTTCTTCATCTTTTTTTCTGGTTACATTCAATGTTTACAGCCATTCCCCATTTCGTTGACAGTGGCCGTTTTGGTCATTACCTTTGATAAGGAGCTGACAACAGCTTATCAGTGTTTCGAAACATTAAAAGTTGAGAAATAGGTTTGAAAATGAAAAACAAAGTGTTTTGTTTTGGAACCATTGAACGGAAAATTATACGAAGAAATTTTATTGAGCAAAAATGGACAATGAATCTTCAAGAAATAATTCAAGAATTCTGTACAGAAACGGGATAAGCTCTGAAACACTGTGTACAAAAAGTCATATAAGGAATGAATTGGCGGTGACTAACTAGTTGTAGTTAGAGAGAAAAACCCGTTTTGAAAACGGTGTATTTTAGTAGGATACTGGAGGGGGTAACACTTGTGAATTTAGAATGATCCATTTTCCTTGGCTGCCGCATTCTTCGACTTTCGGAAAGAACGACTTCTGACCCATTCATTGATCGCAGAGAGCACACTTTTCTTCTTGGATCTCGTGGAAGATGACGTGGTGTCCGATGCTGCAATCGACTGTGCAGCGTTTGGGAATTCTTCCTCCGATCCTTCATGGATGGTCTAAAAATATCATCTTATGATTTATAGTGATGGCTGTTATAATCAAATTTGACAAGAAACTGTCAAAATTAGTTTTGACCTCATTCCGGTCACGAGTTTGATTTCTAGTTGGTGCTCATTAACACCGCCGTGGAGTGTACACGTACCGTGATTGGGGCGATGACGGATGGCTGATTTGCATTGGTTGTAAATTCTTGCGCCATTCCATCCTCCTCGTACTCCTCCTCGTCGGTTTCGGTGATTGCCGGGCAGCGCGAGGCCAGATACGTGTAACTGCGACGTTTGCATCTGTAAATATACATTTTGTTAGTTTTAAGGCAATAACAATAAAAGTTAAGAGGAAAGGTTTCGAAAGTTGGGGGTTCTGTAGAAAACATGATAAGCCAATTAACCCAAAGCTACAGTATCCTAACAAACTACAGTACCCTCCGCCATCAAGTTTCAAGTCTGTCATTCACAGTTCCCTACGTGACCATTCGCATGTTATCGAACTCTTCCAATTCTCAATACTTTCACATTATCCGGGTTTAACACTCTTCTCATTTTCGCAGACGTTTTGTCGTCCGGCACGTTTCAGAACACATGAACACGCACACAAGAGGAGACAACGCAGCACTTTGCCACACTCTTTCTAATCTACCTGGCTGATCGCTCACAGTACCTACACATTTTCTACCTGTCAAATGGAATAAGGATCTTTTTGGGGTTATGTACCTTGACTCTTGTCGGCGACTGCGAAGCATTAGCATTCTTTGGTGTTTATCGAGAAGAGAGTCGAGAGAAGTTCCTTCTTTTCCTGAAAAAGGTTTCATTTGAGTTTTTATATACAGTAAGACTAGATCTCACCTGGTGCAATTTTGGGGGTCAGTTGTACTGTAGAAGTTCTGGTTCTTTGTCTTGGTTGGGGCTTCTTTCTCTCGTAGAGATTGAATTCTGGGCGGATGACTGGCGAGAAGAGGGCCATTGGTGCTGAAAAATTAACTTGTTGAGGGAAGGCACATGTAAGAAGCAAATTAGAAAAATGAAAAATGCAACATCTGCAAAAACACATGCAAGAAAAAAGAAAAGATAACTAGTTGTTTCAGTTTACTCCCCTCCTCTTCTCAACCCCTCTTGACTTTTATAGAACCTGCCGGAGGGCACACTGATAGCGGCGAAGATCACTTGGCAAATAAAACGAGTAGTTGGAAACGAAAGGAGATGGGAGAAACAAGGGCTGGTCGGTGTCAAATAATAGTTCACCCGTTTTCGGAAATTTATGATAAGGTTATTGGATTATTTCGGGAGGAAAAAAAGTGTAGCAGAGCTCCGTGATGATGACTTTCTTCTATCAAAACAGAGAAGAATGTTCTAGAAGAGTGATAGTAGTCGGAGGAAACGTCTTTCAAAAGTGAATGGTAGGAGAACACTAGTGGGCGGTGCTTTAGGGGAAATAACAAAAAGACAATGAGTCATTTAACCAGGAATTCCCAAATGTGATCAGTGACCAATTGTACCCCATTTCGGGTGGAATGCGAACTCTCTTTCTACCTTTCACTAACCGGATTATGACAGACATTCGAAGTTTGACCCCGAGAGGGTAGTGGAAGAATGGAAGACCATTAGGACTTGTTGGAGTAACACGTAATGGTTTTTGTGCTATGTTAGGGAATTTCAGACTGTAGTTCTAATTGGGATGATGAGTTTTAGATATTGTAATTTTCTTATTTACATTACAAGTCAAGAATTTTAATCAACTCAATTAGGGTCGAAGTCACTTCGCAGGTTTTCGGAATCCACAAAGTCAAAAGTGAGGTTTTAGATGCTATCTCAGATTTACAACTTCAGAACGACACCTGGAAGTTTGTGAAGAACTACAAATTGTAAAACTTAATGGAGAATCTAAGGATAAGGATTACGGTTGACTCTTTATATATAGCTTTTTTATTTTTAATGATGAAAATCTACAGTACCCCTGATTCCCCAATGAAAACACTACCACAAAAACAGTAACAATCCAGAAACTTTACTTATCTCCTTCTCATCAATAACAAACATTTTTCGGATCTCTGCCAAAAGTTTGAATCAAAAAACAGAAGAAAAGTCTAGTGAAATGGCCCGCCAACTGGAACAAGTTCCGTCTTCACTATCAGATGATAATGTTGTTTTAAGAGGGACCGTGTGGTTGCACCCATCTTAACCTAATAACAAAACACTCATGACAGGTGACAGGGTGGTTCCCTGTGATTTTTGACGCGACTTTGATTGTTAGTCGTGGCTTGCAAAAGCAGAACTTCCGAGTAAAAATTGAGAAAAACAAGAGGAGCTTTTCGATTTCACAACCATGAAGCCTTCTTATATAGTTGTTCCGTTTTCATCGTAAAATCAGAACGGGCGACGATGAAATGCGTTATCAACCTAATTTCCTGCTATTATGACTGTGACTAAGCGGCTTTTGACGCGTTGAGACCGGAGCACAAAGGGTTTCCCCAAAAAACCCTCCCCAATGCAAGTACGTTTTGACACATTCAGACATTGAGGAGATTTTGGTGGGGGAATTAGCTGGAACTGATAATAGGAACCTTTGAACACAATGGGAGACAACTTTTGACTGTACGAATTTGAAGTTTCCAATTTTCAGAAAAAGCAGCTTATTTTGGATGATAACAATAATCAGTGGTTCTTTGAGAAAAACGGCGAAAAGTTGGAATTTGAAAAAACAAACCGAAATTTTTTCAAAGTTTTACACCTTTACAGACAAAATAACAAAGTATTTTCTCTAATGAACCGGAAGCTGGTTTCGTCATTCTGATTTAAATTTTTTAGTTCCTATAACTCCTTACTGTCTGTTTGATCCAAATTATATTGGTTTTCTGAAAAAGGTACGAAAAATGGTTAAGTACCAAAAATGTTGATTTTGAACATTTTGTTAGTTGACAACTTTTTGATAGCTGTTACAGGAGTCGAGATAAAATTGCTCAAAGTGACAAGAAGTAGGAGCGGTCTATTAGTGGAAGTTATACATGTGTCATGTCGCTATATGATTAGTGGCCCAGTAAGGAGGAGGTTGTCAAATCTACATTTTTGAAATTTGCATTCGAGCTTCAGAAAATGCTTCCACAATTCGCTCTTTTTTACTTCAAAAATCTAAAGTCTTCTCTATGCTCTCTACGCTCACTACTCAACGGAAATTGTCTTTCTGATAAATTGGAGTTTCACAAATGTGAGGTGTATATAGACAAAAGCGATACATTCACAAGGTTCAGTCTCTTACTCAAAGATCTCTAACAAACTTGAACCCAGTAGTCAAAACCATTTTCCATCAATTTTCTGGTTCAATGACTTGTTTGAAACCAAAACCACTATGTACTAATTAGCCACTAATTCAACACCACTAATTCGACATCAAACCAAATTCAATTGTCTTCCTTGTCTTTTCTCCATTTTCTCACCAACCAAAGGGTTTCCCAACGACTATTCTTTGATAAATGAGGACGGGATCGTAAACGTCTCATCAAAAGCTAATAAAAATGTGTCCCCCAAACTTCCGGTCTGGAGAGATATATCTATTTCTGGCCTCGCCCTCAGTCAGATTCTAGATTGTTGATGATTAGCAGTCTGTATGTGTGTGTTCTTTTTTTGTTACTTGATCTTCCTTGTTAGGGGTGTGAAAGCAAATATCGGAAGATCAGATGTTGGGGAAATGACCGCTTCTTATCACTATTTACACTCAATTAGGAAAGAGCAAGGAGCACTTACGTGACATAACATGCGACAGGTCCATCTTTTTCTCTGTAGTTTCGCCTCTTTTTCGGTCGATTGCGTATCTGTAAATTTTAACTTCCATATTCAAGTTTGACAGGCATATGACTAGTCGAAACGTGAGATGGTTTAGACGGAAATAGCAAGGGAAAACTTCAAATCGGTTTATGAAACGTGTGAAGATGGGAAAAACATGAGTCAGGTGCACACGAGAGAGAGGAAAACAAAAACCATTATGAAAGTTTTTTTCAGTTTGCAACACTGTTTTGTATTATCAGGGTTGAAAGGCGTGGAGGTGGGTTCTCAATGTAGTAATATGCAAATTTGGAGAAACTGGACAGGTTTTGAATATTTTCTGAGTCATAACAGACAAGATTCCGAAATTTCAAAGATCCAGGTGTGGTGGTCAATATTTTGGTTTTCGTTTGTCAGACAGCAGATTAGTCTGTGGTTATGAGGGAAAGGAAAACAGGTAGCAGAGCGTGTGAAAATCAGAGAATATGTATAATATGGTGGTGAGCAAATGTGAAGAGTGAACACTGACTGAAAATGTCATTGATGATGAGACGGACATTTGAAATATTGCTAGCGAGTGTGAAGAAATGCAAGATACGATAGAAACAGGATGAGAGAAGTTTGAAATAAATTCCCACTTTTTAAAAACTACTATGTTCCTTCTGAACTTGACGTCCAGGCTTTTCAAGTTCACTTCGTTTTGTCTTGAGTATGTCAAATACCGAAAAAACCCCAGACGGTAACAAACGGGTGGGTCAGTGTCAAACTTCAGAAGCTTATAACGAATAATTTTTGGAACACAATTTCTAATTGGGAAATGTCAGAAATGTGATCATTGAATTTCCATATGTGATGTGTACCCTTGAAAGAAGCTCATAAATCGGATCGTGAAGGTTGCATACAGATTTTGAAAACTTAGGGATTCTCAATGATACCCATCCCAGTTCCATTGTCACATTCACAACATTCTTTAGGGAGCAACAACTGTAGAAACCAATCTGGATCAAATTTTTTGAAGCCAAAGATTTGAATATTCATCAGTTACATTAAAAATTACCCACAGAAGGTTTCTGTTTACAGTAATATAAACCGAAAATCGCAACACGTGGCCTGCTCAAACTAGAGAACCAGGGTTAACCCCCATTGAAATGCAAACAATCCGTTTAGGAAAAACCCGATCACCACTGTTTGATATTCGAAAACCGAAGAACATGAAGGAAGTAATCGAAAACCAACGATTGGATTAAAATTCAAATGTTGCATTTTCTGTCTGCAATAACAGATCAAAAAGGGACTGTTAGTTGGTGGTGTTCGAACAAATATGTTTATATAGAGGAAGTGAGTAAATGTCAGTCTAACGGTCACAAGACTTCCGGTAGGAGTTGCTAAAACCTAGTCATGTGAACACTTACACAAACAAGGTGAGAAAAAGAAAAAAAATTGAAAGAAGAACAAACTAATGTTCTTGTTTCCTTATCTGTTTGCACCGGGAGAAATATAATACACTCATATTCTATAGACAGAATTCACATTAAATCGGTCAAAAGTTGCCAAAAATTGACAGTTTTTAGTGAAGTGCCATTCTTAGTCTTGAGTCTCAAGTGTTTGAGAGTGGGAAAGAAGAGAAACTAAATTTTTTGAAACAATACGTGTCAAACTTTGTTGACATTCGAGAAACTACAGCCAATTTTTTGATGATGGTTTCGACTTTGTATTTGAGCTAATAAGGGAAGCAGTAGCTATTTGACACTGCAAAACAGTTGATTTGGTTGAGGGTTCTTCGAATTCGAGAGTACTGTAAAAGTATTCTCAGACCTGGGAGCCATTTAAGTCGACATGGGAACAAGCAATAATGTGTTTAGTTTGAAAGAAGGGTGTCTGAAACTTATACTTCCAGGTTCAAATTCAGCTTTCGAGAATTCTGAAGTTTACTTATAGGCTCTCAAAGTGCCTGAAAGTGTTTTTTTCCTTGAAAAATAGACTTGGTAAGTCTATTTTTTGCACTGAAGAGGCGCCAACGGCTCAAGGCCCCTAAGCGGTTGATGGAACGCACAAAAACTGTTATAAAATTTGATCGGCCTGCATTCTTTTTTTTGAGCTGTTATTGACCTATACCAGATGAGAGGTTGTCGTCACGTGATGCCAGAACATTTTTTATTAGGTTTTTATGCGCCATCCTTCTATATGGAAATAGGTCTTTTTTACTAAGAAGGGCTTTGGGGAATCTTTTTTTTTCAGTTTTTCTTCAAGTAGAGCAATGATTGAGTATTAGAACCTCGTTTTCAGTAAAACAATTATTGAAAAAATTATCAATGCAGTCTTTCCGCTTATAGATGTTTGTTTGAGATTGTTGGAAATCTTTTTTGGAGTTTTCTGATATTTTGATCTTCTGCTTCTGTGTAATCTATTTTTCCAACCCATTATAGTTCTGGTGACGTCGAAAAACATTACTCATGACGTTTAGTGTCCCGTGAAAGTAATCCTCAAGTCTTTTTCCGGTTTTGTGCCTTTCGAGTCGTTTGCTCGCTTTCTCTCACAGAGTCGAGGCAAGCGGAGAAGAAGAGCCTTGACTGAAAAAGAGAAGAAGGCGTGAGGAGCGCCCGAGAGCACTCTTGCTCACAATTTTATGGCCGTCTCTCTCTCCCTAAGCCGTTTTGCTCTTTTGGCAGGCTACGAGAAGTAAATGTGCCCTCGTTTTGGCCGCGCTCTCTTTTTCCTTTGTTTCTTGTCAAACAGAGCCGAAGCAGAAGACGAAGAAGTTGAGCAAAAACGTCCCTTCTTGCTGAAGAGGACGGCGGAGCTGTGTTTATACTTTCATTCTCACTAGTGTCTTTTTCTTTTTCGTCCCATCTACTCGTTTTCCCTCTCCTCTATGTTTAAACATTGTCTTTTTTTCAGCACTTCTTCATTAATGAAAACAGAAAGATGGATTCTCTTCTTTTGCTAGTCAGACAGACTTAGAATCAGACTCTTCTGTCTTCGAGGAATTTGAGATCAGCGATGACGGCGAGGAATATCAAGAACGTTGAATGTAAGCCCAATTTCTATTAAACTTTGCTAGTTAGGAAAGCAATTTTAGATTCTACATCTTTGTTAACAGTTTGCTTGTGAAATCAAGTTTGTTAGATTAGTTGGGCGGAGAATCTTTGAAACATTCCATAAGCTTTCATAATTGTTTTTAAATCTCTCATTTTGAAAGTTCAGAAACACAACACTTCTTCTGATATCTTCTGTGTTATCTGTTGTTCTCATTCAAGATAGTTCTCGGGCCTCAGTAAAACAATACTCATGACGTTTGTCGTTCTCATCTGATTCTGCCAACTTTCTCCCTTTTTGTGACTTCCAAGTTGTTGGCTCGCTTTCTCTTCAAACGTTGAGGCAAACGAAATAAGAGGAGAAGAGCAACGTGACTGAGAGAGAGAGAGAAGAAGACCTGACGATCGAGAGAAGCGCCCGAGAGCTCTTTTGCTCACAATCATCTAGCTGTTTTCTTCTCACACAGCTTTTTCGCTTCTCTGGCAATGTACGTAAAGTAGTTCGCTTTTCTGCCCGCACTCTCTCTTTTTCATGTTTTCCTTTTTCCCTCTCGTCAAACTGAGCAAGTGCAGAAGACGACGATTATCGGCGAAAAACGTTGTCCTTCTCAGTTTGACGAGTGTCACGTCTACTCTCTTTCTGTCTTTCTAGTCGCTTTGCTAGTTTTCTCTCGCAAAGTCGAGGCAAATGACAAGAGATAGAAAGAGCCCAGTCACTGAGAAAAAATGGAGACGTGACGCGCCCGAGAGCACTTTTGCTTATATTCTGGCCGTTTTCATCTCACTGAGCCGGTTAGCGCTTTCGATAGACTACAAGAGACAGGAATACTCTTTTTCGGCAGCGCTTTCCTTCTCAGTTTTTTTTTCTTGCAAAATACTCACCAAAAATATTCTGATGGCAATTCTCTTTCCTCCGCTTTACTTGCTGACGCTGATATGTCTTTCAATCTTGAGTTGGCAAATGTGTTCTGATTCCATAACCCAAGTATGGGACATGACGGCGACCGGCAGAGTGAATGTCGTGTCATCGGTAAGTTCATGGTCTTCTGAATGAAGATGTCCCCATTGCAGCCCTTCACTACTACTATTACTCATACTTAAATGAGAATTCTTATTCTCCAACTTCACTTGCTGGACGCTGATATGTCTTTCAATCTTGAGTTGGCGAAATTCATTTTTGATTGCACAACCCAAGTATGGGACATGTCGGCGACCGGAAGAGTGAATGTCGTGTCATCGGTAAGTTAATGGTCTTCTGAATGAAGATGTCCCCATTGCAGCCACTCACTACTCTTATTACTCATACTCTGATGACTATCCCTATTCTCCCACTTCACTTGCTGGACGCTGATATGTCTTTCAATCTTGAGTTGGCGAAATTCATTTTTGATTGCACAACCCAAGTATGGGACATGTCGGCGACCGGAAGAGTGAATGTCGTGTCATCGGTAAGTTTATGGTCTTCTGAATGAAGATGTCCCCATTGCAGCCCCTCACTACTATTATTACTCATACTTTAATGAGAATTCCTATTCTCCCACTTCACTTGCTGGACGCTGATATGTCTTTCAATCTTGAGTTGGCAGATGTGTTCTGATTCCATAACCCAAGTATGGGACAT
>LR543277.1:0-91559 GCA_900536305.3 Caenorhabditis sp. 40 LS-2015
AGCAAAGTTCCTGCCGGCAGGTACCCAAAACATTAACCTGCCGTAGGGATACGGCAGGAACTTTTCATTAGCCTGCCGGCAGCAACTTTTTTCTCGTCTGAGAACTATGTAATTTTCTCCATTAATGGTTTCGTATTCACCATTGGATTTTCGATTCGGTCGGCAGAAACAGGTGAAAACTTCTAATTTCATTCCACACTTTCCAGTGAGCTCTAACCTCAAATTCAAGCTCTCAACAACCCTCTTTTTGTTCAATTCTGTCTCCTCCGGAAATCCATTTCTCATCTCGTATATCGAAGCGGATATCTCCAGTATACATGTTTCATTTCTCACATGTGGGGTCCTCTGAAATTCGACCTTTTCGTTTCATTTCCTTTCTCCCCAACCTAAATTTCATTTGCCTATTTATTTCATTTACTCCGTCTGTCTCGATTGCTTAGAAAACAAGACGAGCCGATCAGAAAAGGGAATATTGTTTTTCGGTGTTGATTGTGACTAGATTGCATGAAAATCGAGACAACCAATGTCTCGTTTTCTATTCTCACACGTTTTCCTATTTCTCTCGACGGACAACCTTCAAAATTCTGAAAATAAATTCGAGAATCAATGTCCGAAACCGGTCAATATGACTCATAAGTTCTAACACCCTATTTATTTCGTCTCGTTTTCAGAAAACGAAGAACTGATCTTTTCAGCGAAAAACGATTAGACAGAAAATAGAGAAAAGTCTGATTATTTTTTAATTGCCTGACCACTTGACCTTCAGTTTACACAACCTAATTGAGTATTTGTGAGTGTGTCCGCACGTGCTTTGGAAGACTTGAATTTTTGGGAATAGAACACGTCATCTGAATTTTGAGGATAGAGTTCAGTACGGTACTCAGAAGACACCAAATATGGTCGAGTGTTGTTCTTTCTTTTTAGTGAAATCAGAGAAAAAGAAGTTTCCACAAAATCACATGAGATTTCGTACACGGAAATTCGCAGTAGAACGGAAATTGATATATTCTGTTTCTGTCTTCTGGTCACACTGCCAGATTTAGGAAAAGAAGGAATTCGATGATGATGATGATGCTGATCTGTGCTCACTTCCTGAACTGTTGGCTTAAAATAAAAGTTTGCGGAAATTGAAATCTGGTGAAAACTTCTAAAAGAGTTAGTCATTGCTGCGATTTCAACTAACTCGTCACCCTGAATGGTGTTTGAAAACTATATGTTCTTAAAATTCTGAAGTTTCCCCAAGACAACTCAAATGTGTTCCCATAGAGTTGTAGAGTTCTCAAGTTTCTAGACAACTCTTGTTCACACAAAACAAAACCGATTTTTGAAAGCTCCTTTGCTCCTCGAGAATACACATTCCAACCATCTTCACAGACTATGAGATCCCTTTCTCTCTTTCGAAAAGAAGAGTGGATCCCTGAGAACGCTCGGGTTTTTTTTTGAAGCAGTTCCCACACTCTTCCGATTTTCAAAGAATATTTTATCGTTTGTCGGAAAGTGAGCAGAGTGTTTTGAACTCCAGAACTATTCCGGTTCCTTCGTTTGTTTGGCAAGATTGGTTTACGTGTACTCAGTGAAAGAAAAATATTCTCTCACACATAATTATAAGATTCGGGCTCTGAGCACCGTGTAGAGCAGCTTTCGAATTTTCTTTTTCTCAATAAAACTTATTTATACTCAACCAAACGATCAACTCTTTCTCATTTACAGACTATCATAAGTTGGTCATCTTCACCTGTTTTCATTGAAAAAAAGTATATTAAACTATTAACAATACACTTCTGACATTGTACTATAGTTCATTGTAGAAATGTTTTTGAGATGACGAATACGGAACTATGAGGGAATTCTAGGAATACTAGGAGTCTGGATTTGCAGCTGTTTCTTCATATCAATTCAGGTTTCGTGGCAGGAGTCTCTAACAGGAAGCTTCGAGAACTTTCTGTGGTTTTCATCTTTCAGTTGTCGTTTTTTTTTGATAACAGAATTCAGGAAAAAATCTTTAACTTCTTTTTTTGGAAAACGAAAGCGGACATCGTGAGCAAGTCACGGAAGGACAAACCTTTAGCGGTGTGAATTATGATGATCGTTTGAGAGGGTTTAAGGGTTGTGATGATCCACTGGAATATCCTATGACATGTCCTGTCCAACCATTTACCCTCCAGTCCCCCATTATTTTGTCAATCTTAACACCCAAACAAGCTGACCAGCGAGTTTCTGTCTCCCCAGGCAACCAACCCTCTCATTCAATGTCTATCTCTTGTTTTCATTCTTTCTCTCCATCACCTTTTTTTAAACATCGTCTTGTAGGCTAGGCGAACTTTTTCCTCCTGCTCATCGTCTACTCTCTCCCACAGTTCTCCGATTTTTTCGCAACGGTTTCCCTGAAAAGAAGGAGAAACGGGTAGGCGTATTTTGCTCTAATCGAGTGTGACGTTGTTGTGTTTCCAGTTAATAACAATGTGATTCAAGTACTCAACTCGCATGTCCATGTGGAATCAATTGTTTTCTTATAAGTTTCTAACTAGATTTCATAGATCTCCCTGAATATCGAACCGTCCTCAGCTGAGTTGGCTTTTTGAGCTTTTCACTCGCCGATTCTAGGCGTTGAGATCAAATTATGTGAAAGATTGATTCGGGGCTCAATTCATGACGAAATATCGTGAGAACAGGAGAATTTCGAGAAGGCCTAGACTCCCAGAAACTTTTGAATGATCCCAGTCGAGTATCCCATACTCCATCCAACTCTTCTTTGGTTCCATTTACTCTGTATTTTGACTTTCAAAAATATGTCTTACCTAGAGACTCCGGAGTAAAAGTATCATTTTACACTGTTTGTTAATATGTATCACTATTTCTTCGAAAACGCTTTTTCAACTTGTAGTCTCACTTTTCTTATTTTCTCTGTTTATTGTGATGTTTTTCGATGTTTACTTTTTCTTTATATCTGGGTAGATCAGTATGATTCGACAGTCCGAAAATTGGTTTTTGATTGGTCTCCGCTTCTAGCACTGATCTGATTTTCTTCGGAAGCACATTTAGAATATGTAAAACCCGTTGAGGACTATTATGTCGTTCTGGTCTCCCACTAGTTAATCTTCGTGAAAGTATAACTCAAGGGTAACAATGACTAGTCAGCCTCATCATACATTCAACTTGCTCGTTCTCTCACTGTCTTTCTCAGACACCCTTCATTAGTTAAACCAAACGAACGGAGACAACACATTCTCAAATAAAAGAAATCGAGTTTCCTCCGTACTTTCTCCTTCATACCTCTCCAAACCCTCAATTTCTAATGTCATGAGAGCGAGAGGGGAAATTAAGTTTCACCTGGCCAAAAGCAAGAGCTCTCCAAACACTTCGATTTTTCGATGACGTTTCATTTGTTTCAAAATTAGTTTTTACTCCTAAAACAAGCTGAAAATCTGGAGAAATGATTGGTTGATTTTCAGCTTTCAGTTACACTTTCTTTTTTGAACTAAGCGTTGATCAGTACTGATTAAAAGTGTCCATTTCGTAATTTTCAGTACGAAACGATAAACTTTTAGAAGTTCGAAAAGTGGTTCCGACCAGTGTGTGATGTCCAAACCGTTCCGAGAAATCTTCGACAAATTTCATTTCAAGAGTGCACACATTGTTCGGAAAAATTGGGAGTGTCTTAATTAAAAGAAAAATCTAGATCTTTATTCTCAACGAATTTCTTCAAAAATATAACTCACCCTAGTGTTGTCGGAGGAAATGTTCAATTAGAGTTGCTTACACAAATTTTTGAAATCCTCAGGCTGGTGGGAGCCACTTTCAACTGCTTACGATTGGCCGGTTGCATCGAAAATCAAAGTCGATTTAATTTTTTGAATTTATGAATCTTAAGTTGAGGTACAGTCCCTGGGTTTCAACTCTCACAATAGAGGTCAAAGTTTTGAATGTTCTAAAAATAAGAAAATGGGAAAATTTCAAGAAAAATTGCCCGATTTCCAACCTGAAAATTATCAGAATAGTTGCACTTCGGAATCTGAATCTATAATCTCTGATTCGTAACTTTCAAACTGCCTCGTGTCTCGTTTTATCTCCGTCGATTCGCATCCCCAGAAACACCTGTGCACACTTCACATCATCGTTCAACACGAATCTTCCATCGTTTCGATTCTCTTTTTTTCCTTCACACTCGTCATTATATTTATCACATTTCCCCCTATCCCAGCTCTATAATTATTTCCAGCTGTCTATAACTCCGATTTCTGTACAGTCTCTGTTTTTCTCTTCCCAAAATCGATTTGGTCTGCTGCTCCATGAGCACCCTTCATGCTCCACTGGTTGTTTTGAGATCACCAAGGCGTATCAGTATACGAAAAAGCTAATTAGGCTTGTGTTGTTTGTCTAGAAGAAGCAGTCGCATTACTATTTTCTTTTTCTCTTTCCTCCCTCTCTTCCGTCGCCATCACAACCAACCCAAATATTCTATCTCTTGTCGAGCATACACCTTCTTGCTCGAATTCATTTCCGGCGCTTTTCCTGTTTATTCCTCAATGTCCTTTCTTAGAAGACTCAGAAGAACACAGATGGGAAATTGCGACAGTCGAGAACTTGCCGAACAAACCAAGCAGAACAAGAAGATAAACACAGAGTTGGCAACATCCAAGAAGGAGGATGAGAACGTCATAAAGTTGCTCCTACTGGGTATGAATACCTTCTTCTTGACCGGTATCATTCATAATTATTTCAGGAGCCGGAGAGAGTGGAAAGAGTACGGTGCTGAAACAGATGAGGTTTGATCTCACCTTCAGAACCTCTATCGTATTCCCCCCTTTTCAGAATCATCCACAACAGTGGCTTCTCGCAAGAAGAGTCAATGACGAAACGAAATGTTGTGTGCGCTAATACAGTGCAAGCGATGGGTGCACTAATCGATGGAATGAGAGGGTTACGAATAGATTTTAGTAATCGAATTTGTAATGTGAGTTTCTGGTACTCCAATCCAGCCTCATCCTCTATTTTAGGCACATGAAAAGCTAATTCGTGAAACTTTGAGTGAGAATACGGAATACAATCCATTCAGTGATGCCATATACACGTAAGCGTTCAGGTTCAAGTATGACATACAGAATACTTTTTTTCAGAGCACTGACTGATCTATGGGCTGATAAGGGAATGCAAGCTGCTTACGCACAGCGAGAATTGTTTTATCTTCATGATTCTGCAAAATAGTACGTTTTTCATACATTTTGGGAGAAAATCCCATAGAGAATCCTTTGAAAATCCATAATTTTTCCAAATTTGCTCCGAAAATATTCTCTCTGATGGTGAGTTCTCTCCTTCTTGACTCGAGAAAGATGCGGTAGAGAAAAGTGGGCGGAGTCTCCGCACACACAAAACATAGTGGACGGCGGAACCCGTGAGGTGTCGGCCGCTGCGTTTTATTAGGTTGAGGTGGCGCGCCGTTTTCATCGAGACCATACTATACAGAATCATTTCTGCAGTATGTATCTCGTAATTCCCATCAAATTGGTAGAGATGCCATCCGCGATGAAAGGGAGACGGGCAATCCGCGAGCGTGAAACAGCTCTTATGAGCTTGATGACCGCACGGAGCCGATTCATTTTGGAGCCGTAGTGGCTTGCTCTTCTGAGCGGATTATAGTAAAAAGTGATGACGACTTTTTAGTTTTCCGTTGTTTTTTTCAACATTACATCATCTTTGTTTCAGTTTCTTCGAAGCCCTTCCTCGGATAAATGAGCCCAATTATATCCCCTCTGAAAACGATATTCTTCATACTCGAGTTCCCACAATGGGAGTGATTGAAGTGAAGTTCCAGATGAAAGGAAAAATATTCCGAGTGTTCGATGTCGGTGGTCAGCGATCCCAAAGAAAGAAGTGGATTCATTGTTTCGACGATGCAAAAGCCTTGATTTATGTAGCCGCGTTGTCAGAGTATGATCAGGTTTTGCTGGAAGACGGAACTACGGTTAGTTTCGAACGATCTTTGAACCTAAATGTTGATAAGTTGCAGAACCGCATGCACGAATCCCTTCAACTATTCAAACAAGTCGTCAACAACAAGTACTTCGTCAACACCTCCGTCATTCTTTTCCTCAACAAAATGGACTTGTTCGAAGAGAAAATTGTTATCAAAAAGAGGAGTCTCAAACTTGCATTCGATAGTTACTCTGGTATGTTTCTTTCTCTAATGTTGTCTCTTTCCTTTTTCTCTCCATCATGTAAACACCCCTGTCTCCCACTCCACTCGTCGCTGTTCTGGCCGAGTGGTCTAAGGCGCTGCGTTCAGGTCGCAGTCCTCTCAGGAGGGCGCAGGTTCGAACCCTGCGGACAGCAAATCTTTTTAAGTGTTTCAATAGTTTTTTACAGGACCAGAAAGTGATATGGTCGCCGCATTGGACTTCGTCGGAGGCAAGTACAGAGGAATGGCAGATAACAAGGATAAGAATATTTATGTTCACAACACATGCGCCACCGATACACACCAAGTACAGTATGTGCTCGATGCCGTTCTAGATACGATTCTATCCTCTAAACTCAAGGGATGTGGATTATATTGAGATTCCTTACTATTATCATCAGAATCTCTTGTGAAATCCTCACTCATCGTGATTCGGGTGGTTTCGGTAATTTTCTTTTCGATAGATCTTTGAATAAAAATGAAATCGACACATGAATATTCAAACAATTAACAGGTTTCGTTTCTATTTACAATGTGATATGAATAGTTATTCTGTGGAAATCGGAAACTCTGAACTACACAAATTGAGATTGTTTTTCAATGTTTAAGCGATTCGAAGACGTCGTCGAACGATGGTGGTGGTGAGAGTGCGGGCTGGCTTCTTGACCATCGGATTCTGTTTCTCCTGGATCTCCGACTTGACATGGCATCGTGTCAATTCCCAGTTTGCTCATTTCATTGATCAATAGTTTCTCAAGTTCGTATCCAAACTTTATCTGATTCGCGATGAAGGCGGAGAGGACAAGCCAGGCTTCTGAAGTTATGGGGCACACTGACTTGATTCCATCGACTTCATCTGAAAAGTTGAGCATTTTCTAGTGATTTCCAGAAATGAGGGCTTACGAGAGCATCTGCGGCTGTTCACACAAGACGAACAGAATGATGACTCCTCTTTCAAAGTTTGCATCTGTGACTCTGAATGTCGCGTCGTCAATGGTTTCGGATATCGTTGACCAGAAGACAGGGAAGTGCAAGAAGTACACATGTTAGATGTGTTATCAGTACTTGAAGAGTCGGTCACCACATCCTCCATTCTACTTTGTGTTTTCTGAAACTACCGCATGCTTCTGAATCTTCATCTATTTCCCTATACCTCCACATCCAAATGGTCACTCTCCTGTAACTGTCCCGCCGCTTCATTCATGCTATTGGCGAGCCTTTCGAAATAGAGGGCAGACACTCTTTTTGGGAATCTGGAAAAAAGAAAACAATTGAAAAGAGAAAGTTTTCGGTTTCAAAAACCGTAAATCATTTGAGATTTATGTGAAGGAGGAAAGGAGACAACAAGGAAAAGTCCGATGGGAAATGGAAATTGAAATTGAAAAAGGAGAAGAAGGAATATTTTCGAGGAAGAAAGAAAAATCACCCACTTGGCATAAATTGCACCGAAATCTCGGAGAATGTCAATGGATGTGGACGGCTCTTTGAGTCGACGCATCGTTTCGATAAGAACGGTGACGAAACGCTGAAAATAGAAGGTAATTTCAGATGGTTCCTTCGATAAGAAAGATGAGATTCGAGGGGTAGATTAGTGGTCTTCTAATTGGTAATACTTTGCTCTTACCTGCACGTGAATCTTGAAATTGATGTGATTCCACCAGTTGACCTCATTCTTCAGATCTATGTAAGCGAGATACTGTGGACTCTCGGTGAAGACGTGCTCGAACATTCTCCTTCCCATCTCATAGACGGTACCTGAAAACACATCTTCATTTATTCCATTTGCACTTTTTACTTGTCTGTTCTTGTTTTGGGTTTCCTTTTGGTGACGCAAGTGGAAAAGGTCCCCTGAGAAAACGACTGGGGACAAATGTTTCGAGGTCGCAGAAGTTCGCACTCCGGTGGTTGAAGGACAACACACGAAGCTCAAAAAAAAGCAAAGCGAATTCAATTACCATCTCCTTTTCTCTTTTTCTTTTCTCACCGCCTGCCGTTTCGAGAGTCCACTTCATTTTTATAGACTGCCGTTTGAATTGACGTCAAAAAAGGGGACATTCAGGAAGTTTATCTCATGGAAGGAGACAGGCGGGAGAGATTCGTTTTAAAAGAAAATGAATGCGTTCCTGAAGACGGGATTGAATATTCGGAATTGACGACGGAATGTGACGCACGAGATGGATTGTTTTGTGAAAAACGGAAACGAAGTAAGATCAAAAAGTCAGCCGCTCTTGAAAAATGGTTTAGACTGAACTTTGCATAAGGAAATTGAGTTCGATGTGTTTCAGTCTTCAGGAATGTTAAGAAGCGTAATAGAATCAGATAAGAATGCTACAGTACAACAGTAGTTGACAGCTTTCAAAAAGTGGTCAATTAAGAAAATAACTGTTACAGGAATCAAGTCAAACTTGATCAAAGTGGCGGGGACTGCCGGTCAATGAGAGGAAATACTGTAAATTTAATGTCAAAATCAGTCTATGAAGCACATCCAGTCAAACTACTATTGACAAGAACATCATCATCAAGGAGTGTCGTTCTTCCACTTAAAAATGTTTCTCGCTCAAAGAGTCTCGGATTTACCTCTATCCATTCGGTTCCATTTCCGTGCCAACAAGGCCTTCTGATGAAGAGTCAATCCGGTAACTGGACAAACTGCTCTCCTCAGATTATTCCGATCCTTGTGTCTTGTTGTTCTTGATCTTCTGATTCCACCTCCTTCCACAGGAACACTCGTTGGTGGCCTTCTGACACTGGCACTCCTGGTAGCCGTCGGACTTTGGGATACGGTCCGTTTTGGTGTCTTTGAAACATTGTTGTTCGACAGATCGGAGCTCGATTCGCTGTTGCCCATCTGTCAAAACAAAACAAATTGAATCGAAAGATGGGAGAAAAGAAAGGAAAAGAGATAAGCCTGAAGATCATGAAGGTCATGAAACACAAGGAGAAACGAGGAATGTGTGCCCGGCGTCCGCGTGAGCCAGGAATGTGGCCGATAGGAGAAGAAGCGATGGGAGGGGTTGAGAGATATTTTGGAGGCAAGAAAGAGGGGCGGAGTAATAAGAAAAAAGGACCTCCAACAGTGAGCTCAGGTGAGAATGTGTGTTCTGTGTATTCACATGGACGAGAGACGGTGGATCATGAGTGGAGAGTGTAGTGAATGGAGTCTAGGGTGGAGAGGAGTAATTAGAGAAGTTGAGAATTGGATTTCACACAGAACTTTGACTCACTTCGTTTTTTTGTGCTTCGGGTGTTTCGGTTTTTGCGATCTGTCCGGAACACGGAGTAAAAATTTTCTCGAAGTTGAGTCAGGTTTACAACATGTCAAAATCCCAAAGATCCATTTTTGACTCCGCCTATGTTGGTCCAATGGTACCAAGAGTACCAAGCACTCTAAAAATCGGGAACTTCCCTGAATTGTGTCTGCATCGTCGGTTTATTGTTCCAGAGGTCAATGTTTGCCTCATTGTTCATTCCCATCCCATTCTCAACCTATCTGAATAGGTTCATCCGAGTGGAAAATGGAAAAAACCAAACGAAGTCGGAAAATCTACCTGTTAGACAACTGGAAGACATCAGAAGAGCTCTTGGGAAAAAGAAAGGGAAACTTTTGAAACCAAGAGGGCATACATCATGTTTTATGGTGCACTCAGCTTTATGCCACAGTCAAGACATCCAGAGTTTGAACAAATTGAAAAATGAAAAGGGGAAGAAAAAAGGACCACTGGGGAGAGGAGAGAAAAGAGATATGTATCAGAACCGACATAGAAGAAAGACAAGACGATGATATGTTTTTTCTGTGGTTTGAAGAGACAATATGATGAAACGGACAGAAAAAGTGACAGGTGGATAAGAGTCTGGCAAAAGAAAGTTGTGTTTTGAGAAGAGATGAGCAATCGAGAAGAGAACACTACTTGATTGTCCGAATTCTGGTTCAGGGAGTTACGTCGCAGTAACACCCAGGTTATTTGCTGAGATACTTATGTCTTCACGAACTTCAAAACGTTTAGAGCTCTGATCATTTAACAATAATCCCGAGTGTTAGATGGAAGTCACAGTTCAAACTTAGATTATATCATTCCCCGATTCTTTTTAGACGACTTATTCTCCAAACGTCATAAATACTTCACGAAAACAATGGATCAATCAAAAGTTGCAAGAGAAGTCAATTGCACTCGATTATCCTCGATTGTTTGTTCCCAAAACAATCTTCTTGTCCATGAAAGCGTCACCGGGGGAAAGAAAATGAGAAACAAGGAAGAAATATAATGATTCGGAGAAGTGCGCAGAGCCCAAATGGATTCATAGGGTGCTCTGCACCAGGATTGATGGACGACGGTTCCATTTGAGCAGCAAGATTTCAGAGTGGGCGGAAAGTGAGTCCCTTCTTTCCACTTTGTGAATGTGTGTCCGGCCGATTTATAAAGATTATCAAATATGCACATTTTTCTATCGCCGGAGCATCTTGGTTCTTTGAACATGAATCTTTTGGATCCAAAGTGTATTTTGTGTGAGAAGAAAGAACCCAGTCACGCGTTCGTTATTTCACAGGTGTCACCAGAGAGTGATAAAGTGATAAAACATTTGAAAGGGAAGGATACTCTGGGAGAAAATAATGATGGATAAACTTTTCTGCAAGAACTCAAAAACTTCACATCTTGAAAGAGATGAATCGAAGATTTCGAGGTAGTCATGAAACGAGTCGGAGAAGAAATCTGGGGGTAGATTGTTGAATATTGTTGAAGCTTGACAAAACAAGGAGCTGCCCCAAGACATATCAATTGAGCACACCAAAACGCCTCCCCCTTTTTCTTACATCTCTCCCCTCCTCGGGGGATTCATTCACACGGGTCTTCTGTGGCGGCAAACGCTTTAAAAGGAGCAACACGATGGGGGGTGACACCAGCACACGAAATTGTTGCCATTTCGTAAACGACTGTGTAGAACAAAGTCTGGTGGTGGTGGTGGGGGAGTATATAGGGAATGGGCATGTTGATAAATGATAGTTAGTCTTTACTCGGAATGTACCCGAGTTGAAAGAGTAACGAGTGTCTGGCAGATGATCTGACAAACAAGGAAGTTGGTTATAAATCTCATCGAACTATCTTTTTGGTTTTATTCCAGAAGAAGCAACAAACTCGAACTTCTGATCTTCAAATTCTGTTCTGATGCTCTCCTACCGTAGTCCCGCGCGCAAGAAGTGTTCTTTGAACATATTTCATTTCCTTCCTTTCTGCACCATAATCAAAAATTAGATTCAAATAAAACATTCGTGGAAAAGTAGAAACTTTCGGGACGGCCCCACTTTTCTAAATTGGATTTGTGGGTTCCGAAGGGACAGACATCATAAAAATGTTTTATATAATTCCACGAAGGACTCTGACATGAAAAGAGGAGGAAATAACTTCCGCCATGGAAAAAGATTGAAGAATGGAAGTGAAAGAATAAAAAATGGTCTCTGTATGGTGTCACTTACAAGTTAAACTTTGCACAAAAAGAAACTCGTGAGGGGGTTGCAAAGAGGAGAAAAGAGTTCTCGAGTTCTCCCAGAAAACAGAAAAAACTGCTACCGAAGAAGTGAAAATCCTTTGGGAAACTGGAGTACTTTGTTTCAGAGAAGAGAAAGGAAAAGGTCTTTAGTCAAGTCGACGCTATTCTCAAAAACATGATCGCAGAAACAAACGAAGCGATCATTCATTCGAACTTTTCACACAAACACACTCAGTTTTCTGTTTTTGGAACGGACACGGAGATGCGAAAAAGAAGGGATTGAGATCTTATAATAAGTGTGCGACAGAATAGGAATTGGGAGCGATGGATGCTTTTTTAAACTAATCAAGCTAATTTGCTCTTTAAATTTTAGTAAAATCTATCTGTACCGTGCAACACAGAGACCACATGAAGTTTCCTTATTTATAGTAGAAACAAAATAAAGTCAATTAGAAACCTTTCTTCTTGATGATTAGCTTTATTGAGCTCAACTTGTATATAATCTAACATTTCTACTCACTCAGAACTTGCAAGTTTGAATATCCTTCAGTTATCCAAAACAGTGGAAAACGGAAACAAGGTTCAACTCAATTGCAGTGCGCCCTTTTTCACTATTCGATCCTAAACCATATCCGTTTGTTCGATAGTAACCAAAAGCCAAAAGTGACGTGTTCCCTGAAAAAAGCAAAAAACGAGGAGGCGGCAATTGAATTTATCGGCACGGACCCCGTGCGCAAGGAGCCGTTTAAATGTGCTCAATCTTGGATGTGAATCTAGTCATCTAAATTTTTTTCGGCATCAAATACGAGAAAAGGTATTGGGCAGTTTTCAACGGAAACGGAACTGCATCATGATCCTTTTCTGGAGATTGTATGGGGTCGTCATTGAAGACAAATTGCAAGCAATCTCATGGACAGATGCCCATGTCGAATCTTAATCCAGGATTCCATTTTGAAACCGTACAGCGAATGGCATTTCGTTTGATTAGTTTTCAATCTGCATCTTATTCATTTTCAGTATCGTTTATTAGAAGTCAGTAAAAACAGATGAAGAGATGAAAAGAACACAGAGGACCTCATCAGACTCAGGATGACGGTAGAAGAGCGTCTGAACAAACATTAGTTCCAATCGGCTGGAAATGAAAATTCGGGGACTGGGAACTCAAGTCACAGAATTAGTACAAATTAAACATCTCGGATAAAATCCTTTCAGAAATCAGGTCACCATTCTCCAAAACATCTGCTCTTTTCATAAAAACTAAACCGCCAGCAGAAAATATTAAGTTTGCCCACACTCATTTTTCTAAAAATGTGGCTACTGGCAGTCCAACTTGTATACGTAATACCTTCCGTTTTCTTCTATTCTTTGACTGTATATGTTGTCTTTGTGAAATGGAACACCTTCAAATCATCATTCTTCCATTTTTATTTTTTCGATTTTGCTGTGGTTTGAAAATTTCCAACGACTAGGTTTTGCACAACATTTTCGTTATTCAGAACATTTTCACACTTCTCAACACTTTTTACGTTCTTCGCTTTGCCAACTACACATGTGACACTTGCCTGTTAGCGGGAATTTTTCAAAATCTTGGTGAGAGTTGGCAAACTTTCGCTCTCGTTGATTCCGATTTCAGATGACTACATAAATTCTTCATTTTTCTACGCGGTACAATATCACATGGCTTATGTGCAATACGGATCTATGCTAATCAATTCTTTGAATAGACTCTCCGTTATTCATAATTATGTTTATTATGAGCAGGTAAGATTTTCGAGGCGATTTTTTGCCTGATAACGGTATTGCAAGTCATTTGATGGGATACTGAAGAAAGAGATTTTCAGCTTTGGAGAAGTTATAGTTTCTTGTTGATGGTTATAGTTATACTGCTCCCTGCTCCTAGTACCGTATGGATAATGAGTTATGGAGCAACGTGGACTTACGAACCACCGCAGTCTCGGTACCTTCTGCACTCTCCTCTCGTCAGTTTCTTGTTTAGTAACCAGAAGTTCATTATTGCATTCAGGATCAGAAGTCGATTTCCCTTGTACTCTTACCCTTCATGGTCATCTCGATTTTCTTGTCTCTGGGTCTGAACGTTTTCAGCATGATCTTAGTCCGTCGTGTGAGTCAGCAAAGAAGAAAACTTGTGGGTTAGTCGCACCCTTCTCCGATTTCATCACCATTGACATCTGATCGTTTTTTTCAGAGACTCATTTCCTCAAACTGATTGTTATTACCTGTGCAGTGCAGCTACTGGGGACTTTGCTCACGGTGAGAGCTGATTGGGCGAACTGAGAATGATCTGGATTTCAGATAATGTTGGGGATCATACCACAATCGTCTCTGCTGTTTTCCTTGATAGTCTACTCAATTCCTTTCATCAGCGATTGCTTGAGTCTTTGTCATCCATGGCTTTTGCTTTGGTTGAGTAAACCAGTGAGAGACAGTTTACTGAATATTATCAGGCCAACACCAGTTTCATCGAGCATTTTGGTGCTTCAAGCGAGACAAAACGAAAGAAAGTAGAATTCTGACTACTTTCTCATGAACGGCTAATGGTTCAATGTTGTTGTTATCTACACAATTTCCTTTTCGTGGCCATATTTTTGTTTTCATGAATGAAGTACATTGTGTTCTTTTTTTTCCTAGATTCTCTGATCAATTCATAATCGAGTGCCGAACAATAAAGGGCTAAAGACAAGTCAGAAAGTTTAGTAGACAACACGAGGATCTGCAGAGCTTAAAGTGTGAGAATCTCTGAAAGTTCTGTAACAAAAAACAAGCCGTCTGGAGAACAATCGAAAATGACATCTTCCCAGGATTAAAGTCAAACCGGTGTGAATAAAGTCATGCGGCTGGAAATTGTTTTCCGTTTAGTTTAAATTGTGGTATACAACCTTATACAGTTCAGTCCTATCCAAACTCATTCCTAGATATATGAAGATCTCATCCTAGAATCAGGTTAGGTGCACTTCCATCTCATCATGATGATAAACTTGATTCATCCTCTGTCTGACAACTTCTAAACTCCTGAACTCAAGTCTGCACCACAATCTGGCTGTTGTCAAGGGTACGATCTCAAGAGAGTTGATTTCGAAATCGGTTTTTTCGGCTCTTCTCTCTCTCTTCTCGTGCTAATTGTCTGTCTCTTCTCAGAATCGCGGATTAGTAAGCCACTCTTTGACGAAGTCTGAAAGATTTCGTATTCAAACACAATTTGTTATTACTTTTTTCCATTCCTAAATTATATGTTAAACCAAATCTTGAGCACGCTGAGAGTACTCACTGCATTATTATCTTGAAGGAAGTGACGAATAGGCAAAATGGCGATATGGTTATAATTAAAGCAAAGACTGAGAGTCTCAGATTAATTTTTCTCAGCTCCCGCCTCTTTCAGTTGACTCCGATATCAAGATCCTTTTGATACTCAATCTACTGTAATAATTTCAGAGATGCTCTCAACTTGGGAGCTGTTCTGCGTATACCTATCATACGGTATACCATCGTTCATCCTGTACATTCTCACATTCTACGTCATTCATCGTCACCGCAAATCCTTCGATTCGTCGTTCTTCAATCTCTATCTGTTCGATGGAGCTCTCAATCTGTTGACCTACTTTAACAACTACTTCAAAACGAGACTTCCTGCTATTGCTTGTCGAGACTGCGTTCTTGGAGCATTCTACAGAAGCATCGGTTAGTTCCATTTCAGAGGAATCAATTATGAATATGTTCCAGGTAACTCTTTTCTGTTGGACATCTTCATGGTACTGAATTTCCACATGGCTTTCGTACAATATGCAATTACCACTCTCGTCTCTCTGAATCGTTTGTCTGTTATGGTTCACTACCCATTCTTCGAGCCGGTAATCTAGTTGGTTAGGAAAACAATTAACTGAGAATCTTCAGCTCTGGAGAAAGTACACATGGGTTCTTATTCTTGTGATCTTCTGTGTCCCGTTTTTGAACACTCGAGTCGTCCTCAACTACGATGTTGAATTGAACTATCTCAATAACACCGACACCTATTCGATCACATCTAAAATGGTAGGTGATTTTGAATTCTTTCGGAGCAATACTTCTGTTGTTATCAGCCCATTAGTGACGTCTTCTCCATCTGTATCCCTTTCATGGTCGCATCCACCGTTTTCTCCGTTGTCATCAACACAGTCAGTGTCTCAATCGTCCGTAATCTCGAAACCCGAATCCGCCACAAGGCCGAGGTCAACTTCATCATCATCACATGCATCACTTGTGCTGTCCAAATCTGTGGAACTGCTCTCAGTGTCATCCGAGTCGAGTACGCAGGAACTCCGGCCGCAGTCACTCTCGCCGACTTCATTCCATTCATCAGCGACGGATTGAGCCTCGTCCAGCCATGGTTGCTAGTCTGTCTGAGCATTGTTGTAAGCAAATCCGTAGTTTCTATTCTGAGACATCAGTGACGCTTTTCAGGTTCGCCAAAAGATCGTTGAGACCTTTCGTGGGAGGAAGAAGGAAACGAGAGTCAAGTCAGTTGCTGTCGTCAATTCCACAGTATTCAACTGATTCACTCTTCATAAGCCATTGATAATTAATTCTCTCGGGAGATGTCTGCTCGTGATACTCTTACATATAATGTCTACTTGCCCCACTCTCCCCTTCTCATTCCTGATTTCAATCCGGATGAATTTTACTTTTCCACAGTGTCATTAACCAACTACTAAACGAAAACAACTAGTTCCACTGAGCCTGTCTGGTCCTGTTAGATTTGTAACAGAAGAACTGATCAGCGGCATTCAGAATGGAACATGTACAGTAACGAGAGCTCTTCCTTCCAACAGTGAAGTCGCAATCACTGAAGGAATATAATTTTTGGGGGGAAAATAAAGATAGTTTCTGACTATCCCCTACCACCTTAAAGTTTACGTTGATGTGCAGAAGGAAGTTGATCAGCTAACGGACATTTTTCCTTGTTTTCCTGTCCTCCTCTGACATGTTTATCCTCAAATTTTCCTCTTCAATGAATTTAGGTGGCGTCAATGTGTTGAGCATTGTCTGTATAACCAAGGTCATCAGTGATGATGTTTGAGCATTCGAAATGTAACTAGACTAATTATGAAAATGAAAATTTTGTAGTTTCAGTGTGCACTTCAATTGCATAAGACTAGGTTGTTGCTAATACGTAAGATCTCTGTATCCCTCTGAGACTATCTTGAAGCCTCGGAGTACAGACCGATCAGTCTGACTCAAAACTTTCGTACAACAAGTCACACCTCAAATAGAAATCACTTCCCAGACTCATTTGATTTGAAATATTCTTCCGGTATGTCGTCAATGATGTAAGTATATTTTCAGCTACAAAAACAAAGTTTCGACAAACTTCCCTGAAGCGTGCTGTAATCGGTCCCTGTCCCTGACATTCAGACCAGATAATTCTCCGTTCCATCTCCCCCAGATAATTATTCGATTCTTTCGAGGTACTTTGCTGCTCTCTGAAATTCTCAAAAGCATTTTTTCTCAGGACACTCCCCCCGCTGAAAGTGGGCGGATCCTAAAGAGTTCAGTGAGAATTCTATTCCATTGTCAGCTCATCGAACTCAGTCGAAAATGGTTTCTCCATGGGTTTCGTTCTCGATCTCGTGCCTCTACTCCTTCCCTTCCATGTTCATGTACTTTGTCACAATCGCTGTCATCCTGACGAACAGGAAAACGTTAAACTCCTCATTCTTCACCTTGTATCTGTACGATGGAGCCATGAATGTGTTCACCTACCTCGTCGGCGTCTACATGATGCGTGTGAACAGTATCACTTGTGCTGATTGTGCTTTGTCATTCTTGTACAAGAATACAGGTTAGTATCATTGCAAGAGAGTGGACGGTTATTCAATTGTTCCTATTCCCATAGCTAGTAAATCAGGTTTATAACAAAGAAAGAGACAGAATAATACAATCAAATAATACCTAGGATACTAGACTCTAGAAACGTGAGTTCAAATCAGAAAATAGGAATGATTATGAGTAATGCTAACATCTATCAAATCTCACAGTCACTTCCTCCTTTCAGCCGACTATTTCCCAATGAACTTCTTCACCGCAATGAGCTACCATATGGCTTACGTACAGTATTCAACCACCGCGCTGATCTCTTTCAATCGACTCTCAGTTCTCTGGAATCACAAATTCTTCGAGCCAGTATGTCCACCTACCGTAATTTTCAGCTCAACTGTATTACTTCCCAAATGTTTCCCTCTGATTCGAGTGACTATGGGGGCAAAAATTCGAGCACCTAAATCTAAAAACTTCTGTGGAGGGAATTTTTGAAGAAACTTTTTTTTCTCGAGTTATGACGATTTTTCAAAATTTCGAAAAAAACGGTTTGAAATGACCATATTTTGGTTATTTTTCTATATTTTAAAATGGGAAAGATGTCAATAGAAAGAACTTTTTGTAAGCTTTATTTTTGCTGTGAAAAAGTTTTTTGTACCTAAATCCCAAAATGGTGAAATTTTGAGTCAAAACCGGAGTCGAAAAAAACCGCTTGTACGATTTTTTTGAAATTATTACCAAAACATTTGGTATGAAAAATAAGGTAATAGGGCAAATTTTGAGGATACCTTTTCGACCTTATTCGGAAGATAAAAGTCAATTTATAGGTAAAATCAGTGTTTTTTCAACTTTTTTCGTATTTTCATGGGTAACATTTTTCCGATTCGAAGTTTTTAGATAGTTGGTAGTTTTCTTACAATGTCTTCTGATTGAATCTTTCATATCCTTTCGTTTAATAAAGTGAAATTCATGTTCCTGGCACCCCACACTCATCTCAAAAAATGTTCAACAGTGGCCAAAAACTCAAAAAAAAAATTGTTTCATAGAGTCTTCAATTCAGTATTATTTTGTTGTTCTAAACCCAATCAAACGATTTGTGTGTGAATTACTGCAAAAAATACCGAAATTCCGTAGAAAATAGGAATATTAATGAAGTGCATGCCTCTCGTCAGTTCAAATGCTCTCCGTTCGGTTTTTTTTCCTACTTTTGGTATTTTTTGCAGTAATTCACACACAAATCGTTTGATTGGGTTTAGAACAACAAAATAATACTGAATTGAAGACTCTGGGAAACAATTTTTTTGGGTTTTTGGCCACTGTTGAACTTTTGTGAGATGAGTGTAGGGTGCCAGGAACATGAATTTCACTTTATTAAACGAAAGGATATGAAAGATTCAATCAGAAGACATTGTAAGAAAACTACCAACTATCTAAAAGCTTCGAATCGGAAAAATGTTACCCATGAAAATACGAAAAAAGTTGAAAAAACACTGATTTTACCTATAAATTGACTTTTATCTTCCGAATAAGGTCGAAAAGGTATCCTCAAAATTTGCCCTATTACCTTATTTTTCATACCAAATGTTTTGGTAATAATTTCAAAAAAATCGTACAAGCGGTTTTTTTCGACTCCGGTTTTGACTCAAAATTTCACCATTTTGGGATTTAGGTACAAAAAACTTTTTCACAGCAAAAATAAAGCTTACAAAAAGTTCTTTCTATTGACATCTTTCCCATTTTAAAATGTTGAAAAATAACCAAAATATGGTCATTTCAAACTGTTTTTTTCGAAATTTTGAAAAATCGTCATAACTCGAGAAAAAAAAGTTTCTTCAAAAATTCCCTCCACAGAAATTCTTAGATTTAGGTGGTCGAATTTTTGCCCCCATAGTCACTCGAATCAGAGGGAAACATTTGGGAAGTAATACAGTTCAGTTACGATTTTCAGATTTGGCAACGATTCACCTGGCTCATCGTGCTCATCGTGTTCGCTCTACCTTTTCTGGACACCCATCGTTGTTTCTACTACCACACTGACATTGTCTATGACGAGGAATCCGAGAGCTATTTTCTGTCCTCTCCGATGGTAGGGAAAGTCTGTCAGATCCATTCATTTCGAAGTTTTCAGCCAATTAGCGATAACTTCCATTACCTTATCCCCGCAATGGTCATCATCACTTTCCTCTCCGTTTCTATCAACATCTTCAGTCTCGCCACAGTCCGCAACATCAACACCCAAAAGAGAAACAAGGTCGAGCTCAACTTCATCATCATCATGACTATTACCTGCATCGTCCAATTCCTCGGATGTGGTCTCAGTGTCATCAGAGTCATCATGGCATCTCATCCGATTGCGAAGGTTCTCGCCCTGATTCTCCCTTTTGTCAGTGATGGATTGACTCTCGTCCAGCCATGGCTTCTCTATGCTTTCAGCGGCGTGGTACTGTCTTCCAAACTTTCATTTGATTTGCAAATTGTCCTTTTCCAGATTCGATCGAAAGTCAAGCACCTCTTCGGCTGGAACAAGGACTCCAATGGGAATGTGATGATAGTTCGATCGTTCACCAGCTGATCTAATCGACTTCATCAATTTCTTCCATCTCTTCACATCAGACATTTATTCCCATCCTTTTTTGACCAGTCTAACCAAATATTTTTGCTCTCACGACATTTATAGAGCATCAGGAAATCTTGTGACTTCTGAACAACCAAGTCAGAAATTTCGTTCCCCCTCGATGCTCTAATCATATCGTTTTTGCTCTTTATAAATACAGTAAGCTTTCAACGGCAAACTGAAAGCACATGATGATCAAGAAGAAAATTCTCATCGAAAGTGACGCAACATGTTTACGGAAAAACTCGTCGGAGATAACCTGTTCATATGAACACCATCTGATTCTTGAAATTACAAAAATTATTAGACCGAGAAAATGAAATTAAAAGTGAACGAAACGGAAAGTGCAATGATGATAGGTGTGACATAACCTACCGGATGTTTCCGGTTGGCTTCAGGTTGAGGGGAAGTGTGTTAGTTCGCAGAGTTAGAAACATCGTTCTGAACAGACAGAAACCGCTAAGAGTTTTCAGGGACGAAACGGTCTCCAGGGAAAAATAGTTCTGGATCGGTCGTCAACACTTTCCAACTTTCCTCCAACCGGATGTTTTCAACGGTAAAGAACACTAGAGTGTCAGCCGACAATGCATATACTCATGGCATTCAAGAGTGGGAAATGAAATAATTCCGATTCGGGTTCGAAGAGAATATAATCTCAACTCTTCTCTCCAGTAATTCTTGAATGTCTTACGCTCTCATTACAGTGATTTTATCCGTATTCTATGGAATTCCGTCAGTTTTCTTGTACCTTCTGATCATCTTCATCGTTATCAGAAAAAGGAAATCGTTCGATTCGTCGTTTTTCAATTTATTCATATATGATGGGTTCATGAATATTTTCACATACTTTTTGGGACTGCTCTCATTGCGACTTCCGAGCATAACTTGTCATGACTGTTTCCTTGCACCTTTCTACAGAAATATCGGCGAGTTTTTGGGTTTGGTACTGAGCAAGTTTCACAGAAATTTCAGGGAAATACATCTCCCTCCATTTCGTACTCGCTATGATATACCATATGGCTTATGTACAGTACTCCCTGACAGCTTTGGTCTCTCTTAATCGTTTGTCTGTTCTGCTGAAGACAAATTCTGAAAAGGTTTTTTGGAAATCAAAGCTCCAAACCAAACAATAATCAGGTGTGGAAGAGGTACATATGGGTCATTGTTGTCTTCGTCTATCTTGCTCCGTTTTTGAATACAAAACTCGTATTTTACTATGATGTGGAAATCACATATTATGAAGACGTCTCCCAATATACCTTGATTTCAGTGCAGTTGGTAGGAAACCGTTGAAATACAGTTTCTGTTCTAATTTTACATTTTCAGCCGGGCCGTCAAATATTCTCTGTTCTGATTCCATTCATGATTCTGACAATGTCCATGACTGTAATCTTCAACTTAGGGAGTATTATTTTTCTGAGGGGATTGAGCATTCAGAGAAAACAAGCCGAGAGTAAATTCCTCTTCATCACCATCATAACTTGCTTCGTTCAACTCATTGGTACTATGATTTCTGTACCTTTGGCAGTTCTCGAAGTTTCTCCATTGCTTATGAAATTCTCACTGGTTACACCATTCATTAGTGATTGTCTTTCTCTCATTCAACCTTGGCTGCTGATCTGTTTCAGTACTGCTGTGAGTATTACAATCAAAAATTTTAAGATTCTAACTGAAGATTCAGATGAGACAAGAAGTGAAAACTTCGCTTGGCTTCCAACTCGCGAAGAAAAACCAGAATGTACAACAAGTACAGTCCATCACAAGTTAGTTGCTCTGTCTGGAATCTTCTTATCAACCTCCCCCAAATAATTATCTCTGTTTCTACGATCTCGTATAAATTTCCGCTTGGTTAGGTGAGTCTCTCTCAAACAAACCTGCAAGTCTGACGTGACTTTCAGAGTCATTATAACTTCCATTTTCCCATAATTTGGTTTTTTTAAATTCTAAAACATATACATTGAACTGGGTTCACTTTCTACGAAAAGTTCCGGATGTCGACTGCCTTGGTCTCTTTTCTCGCCTCCGTTTGCTATGGATTTCCATCCGCAGCTCTCTATTTTCTAACTTTTTTTATTATCAAGACGAACAAGAAAACTTTCGATTCTTCGTTCTTCCAAATCTATGTTTATGATGGTCTCATGAATCTGTTCACTTGGATTACGGGGTTCTTCACCATGCGATTGAACAGTGTCACTTGTTTTGACTGTGTCATGGCACCATTTTACAAGAATATCGGTTAGTCTTCGGTTTTTTCAGGCCACATCTTTGTACCTCATTTTCAGCCGAGTATATATCTTTAAACTTTGTTGCATCAATGGCTGCTCATATGGCTTATGTGCAGTACTCTATCAGTTGTATTGTTTCAATTAATCGCCTTTCAGTCCTTCTGAATTTCAACTTTTTTGAACCGGTAAACCGACTTAGACGAGAATGAACTTTACTGCAAGTTCATTATCATCTGAGAACAATATTACTTCAGATGTGGAAACGATTCACATGTATCTTCATTCTTCTCATATATTTGTTACCTTTTCTGAGTACTCATATAGTTTTTAACTACGAAGCCAAAGTTGTTTATCTTGAAGACGACGAGTCTTTCTCTGTGGTTGTGCCTGATTTGGTATGCTAACTCTTGTTTCGTTTAATTTTCTGAATCTTCAGCCCGCCAATGACATCTACATCGTTCTTGTTCCATTCATGTTTCTCACAACTGTAATTTGTGTCCTTTGCAATACGGCCAGCATTGTATTTCTGCGAAGTTTAAGTATTCAAAGGAAAAAGGCGGAATCCAATTTCCTGGTTATCATGTCCATCACATGTTCCGTTCAAATAGTGGGCACTATTATTACAATAGCCCTCATGATGCCTTCAACGTCACTCACGACGACCTCGGTTCTCGCAATCATTCTTCCGTATGCAAGTGATGGACTTTCATTAGTGCAACCCTGGTTGCTAGTGTGTTTCAGTCATTCTGTGAGTTAAACGTCTCGAATGATAAGAGAGTGCTTTCGATTTCAGATGAGAAAGGAGATTCGTGTTATATTTGGATGTAAAAAAGAAGAAAGGTCAATGTTCCAAGTGAGATCTGTCACCAATTAGAACAAGTCATGGTGCACTTGTGGCATGAGACACTGATTGCTCTGGATGAGCAGTCTAGTCAACATATAATTCATAAGGTTTCCTTCCGAAATAAAGTGCGTAATATACGTCTGGCTCTTGGATAGATGTAAACAACCAGGATGTGAAAATTAGGAGGATATTGTTGGAATTTCAAAACTTGATTCAACAAGTGAAAAGTCAAGAATCAAGAAAGACCAGAACAGAACCCTCGATTTTCCAGACTATGCATGTTTTCAACTCTTAACAGGAAAAACTCTGAGAAAGAAGGGAGACTGTGGGAAAGATTTCAGACGAACAAAAAACATTTGAAATCAGCAGAGCCTTCAGAACATTTCTCTTAATTTTTTAAAAACTATTTGAAATTCTTTAGAGCGTGTGCACATCGTCAACATGCAAGCAGTGAACACGAGTTCCCATTGCAATAATTTTCTTACAGATGTATGACTGCTACGAGCAAGTTTCAAAAGGTTAAGAGATGAATATGCACTTCACCATTTCTACTACTGATCTCTACGGAGGTCATATTTGTATCCTCCATCTTGTTAATCAAAAATGAAACTGGTAAAAAACCGATGCGTCGAATAGTAGGCAGTATACATGTGCATGTACCATGGAAATTCTATTGATATTTACTCCAATCAATCCGATCCCCTCAATCACTCCACCCCTCCCTCTGCTTTTCCTGTACGGGTGGCTCTGATCCCACGGGAGCGCCTAGTCAGACAGCGGCTGAAGAGGTTGGTCATCATCCCTCTTCTCCCCCCGTCTCACTCATTCATTCACTTCTTCAGTAATTGAGCATGAATTGGTTCTACCTCTCGCTCATGTTTGAAGTTTGCGCAGTGATCGTGTATTTCGGGACTGTCGGCTACATTATCTACAAATGGAAGAGTCTAAAATCCTCTTTCTACCTTTTCTTTATATTCGAATTCATCATGAACATCCTCACTTACTGCAACACGATGATCGCAATTCGGCTTCCGAATTACACCGCTTCTGATGGTGGATTCTGGGCAACATACTTCCACGAACATAAGCATTCAGAGTTTCTCCTCAAATTCCATTTCTCACTTCAATTTCACATGGCTTTCATTCAGTATTCAACGACTACTGTAGTAGCTGTCAATAGAATGACTATCATTCTAAATGCGATATACTTCGAGAAGGTTCTCGAAAATTGAATGGGGAGAAGAAATATCTCGTTGATTTCAGAAATGGAAACGGTACAGCTGGATTATCATGCTTCTAATTGTGTTCTCTCCCTTTTTGGCGACGTACGAAATCTTCTTCAAAGACGCCTACTACGAGTACAATGAATCGGCGGAAAGATTCGACTTGCACAGTGATTACGTAAGTTGCTTCATATGCACTAAACGCATCTACATGTACTGTTGTAGTTGAGTTTCGGACTCTTCTCCATTCTCTCCGTCTTCATGTGCTTCTCCTCGGTCATCACTCTGGTTTCCAACATCATTACCTTTGTCAGATTTCGCCTTCTTCCCTATAAGCCAAAGAATTTAGGTATCATCATTCAACTAAACATCTTTTGAAATTTCGAGCTTTTGCTTTTTCCAGAAATCCATTTCTTCTGTGTCTCTCTGGTTTTGAGTTTCTTCCAAATCCTCGGAACCGTGCTCACTCTTCTAATGAGGATTGCCAAACCTGGTGACCCTCTCTTCAGATTGACAAACATGTGTCTTCCGTTCGTCAGTGATGCTCTTTCACTCATTTCTCCATTTGCTTTTCTTCTGTTCTCTGAGCCGGTGAGTTGACACTCAGGAAGTTTCTGAAAAACAGGTAAACCAAAGAGGGAAGTAGAAAGATCCCTGCTGGATTGCCAACGTAACTTGGGGAGTCTGGGAGTTGTCTATTCATTAGATGATGTAGACATGTGACATTTCAATAATAACAATATTGGATAATAGTGCGACTGCTAATGAGGATTGCGCATATTTCTCGGAAGAGATCGAAAAAGAAGTTGCAAGTTCTGTTTGGTTCAGCAAACTAGCAGAGGGCAGCTGATTACATTAAACAAACGGTTACCATTGTTGCAATCAAAATCCCCTCACAACTCAAACATAGTAATTTTCCCTCATACGGTCAATCAACCAATGACACCGAAGCACTTTTCATTTCAGATTCGAAAACGCTTCAAACTCGTCTTCTGCTGGAAACCGTGCTGCAATTTTATGTATCCCAAGTCCATGAGCCAAATTGCTGCGGCAACAATGACGTAGTCAGACTACGATCCTGTTACAATTAAACTAATCTTTCACTGTGTCTGCACTCACTCATTTACTCCCAACGGATTTCATTCTTTTTTATCACTCATACTCTCTCTCTCTCTCTCTCTCTCTCTCTCTCTCTCNCTCTCTTTTTTTTCTCTCTCTCTCTCTCTCTCTCTCTCTCTCTCTCTCTCTCTCTCTCTCTCTCTCTCTCTCTCTCTCTCTCTCTCTCTCTCTCTCTCTCTCTCGCAATTAACTCTCTTCTTCAATTGAGCTCTTTAACCCTTCCTCTTTCACTTCGTAATCATTCACTTTTGAGAACCTGATCGAAATGTGGACGTTTATTCTAGCTGTTACCTACCTTATCCCTTCACTAATACTGTACTTCTGCACTGTGTTCGTCATAATAAAGAACTGGTCAAAGTTGAAGTCATCATTTTTCGTGTGGTACCTCCTGGACTTCTTCATGAATCTGCTAACGTCTTCGGTGACATTCATCACACTGAAACTGTCTTCCGTGACATGTCAGACCTGCTTGTTGTCCCCACTGTACATCTCCCTGCAGAACTCGATCATCTCGAACTTCATGTACTGTATGATGTATCACATGTCGTACGTACAGTATGCCATCACCACAATCATCTCCATCAATCGGTTGACCATCATCTGGAACCATTATTTCTTCGAGCCGTTGTGGAGGAACTATTCTTTTATGCTCATCTTCGTTGTCTACTTCCTTCCCTTCATCAGCACGGGACAACTCTTTTCTAGCACATGCACTTTCGGGAACAGATCTGATGACACTTTTGTCTTATCGTGTGACTTGGTGAGTACTGTAGTTTCATCCGACTTTCAGGGATAACTTGATTCTTTACTCCCTCGACACCTAGTCAATCGGAAGCTTGGTGTTTTCAGCCGACGAACATTCTGTTCACTCCTCTGATCGTCTTCCAAATCATCTGTATCGTGTGTTCAGCTGCATGCAACATCACAAGTTTGGTGTTAGTACTGAGAGCCTCGAAGGAGATTAAGCAAAAAATGGGTCAGTACATTATTCATCATGGAAAACTTTCATGTAATATCTTCCAGAAGCCAATTTCTTCTATCTGATCTCGGTCACCTCCACCGTTCTGGCTGCTGGAGCTATCATATCCTTCATCCTAAGCAGCTACCCGAAGGCTCCGTTCTACAGTTTCTCCCACACTTACGTTCTCCCTTTCATCAGTGACCTGTTCACTGTTATCCATCCATGGCTTTTATACGGACCGTGCCAACCGGTGAGTTCAAAAAGTCAACTAGTCTCTGACCTATTCCTCTTCATAGATCAGAAAGTACATCCATCGCGACATCTTCGGTCAAAAATCATCTTCTGTTGACGTCGTTCCTCATAACTCCCAGGTGGGAGTGAGCAATCCGACCGGTTCAAGAATCAACAATATGGCATTTTGAAAAAAATTAATAACAATTTATTCTCTGTTATCATTTTTGGTGAATCATAAACTGTTTTGGGAGATGAATTTCCGAATACAAAGATGACGTTAGATGTTTTTGAATGGAAGACCATCGTGACCATTTTCAAATGCCTCCTTCATATTGTTTTGGAGCTTGATCTCATCGACGGAACTCATCAGGGATCCACCTGCTCTGCACCCCAAAACAGCCATGTAAAAGGCCAAAATAGTGTCAAGGATAACGAGGAAAGTTAGGATTAGGTCAGTGAGAACTGGTTCAGTTTCAGAGATGAACAACTTCTCGTCGACTTTCGGGAATACGTATGGGAAGACTGGGAAGAGACCTGAAATCATCCGGCTCATCACCATGTAGATTCGAAACGGGACTTGCCTAGAAGGAAAGGAACAACAGCGAAGACAGTTTGGAGAGCATTCGTAGAGAAGCAGAAAAGAGCAGCCGAGTAGTTGTTTTTCTTAACTGAATAGATTCCAACAAGTGGTGGGAATAGGGCGAATGTGGCGAAGATAATTTCGATTCCGATCGCCCACAGAGATCCGTAAAGAATTCGTAGGACACCAACAGAGAAGATTGCAATACAGGCGACTACCTGCAATTCGAAACTCGGAAGGTTTAAAAGATTGAATCTGAAGCTGAACTAACCTGAAGACAGCAAATGATGCTGACCATATTCCAGTTAAGATATTGGGACCTCTGAGCAAGTTGGTTTGCTACTGTTCTCGGTGATGGTTTTTGTTCGAGCATCGGAGGAACAAATGCTCCCATTTGAGACAAGGGAACTGGATGGCCCATTGATGGAACTGCAGATGCAGGCCGAGAGTGCATTTGGAACTCCTGAATTTTTCAATCAACATTTTTCACTAATTGGGCAACCAACAAACCTGTGGAGGTCCGTGCGGGAAGAATGGAGCAGCATGCATCTCCATTGACATTTGGTGTGGATCTCCTCTTGGAATGGTGTTGAATGATGGATATCTCTGAGCCATTGGATGATGCATAGGTGGAGCAGCAGTCATCGGACCAAACTCACTTCCATGATGTGGTTGTCTTCCGTGACTCATTGAAGATGCCGATCGGAAATGTTGCCCTGGTGGAGGTCTTCCCCAGGTTAGCTTTTGTTCCCGTGTCATTGTACCAGCTGCACTTTCCGGGCGAGCCCTTCCCATTCTTGGAGTTGCTGGAGCAGATGGAGGAGAAGCTATCGGAGCATCAGTACTGTAGACGAACGGAGATTGAGTCATCTTCGGCGGCCGAAGAGTTCCACTGTGAACTGAATCTCTTGTTGGTTTTGGAGTTCGGTTCAATGTGGCAGCCTTGAATGGAGTGTATGAGTAGGTCTCTTCCGGCTGTTCAGCATTCCACATCTTTGTTCCATCCTTGTACTTTTTCGGTTGAAATTGTTTGGAGAGAGTTCCGGTCATCTCTGGACCAGCAGCACCGTCGTCATTGTACTCATCGTGAGTGTCCACGTTTTGGAAGTACGATCTTGGCTGCTGGCTCATTACTGAAAATTAAATGTTGATTAGTGTAAGAGATGAAGGGCTCGAGGTCACAAATGCAGACAGAAACTAGTTCAAATGACATTTCTAGTGAGATGGATGCAAGGTTTCAAAACATAATAAAGAGATTAGTCAACTGGAAAAAGTAAATCATCTTCCAATAAGTGAACTGAGAGTTCGAAAAAACAATCAGGATTTGGTCGGTTCCTAGATACCAAAAGCTACTTTTTTATCAAACCAACAGAGAAAGCGAAGTTTACTATTCAAAACAGGAGATTGGTGGTCGTTAGGTGGGAGGCAAAATATAATTAGGTTCGATAGAAATGAAATGAAAAGAGAATGCGAAGGAATGTGATAACTTCCATCGGTGGTCTATTCCGCAATTGTCTCTGCGTCTCGTTCCCCGGCCACACTATTTTCTTGGCTTCCGACCGCTCGACCTTGAATTGATCCCTAGGTTTGAAATCGGCAACAAGTCGGACAATAATAAGAGAGATCAGAGTTATCAGTCGGGAAGAACACAGGGAAGAATACGATACGATTTGTATGATTTGAAAGAGGAGAGGGAAATTTAGATATCCAATTAGAAATCCAACACAAAAATAACAATTACATCCTTCACCTGTTGTTTTCTCTTCTGTTTTCGGCTCATTTGTTGTTCTTCTTTCTATATTGAACACTTCTCTGAATACCAAGAGGAAATATTTTAGTAGGAACAGAGAGTAACGACCGACTTCAAAACACAGGAGCATTAATAGACAGAGTTTGAAAGTAAACTGGTCAGAGAGAACTCAATCCGAGAACTGTAATCTGATCCGATGTTGACAAACATTGAAGTGACCGGTATTACAGGTTGAAAAACTGGTGGGAGCAAACTGTGAAGTTGTAAATGTGCTCCGTCAGAATCAGAAGAAATGAGCAATGTGGAGTGATGTTCCGAACTTTTTTCAAAATTTTGAACTGTTACTATGATTTCTAACAAACTGAAGTAGTAAAAAAAAGATCAAAACTTTCAAATAATGATACCCCAAGGCGTCAACTTTTGATGCACTCGAAAATCAAGTATCTTGAATGGAAATGTGAGTGAAAACCGTATAGGAAAATGATGAATAAACCAAGATAAAGGCAGATACTATCTTTTCCTTTTTGGAGGCACACCCAGAAATTGAAAAGAGGAAAGAAAATACAGAAAAAGGATTTGAAAAAACTGACGATCTTCAGGGGGCAGATTGCAAGAAAAAAGCGGGGAAAGAACGTGTTCTTCTAGACCGCATCCATATCTCGATTATCTGTGTCCCGGTCTTTCGTCGTCGTCTCTGGAGATCACACTTTCTCCGTCTATCCAGAATCGAGAAGGAACAGAGTCCAATTTGGAATGTTACATAGTCTTTCTTCTCTTCTTCCGTTTCGTGGAATGGAGATCCATGATTAATTGTTTCGCAGAGAAAGGTTAGCAAGTTTGTCAGGGTGTGAACAGGTTTTGACCTGGATATGTTGAGGGGATTAAGTTTTGATAAGCTATGATCGTGATGATGTTGATTCGCCTAATAAACGATCTTATTGGAAAATTGCGCTTGAACTGTTTGTTTGTGTTGCGTATTAAACATGACTTATAAAACGTGACGATTCGGAAGATCATTCTAGTTCAAGCTCAGGCGGCACATTCTGCCTTGATATTTGTACGAAGTTTAAGTTTCAGAAGAGTTACTTCAATTTTTTGTCCTTCTGTCTAACGTTCAGTATCTTTTGAAGTGGAACGACACATTCAATTCGGATGGACAAATTTTCGTATTTCAAGATTCCCCAGTTTCAAAGCATCTGGATTCATAACGTTCCGTCAGCCTGAAAGTTGCTTATGCTTTCTCCCTCTTCAATCATCTCACAAAAAAGAAGTAAAAGAAAAAATGCATTCATTCTGGACTGAATAAATACTATGACAAGAAAAAGCAGTGTGGGATTTTGAAAATGTACATTTGAAGTGTCCTTCGTCGTCGTTTACTTTCCGTACCATCCTCCGTATGGTCCTCCTCCGTAGCCACCTCCCCATGGTCCTCCCCAATGTCTTCTTCTCCATCCTCCTCCGTATCCTCCGTATGGTCCACCACCGTATCCTCCGTATGGTCCACCTCCATATCCACCATATGGTCCGTCTGAAACATCGAATTTGAGTGATATTTTGATGACTCGCGATGAAACTTACATCCTCCCCACTGGGCATCAACGATAGCCAAAATGGCGAAAAGAAGCACAACTAGAATGAGTGAAGTTGAAATCATGATCTGATGATATCAAGTGACAATCTTCATTTGCTTTTATACCATTTTCGTGCCGCCCTTTTTCTTGTTCTTCGCCCGACAGTCAGTGCTTTTGAGGCGGAGACGTAGACAGATTCTTCCCCAAAAACGTCATCTAGTCGCTTCTGACCTTCTGGTCAGAAGGTAGTCAGAATGACCTTACCTTCTTCTTCCCGTCTTCTAACAGTCTTCTGACCGATAACCTTTGTCTAATTCATTTCGAAAAATGTTCTTTAGTTTTCATCGAAATCAAATGAGTAACTGTTACGGTGGACGAGATGACCACTTGCGATCATGACATCACCGGCTTCTCCTTCTTCTGCCTTCTTCTTCGCCAAATCAACAGAAACTCTTCCTTATTGCCCCTTAGTGTAACGCGACACTCTGATATCCATTCTGATTTGTGTTTTGTTAGTGAAACAAACGGATGTTCACAGTAGATCAAATGGATTGATGTTATTTGTTCAGATCATCGAAGAAGTGGAATTCATAATGTACTGTATTTTTCCATGAAAAAGCAACAAGCCATCATACGGACTAAATTTGAACTCTCCTGAAACTCTTGAGAATGTTTGCTTCGATTGAAACATGCAACGAAACCTTTTTAATTTCCACATTTTCGACCATGTGATTTGGGGTTCGATTCGATCGGCTAGTTCTGAAAAAGCGCGTTAAATGCAGCGCATGTTCAACCTTCGAGGAACCTTCCTAGAATCTTCATATCTAGTACTCATTTTTTGGAAGGAAACTATATATTCTCTCTGATATTCTCGTAACAACCAGCGGTTCCCGTTGGTTCTAAGAATGCTTGATTTTTCACCTGAACTCAATGAAATCTTTAGAGCCTGCTGTGTCGATTCTGCGTAAGAGTTTTGTGGAAAACTTTATCGCGCGATTTTTCAGAGCCGAGACCGAGAGAAGTGGGCGGAGTCGCCGCACACACAAAACATAGTGGACGGCGGAACCCGTGAGGTGTCGGCCGCTGCGTTTAGTTAGGTTGAGGTGGCGCGCCATTTTCATCGAGACCATACTATACAGAATCATTTCTGCAGTATGTATCTCGTAATTCCCATCAAATTGGTAGAGATGCCATCCGCGATGAAAGGGAGACGGGCAATCCGCGAGCGTGAAACAGCTCTTTATGAGCTTGATGACCGCACGGAGCCGATTCATTTTGGAGCCGTAGTGGCTTGCTCTTCTGAGCGGATAATAAGGATTAAACATAGGAAAAACATGGAATGCAGTAGCTTTTTTCAGATCGTGTGTTGCTTCTTAACGGAATGCGTAGAAACTCAGCGGAGTGAAACTCGATATTTTTTGTCGGTTTACAGATATTAACAATCAACAATTTCAGATGTTGCAACTGCACCCTGGCCCAATATGCAGTTGACGGATGGTTCGATAATGATATTCATCAATTAGTGGATAATGATATTCAACAATTAGCTTCGTTTCCACATCATTCCTCCATTCCAACCATATATAAATTTCGTTGTTTTTTTGGTTCTTCTTCCTATTCTTCTTTCTTCGTTTTTTCTTCTCATTTCCATTTCCAAGAGAGCACCGCCCGTGGCCATGTGCACGCATACTTCCCTCTCCAGGAGACGGGGGCAGCTTCTTCGTCAAATTGGACGAACGAGCGAAGCGACCATAAAAAATTATGCGGCCCGTAGAAGTGCTGGCAATGTTGAGAAGAGAAGAAGTGAGCTCTTTTCTCTTTTTTCGTCCTCGCAAATCTCACCTTCTCAAGCTGTTCTACTTTCAGATTTAAGAGACAAGAACAGCAAAGAAATAAATACTAAAAATGCGAATAATTTATGTTGTCTGATGTGGATGAATTGAAAATGACGAATTCTGAAAAAGAGGTTGCGATTCCTTTCATGTTTTTCAATCCGACCCTTCGAACTCAAAATGTGTTTTCAATTTCTTGGAGTGTTTTTCTCTATCTTCCCTCTTCCTCTTCTTATCAGTCCGAAAAAAAGAGAAAACAAAAAGAAAAAAGAGAGTGTCGAGAGGTTTTCTCACATTTATCAGGACCCTCTGAGCCAATAAAAAGTCTCCCGGCTATTCATTCGAAAATATGGACGTTTTTTTTGAACTTTTTTTCAATTGGCACTTATGAAGCTTTAACACCGAAAATGAGTTTATCTGCAGCTTTTGAAAATATCTTGAACTCAAATGCTGTTTTAATTTCGGTGACCAGAATCCGTTGCATAATCCCAATTCTTTCGTTACCGATTCATTCTAAACATAAGTATCAGAAACCATTTATGCTGTAACTTGCTCCAGAAACAAAACAACTAATTGGCTCATCTCCTCTCTTCGTCTTTTCATGAATCACCATGAATTATTCAAATATTTCTCCCGTTACATTCCAAAATATCAAAATTGTCGGCCTCCTGAAGATTCTTTCCATTCAAAAAACCAAACCATTCCTCTTCTCAGCCGATACATTTATTTTCCCATTCCAACCTCCCTTGACTGCACACCCAATTCTCCATAAATCTTTCTTCTCATAGATTCGTTTTCCGTCAGTCGCCCTCTCGGCCCATTTCTCTCCTGTTTCAGATTTCGTATTCTGTTTTTATAAACACGGAACAAAACACTGTTTTTGTTCCTGGAGATTTTGCATCAGTCAAAATACAAATTCTATACAGCTGTACACATTCTGAATTCTCCTCTTCGTTTTTCTCTCCGCTAGACTCACGACACCATTTTCTTTTCAAAACCCCTCAATTAGACTCGCACCTTTCAATTGTTTTCTTCTTTTTTTGCTTGCTTCATTTCCCGCCAACGGTCACAATTTTTGATCTACTTCCTCTGTTTCTCTAAATCTCTCACTCTCTCTGTAGGCAATGGGGATGGTAGTATCGTTCGTTCATTTCTTCCGGATGCTCTTCTCGAGACTAGTGGTCGGCGATGAGTCCGCCAACAAGTCACGCCAAGGATTCATCATTGACATGGAGCGCGGTGACGTGGCAGTTGGACCACCCCCAGTCATCGAAGGACCCTTCCCACTTGAACAACTTCCCACTGATGTCGTTGCACAGATTGCCAGTCAGGTGAGGGGAATTACAATCGAAAATTTTAGTTTAATAACCTCATTTTTTTCAGTTGCAATTCACGGACCTCGTCTCTTTCCGTCAAACAAACCAAGCTCTGAATGAAGTCTTCAAGACACACCGAACCATGATGAAGGGTGCTGAGATTCATGTATTTGTCAGCATTGAAGAAGGTGTCGTTGTGGTGAGAATCCTCTGAACCCTTCGAACTATAGCATACTCTTGAATTTCAGACATCGTTCCGGGGACACAAACAGCTGATGGGATCAACTCACCCAGTGCCGGCAGCCGATAGGAACCTCATTTTCTGTAACTCGGATGTCATGTTGACACTTCGCCTTGGAGAGGCACAAATGACTGAAGAAGCTGCGAGGGAGATTCGAGGAATGCTCGTGAAGTCGAAACTTGTCAGAGTACAATTGAGAGCAGATACTGTATCCCAAGAGACGAGAGATCTGTTGAACAATCTGAATTGTACGGAAGTCCTAGTGGAAGTTGATCGATACCATGAGAATGTCCTGCAAATCAGAAATGTGAGTGTACCTTTCTTCTGTAACTTCTCAGAAATCAGTATCTAACTCCAGATGACCGATCTTCAAATCCACGAGCAATTCAAGTTTTTCGATCTCACCCCAGTCTACAACTTGATGCTCCCGAATCTCAGTCTCCGTGTTTCTAATGCTGCATTGCCTGGAATTCTCAAATGCATCGATGAATGGAGAGCAAGTCGTCGTGACATCGTCAGTTGGTTCTTTAAAATTCCCGTCACGGAGCCCATTCAAGTCCTCAACGCGAACGATGCCAGAATCGACTGGAGAAGATCAATGATTCGACGGAACTCTGGACATGGACGTCTTCTTAATCTCTCTAGAATTACCGCGCCGGAAGAAGGAAGTGAAGTCCTCTACCAGACACTCAGCTACCTTCAACAACCTTAAATCTAACTGTATTTTGAAACCCTCCCTGTATTTTGAGCATTATTTGTATCATGTCTTAGACTTGGTTAGCAATTTTCCTGTATCACTTCTTTCTCTAACACGTTCCCATTTCTGGTCTCGATTTATGTGATGTTGCCTAGCAATCTTTGAAACCAAATCTTGTCCATATTAAATGTTTTATTGTGTCGTATTCTTTATGGAACCTTAAATGAATCAAATTTCTCCCGGGAGTTTCTGATCTTTTTCTCGTTTCACAGGTTGGACGTTGAGTTCAAAATATTGAGATCACAATTTTTAAAAAATCAAGCAACTCGAGATCTCCATTTTTGTATTTGACAACTTGTTTTGGAAACCACTCTCAAGTCAGTTATTCTGCGCAGAGCGCACAATAACTCCCTTTTGTTGTCGTTGATTCACAAGGTCCCCTCACACTGTGCATCAAAGAAAGAGGGTGAAGGAGGACAGACGACCCTCGAGAAATCGATTTTACTTGCAACAACGGAGACCGATCGGTCGGTTCTGTTGTGTCTTGTGAAAACTAAAACTTTCGCAAAACTCAATTCCCCATATTGAATATCCTCTTCTTTGCCTCATAATGCTTGGCGATCTCATTTTTCATCAGTGATTCTACTGAAGAATCTTCAATCGCATTTAATTGTGGCGTCAGTGAAGAAATTCCCGTCGTTAACAGACGTGTTTCCGAGTGCATTTTAGTTGGTGTCAAACTTCTGAATGCATCCGGCGGTGTCGACCAACGCTTGAGACAGTGCTTCGTTGCTCACACTTCTCTCCTCTTTCAGCTTTATCAACCGACCCTTCGAAATATTGAAGAAATGTCCCAGCGTTCGACCAAATGAAAAGCAGAGGAACGTATGTGCCGCTTGCATTCTTACGCACAGCACTACTCTGCCCAAATAGATTCCCAGAAGGCATTCCCTTAATTGATACTACTTGAGATCTTTTCTGCATATTGTCATGGACAACGTTCCGTCTCTACCTGCACTTTATCGTTCTATCGTTCATCTCTCCATGTGTTTAGAAGTGTAGTCCAGAATAGTGCAAATTTTGTATCTATTGGACTAACTTTGACTAACATTGACGAACTTTGAATGATGACTAATTTTGAATCGGTTGATAATTCCCTGACTGTTAATATTTTTTGTTATTGATTCTCGATGCTTGACTTATTGATACTCTCATAATTCCAGAGCTTCCAGGGAACTACTTCACTCCGCGATGAAATACTTCAATCTTCCGTTTGTGATTCAACGAGAAATCCTTCAAAGTGCATCAATGACGGATTTATTCATATGGTACCAATGTTCCAAAAAACTTCAATGAATATCGACTTTACTCGAATTCTCGAGAAAGTCGAAACTATAATTTATCGCTGTCATAGTGCGAATTGCTGCGAAATCGAACCAATTTATGAAAACATGGACAAGAAGAAACGGGGGGAGAGGTTGTTGATTATCCGACCGAGTAAAAATATCGATGAGATGCTTATTATGAAGAAGATGAGGCTGTTCGGGCGTGATATTTTCTGCTTGTAAGTTCTTCCTTGGACGGATTCTTTGAAAGAAAAGTGTTTTTCAAAATCATGCTTCAGAAACTTGGTTTAATGGATTGCACATTCCAAAAACGCAAATTTATGCTTCGAAGCTTTCTCGTTCCAATCGTACCCATCAAATCTGAATTATGAAACACGAAATTTTCTTCCAGACCCCCCTCGTCTTCGACCCCATCATGGACCATAGTTTGTGATGAGCCCAACATCGATTCAATTCTTCAAGACGTGCACAACCACATCGTCAATTTTTTTGGTCGAGGGATATCTTATGAATTAGCGACATTCAAATCCAATCTCATTCCAAAACTCGGAATATTTTCTCGTAGTGCTCATGACCCTGAAGGTTGGAAAATACGGGAAATCCCAGAAAATCCTGCATATCTCAACAAACTGAAAGAATTTCTCGAGGATTCCCCAGCTCAAAGTTATCTCCATTATTGCTTTTCCAAGTGGGATTTTCAGGCGAATTCTAGAATTTTCTATGCTAGAGAGCTTGATTTGGTTTACTGTAAGCACAGTGAGCAAGTTTTGGAAAATTTCAATGGAGAGTATTTGTACTTGAAACTCGTAAATTTTACAAACAATGCTATCACTAAATTTTTGGAAAACTGGATGAAAAATGAGGGCCCGCCGAATTTGAAGTATATGTGTATCCGAAGAAACATGAAAGTTTTAAAGAAAGATCAGATTCTGGAAAAGTTCGACGTCAATAAGTTCGATTCCCTGCGTAAATTTCGTTTCTTGAAACAGTGAGTAATTACGCTTTAATGAGTGAAATTCACAGTTTTTCAGAAATTTCGGCATTAGATATTTCACATCGGAAACGGAGGAAATCTCGTTTGAAATTTACATTGTCAGACCTTCGGATGGAAACAAGGCTTCTGTTTTAATATCACGTCAGTCTTTCGATTTTTTGGATTGGAACATGTCGCTTCGTCAGAAGAAAAGTCTTTCCTTGTTGAAGAGGATGTCAGAATACAAGTATTCTCCTGTCTAAGAGAATATATTATACGATTGATTCAATTCGACACGAAAAATTTCCACTGGATCATTTCCTGTCATATGCTTCTTTTTTATATTTCCAGTATTTTTTTTTTCTTTTTCTCAGACACGTTTCCATTTCTTGTCTCAGTTACTGTGATGTTGTCTAGCACTTTTGAAACCAAATCTTGTCCATATTAAATGTTTTATTGTGTCGTGTTCTTCATGGAACCTTAAATGAATCAAATTTCGGCCGGGTGCTTCTGATCTTCTTCCCGTTTCACAGGTAGATCAGATGTTGAAGCTCGTTTGGAAAATAGGGAGATCACAAAGAAAAAGGCAAAGATCATGGCGACAACAGCAAAGTAGCCGGAATAGACGACAAACTGCAAAAAAGTGAACGTTTTGACTAGATGAAGATCCATCAACTCACTTGTTTCCTAATGTTGAGATGAAGAACTCGTGAATCGACAACCACAAAGGTCAGAAGTGATTGAAGACAAACTGCGACAAATGTGTTGCAACCGAAGATCAAGCCGTGGTTGTTCGATGATAACTCTTTTGCCACATTTACGCTTAAACTTCGATTTACAAAATCTCTTTAGAATAAAAACTTACGATGCGGCTGTAATGAGCATATGATAAATTGAAGCTATCACCACGTATGAAACATATGCAACCATCACAGTGTTTGTCTGAGAGCACAAATACAAAAGAGCAGAAACCACTGCAGAAGTGACGAAGAGAATCATTTGTCCATGAAGTTCCCAGTTGATTGACAAGTGGTGGATGACTAACGAGAGGAATGCTCCAAGAGCAGTGCAGACGAATTCTACTACTCCATTCGCAACGTCATCTGGATCATCCTGCATTTCTTTCCACAATGATTGGGTGTAATTTTGTACTTGATACACTCCACAACTTGCTAGTGCCCACCAGAGAGACCATTTCAGAAGTTCTTGATTCTTGGAGCACACCTTCAACTCCTCTATTATCTTCTTCAGATACTCTCGAGTATAGCTGACTTTCTGCTCTTTTGATTCGTTTGTGATCAATCTAAAAAAACTGGAGGTTTTCAGTGAAGTTGATGAATTGAACTAACTCAATATTCTGAAGTTCCACTACAGGCAAAGCCCTCATCGATACTTTTGCTTTCTCTGACTTGACACGTGGCAAAAATACCGCAATGATTGTGACGAGACTAACTGCTCCGAGTGAGATTTGGTTGAGAACCAGATAATCTGAAGCGTGTGTGGAAATAAGCGTCTGTCCCAAACCAAAGGCTAACAGTTTTCCGAAAAGAGCAGCTGATCGGATGTAGGATGTGGCTTTTTGGTGGTGCTTCTTATCCACAATCGAGTAGATATAAGAGTAGTATGCAATCTCGGCAGCAGAGGCAACTCCTGAAATAAAAGAGATCTTTTACTCAAGAGAAGATTTTCCGGACTCACCGAAAGCAACTTGCATGACCTGCATCTGAGTTACCCCTTTGCCAAATACCAACAATGCCCACGTGGCAACCAGTCCGATTGCTTCGATCATCACAATTGGTTTGTAACGCAGGATATCGGTCAAAATGAACATTGGAATCAAGGCAAGCATGTAGGAGTATGTCCAATAGGGATAAACTTGAGAATACAGTTCATCCAGTGTCAGGTTCTTATCAGGTGATGCCAGGAACGGAGTGAGGAAAGGAGTTGCTGGTCGGAACTCTTTCACTGCTCCATAGAGACAGAGGACGGCTGTGGTCGTACGCCAGTCCATGGTCTAGATTACCGAAAATGGAGGAACTAATACTTTTTGATTTCAGAAGAAACAATAGAAGAAGCGAAGAACGAGAGAAAACCAATGTTTCAAACATTTTCGAGAGCAGTAGATGCCTCTGGTTAAACTTTTCCTCATAACTTGGGTCGGGATGAAATCGACTTCTCAGGTTCAAAATCTGGAGCGAAAATCGGAAAAGTCTCACGTAGTTTGGTTATAGACCTGTCGAGCTGTGTCTATTGTAAGCATTATGAACATTGTACGAGAAATCAGATATTCTTAACCAGTATGAGAAAACACTGAGAGGTCATAACTTGAATTCCGTAAACATCTTGCGGATTTTCATTTCAGATTTTGAGTCTAGAGGGTCGATTTCACATTGATCCGGGGAAAGGTTATTGCAAAAGAATGTCTTGAAACTATTCATGACCTATTGCATCATCTCTGATGATCGTTCACCGTGGACTAGAGATACTTGTTTTCCAAAAAAAACTTTAACCAAAACCACAGTCTGAAACTTTCCGTTTGTAACCAAAAATATGCCTTGTTCTAACCGAGAATGATAATTCAAATACGCGGTGTCGTGAATTCTATGCATGTTCAACGGAGCGAGCTTTCACCTTTTAATACGAGAAGCAGTTTGGAGAAACAAACAACACATCTCTTCGAAAGTTTCACAAACAACAGATAGGGGGTTTTTTTTTCTTCTTCAAAATATTATCAGCGACTTATTTATCTTTATTTACACATAAAACAAGAGACTGGTGATAAAAGGCGAAATGAAATGGTTTTTGTGGTGCTGAGAGATCGAGAGAATTAGGTGAACAGAGAAGGGAATGGCGTTTAGCATAATGGGAGAGAAGCTGCCGCAGAAAAAGCAAAAGAGCAAAGGCGGTCGAATGGAGAGCAGGGATGATCGAAGGAGATCACAGATTGACTGGTTGGAGAAACGTGGATGGGAAGAACGGAAGAAAAAAGAGAAAAAAATGAAACACTGGAGGGAAATATCTGATTGAATGGTAAGAAGGATTGGAATGGGAAGACGGGAGAAGGAAGCAAACGACACAAGTGCAAAATGCACGGAAAACTAGAGAATAAGATACGCAGATGACGAGAGATATGAAATCGGGGAAAATGAAAATGAAGGGTCGTATAGGAAGAAGACGGCGGGGAGGGAGAGAAGAAAATGTGATATCGGAATGTGAAGCTGGAGAGAGGCACAGTCTCTGGCTGGATTCGAGGCGGAGTTAGGCATATGGACCTGAAACGAGCATAACATTTGATTATGTTTTAAGTTACATGGGTAGATAAAGTCAGAACTGTGATCAGTGTTTGTTTTGGCGGAGCAACTAATGAATTCTTAAAACTTCTTCAACTTCATCACAAGAAAATATCAGATATCCTGATTTCCTCTAAGATCACACACCAACTTTTAATCTATTGTGTTTTGTTGCCCACTGTAGTTATTGTTTCAATAAAAACCCTCACATGATCCTCCTGCAGCCTGATAGCTCTGCGGTGGCGGATGATTGTTGCTGCGCTTCTTCTTGGCCCACTCCTCCATGTATCCGCTCTTGATACTGTCTGCCATGTAGGATATCACGCACATCCAACTCTTCACTGCTTCCCGTTTTGAACGAACGCATTCCACCTTTGTAATCAGCTGAAATCATTGATATCAAATCTAGAATATTTTGATCCAGAAGATGAGTCCTACCTCTGTGAACGCTTCTCCCAACTGATCGAACACCACTCCACAGCACTTCTCATTCATGTTCACATGTGCCGCACCGACGTCTTGGCATTTCGCCAGAACGATCTTCGCCGGTTGCTGAAGATCGGTCATCAGAGAGTCGAGAAGTTCCGACAGAAGTTTTGCGTGAGAGTTGAGATCGCACACTGAGTTGCTGCTGAATCCGCCGACGATCGACATCTTCTGGAACATCTCTCTGCAGACTGGAGAACGTTGCATGAGCACTTTGAACACTTGAGTGAACAGAGTGCTCTGGGTTTTGATACGTGGCCAGGTTGAGGACAAAAGCTGGACTTGGTGTCTGGAAAATTATCAGAATTTATATTCCAACTTCTTTTCTGATTTTGGAAACTCACGGAGAGAGATGAATTGCATCGATGAACGACATATTCTCGATTCCATTACTGTTCTCCAGATGAACGGTGGCTCGACTCATTCTCCGCGACGGCACGTTGTTGCCCATTTGTTCGCTGAAGGAGCGTCGTCTGAAAGAGAGATTTTGAATTCATTCGAACACCACGTCATCTACTTTCTCGTCTCATTTATTTTGTTTCGCCAAAAGAGACGTCAACGACATCATACCATTCTGAGAAGAGAGGAAGAAAAGAGAAGAAGAGGATAGGAGCAATAAGCGAAATGGAAGCAAAGTTGACTTCCGAACAAACGGAAGTGAGATGCCGGATGGGTTGGGGGCGCAAGAAGAGAGAGAGCAAAGGGTATGCAAAAAAGAACAAAATGGATACTCTCTAAGAATGAATTTCTCTGAATCACACTTTTCCTTATTGACACCAAAAGAGCTTACGGGGAGGAACTATTCGAATAGTCTGTCGAAAGACGATGTTGATTTGGGGATGGAGGTGGAAGTTGGACTGATGGACGTGGAGTCGTACACGAATGCTTTGACTGAAAAATGGAATAGATTGTTAGTAGTTCTCGGAGCGAATCATCATGGAGTATGTCTCTAGACAATGGCTAAATGAACTAATCCTTTATTTGATTAAAAGGAGTAATAAAAGGTCACAGTCATATCGAGCTTAGGCATATGAGAGTGAATGTAGATGTCATGGGATTAAAGGATTCTAAATGTGTTTCTTGAGAAGCATGCTTTGAAGAAAAGATAGGACTCAAAGTTACGAAGTCTGTAACTCTTCTGTCTAACACCACATGAGAGTAAGAATCGGTGGTTATATTCGTTTCCCATGGTCCCGACAGCTAAAGGCAGTAGGTTATTCGAATTCGACACCAGATGTAAATGCATGTATACATACACAGCTTCACATGTGTGTCTGTCGGCTCAGATTTGCATGGGTGAGCACAAGAACAGCTTTCTCGAAACGGAGGCAAAACCTATCCATCTAATCAGGTTGGAAGGGGGCAAAACGAGGGTGGAGTGTGTTTCAAAGGAGAGCTTTTTGTGGTATAACAAGGTTCTCGACGAAAAAGTGCAACATTTTTAAATGGAATTGAAAGTGAGTAGAGAGCAATAAACTCGGATCTTTGGTTCGTGGCTCTGGAAGTATGAATCGATGGGTTTAATGATCTAAAGATCTAGGTTTTGGATTTCGAAACGATAAACCAGAAAAAATTCATTTCAATCCGCGACACCACTTCTGACCCCGTCAAAAAGGAAAATGAGAAAACGCGAGGCACTGACGGCTTCGACACCGAAAACGACAAATAAGAACACTCTATACGACGAAAAAGAGCAAAAAACAAAACAAGCTTCTGGGGATGAGGAATCAGACCGCCCGTGGGGGTCAACGTGGGGCAAAAGTGTGAGAAGATTCAGAAGGCGCTCCTTCTTCTGGAGAGAGAAGGGATTTATTTTGTGAGAAGAAGATGAGGATGATGAGTTTGTAACGACTCCTGATTGCCTTTCTGTCATCATCTAACAGTTCACTGAGCGCCGTCATCGTCTATGAATGCGTGCTGACGCCGTCGTCACGTCTGTCAAATTCTGGAAGAGAAGTCCGGACGGAGAGGAGCTCATTCATATCCGAATACTTTTCGCTCATCTTATGTTTCTGCAGCGAAAAACTGAACTAGGATGAAGCAGCACCAGAAGAGCAACATCCACATCGTCTAAGAATGAGATGACGTCGTGTGTGATGGACCAGAGCTGACACACTCTTTTACGTAATGGGGTCGTCATGATGTCGTGGCAGTCAGTCAGGAGAACTGCTGGTAGTGGTGGTGGTGGTTAAGGGGGGATGCTGAAGAGTAAGAAAGCAGAGGACGAAGAAAAAACAAGAAGCAGTGAGAGAGTGAGTGAGTGTGTCTGACACCAAAACTGCCTCTAATTCTTGCCGCTTCAAAGCCACTTCCTCTGCCCCCGAAATGTTTCGAATCAAGATTTTCGGAAGAAATAGGCGGAGGCAATACCAGACGAGGGGTAACTGCTGCGCCACGCGCCCTCCTAAAACGTGACAAATAGAGATGAACCGACTGAAAATGGGGGACAAATCAGAGGAAAACAAGGAAACCCCGACTCACTGTTCCGTATTTATGGATTCGTAATCCCGCTCATCTCAAACATAATGAACAGCGAGAGAAAATGAATACTTCCTTTCGAGGAAAAATGAAGATGAGTGAAAACCAAACACACATCCTCATCATCTTGTTCTCTCACTCACAAATTATTCATAATGAAATAAAGGACATCGCATTTAGCAACGCTAAACATGTTCTGAAAATGATTCAGAACTCTAAGCCGGAAAAATTGGGGAACCGTCCGATTGGTCAGAAAATGTTGAAGGTACCATAGTCCTTGAGGTCCGAATAAAACAAGACATCGGACGTCACCAGACCAATCTCATAACCTTTGTCTGTCCCACTTTCAGATTGATTAAAAGCCATTACAAAAGTAATAAAAACGCTAACGACTGTAGTCACTCCGCCTCAAATGAAAAGACATGAAGGTTCTTTCAATTTTCTCGAGAGCTGATTTCTGAAATGACGATGAGGAGGGGAACTTCCGACGGCTCTAATGCATTACATAATTTATGTAAACGTTGATTCGGAGCGAATATCAAAGATTAATAGTCGACCTCCTGAAGAAGAAGAGCATAAAATGATGTTACGTGTAACCTTATTAGATAAGGGAAAATAAAAATAATCGGAGATCTGAAACAATCCGAAAAGGTGCTCCTAATCCATCTGGCTTCTTTGAGATTAAGTTGGTTAGTGTCTTTTCTAGACCTCTTAAAAATAGAAGCCATGAGACTCACGAAAAAGAGAACGACATTGTGTGGATACTACATCTTATGAGACGAAAAATGGGAACAAGGTCGCTGTTGAGGTGTTGGTTGGAGCATGGGCAGGCGACGACGACGAAAAATGATAAATGAAGCGAAAGAATTCGGAAATGACTTGACTTTCATACGCTTTCTGAAGCTTTGAGTACGTGTATTTTGAGCAGACAAGATGGATGAAAAGAGAGAGGGAAGACAACGATCCCTATGCAATTTCGACAAAAACTTTGGAGCATGGCCACTTTCGGTTGATGGGAAACAGAAGGGGGGAGGGAGGGAGGGAAGGAGGAGCTCTGATTTCAACAAACTTCAAATTTGGAAAACAATGAAATCTGATCGTGGAGACAGATTCCGAGAGGAACACGATACCAAAATGTGTCGGTGACATCGGTGGAGGTGTGAGAGCTCTCTGAAGTGGCTGGTGGAATGATCAGTCTTCCGAAGACTTCACCGTGAATCAGTTAACCATTGAGTTGTCTTTTGAGTGCCCAATGTCAGAAAAAACTTTCGTTTTTATTCAGACCGGAGCTCCCAAGCCGATACTGATCTACTAAGAATAGAAAAACCTGCTCGACAGTAGAAGTGGGCGGAGCTCGATACATAAGAAACATGTTGAGATGCCATCACAACTGTCACTTGATAACAAAAGTTGTAATCATATATGAATGCGGTTTGAGACGAGTATTCAGACATACTAAAACCTATCCATTGTTGATACGTTTGTATGGTGTAGTTCCTGAAAGAGAGAGAGAGAGAACCTAGATGACCTTTTGGGAAACGAACAAACAGTTGTTTTCATTTTTGAGTTTCCGGGAGAAACTGTGAGGCTGTCGGGAGCATGGGTTTTGAGAAAAAGATATGTTTTATTTTATTGTGGACACCGAGTCTTGGATACTTACCTAATCAAACAGTGAGTGAAGCGAAAAGTTATAAAGATGGTGATATTAGTTTGAGATCGGAACTAAACCAGAACTTACATTAGAATATGTATCAAGGATGCAAACTCTGGATTTAGACCCAAGAAGCGGATCCAGAATCTTTCTTCTGCATTTATAGTACCCTCACCTTGTTCACCATTCCCGAATCCAGACTCCGTCTTGTTCTGACATCCACATTGGCAACAGCCGACTGATCGTTTCCCATAGTTCTTCTGAAAAAAGGAAACTATTTTGGAACCACCTTCTTCTTCCTCCGGAGCATAAAAATGACGAAAGTGAAAAAAGTTAGAACAGGGGCATGGGTGAAAGATGCAATAAAACTAATGCCGGGTGGGATTACCCTCTCAAGGAATAGACACTCGTGAAATTGACAAAAACGGGAGAAAACGCTGCAAAGGGGAGCGACAGTGTGGGTGGGAACCTCTTTATCGGACGGAGACACATCCAATCATTTTTTCTTCCCATCCCTATCTATATCCACTCACATGTGCTTCAGAAGGAGAGGAAAACGTTGTCAAGAATAAGGAGAAGAAGAAGGTGAGGCCCTTATTTTTCAAGTGGAAGAAAAGAAAAGGAAGGAGGAGCATGAGGAGCAGGTCAAGTGACGAGGGCTTGTTTTCATGAGTGAGTGAGTGTGAGAAGGAGCCATAAGTGGAGTCGATTTCAAACTTTCTCGTGTTTTTGTAAAAAAAAACACCGAACTGAAATAGGAGGAAGAGGAGGGCGTCGTGGTTCTGGGAAGACCAACCAAAGAGTACATGTAGTCTCGACAGGAAGTAACGCGAATTCGGTTATTGACATTCTCCTCTTACGATCTGTTTCTCCGGTATTCAGAAATCTTGAGAGGGCACTCCTTTTACGGTACTTCGACCGAATTCATATCTGTTCCTGTAGCAGTTAAGAGAAAGTCGGTAACTAACAAAATGTTGAACACAACGCGAGTAGCATTTTCTTAATTGACGGCTTTTTGAAAGCTGTTACAGGAACCAAGACAATTTTTTGTTAAAGTTGCTAGAAGGGAATGCACGCCTATTAGAGGAAGTGCAGTAGTTTTTATACGCTTGTCAGATAATACTGTACAAATCATCAAAGCTCATCCTGGTTCCTCAATTATTTTTTTTCCATATTCTATTCATTTTTTCAATGCCTAATTTGTTTGTCTCCTCCTCCTACTTCCGTTCTCATTTCTCCTCCTTACTTCAACAGACTTGGCTGAATGACTGACAAATGGGAATTGAGTCTGTGACCACTAGCTGTCCGAAAATCACACATCTGGAAGTAATGAGAAACCGGATAGTGTCCTTTTTATGTCTATTTTCGGGGTGTTGGTAGAACAGTGGGAATTAGGTCAAGGGAGAAGAGCGAAAGTAGGCTGATGTGAGCACTTTTTAGAACGGAATGAGACTCATTAAACGGAGAAGAGTCATCGTAACTAGGGGAGACTATTATGGGTGTTTTTTTCGTCTCACTTAGGGGTTAGCACTGTCTGACATTTAGAAAGAAAAAACAAAAAGTGCCAATTCAAGGAGTACTAAGTACACTGTCTGAAAACAGACGAGGAAGCTACAGTAACCAAGATCAGTTCAGACGGTTAATCAGAGAAAAGGGGTGGTTCGTCAACAGGTTGAGGATATTTTTTGCATTTGGGAAATAAATTCTAACAGACATCCACTTACAGGTCCCATTCATTTCAATCTCATTAAAACGGCCGACACAAAATAGTCTCTTTATATATCCACAACTTTCAAAAATATCTATCAAAAAGATAAGGCATATGATAGTTAAACAAAATTCAACTGACTCACAACTTTTCGGAAGACTACTGGAAGTTAGAACACAAAGAAATAATTTATGGAATGTATGCATTCTTCTCTTATTGAGACAAAAAAAAAGAATTGAAATAAAAAACAAACGATTTCAAATTCCGTCCTCTCCCGGTGGCCAAATCAAAAGAAGAAAAGGTCTGTGCTTTTTCAACCGACCCAAAACGAAAAAAAAACACAGACCCATTCATATTCTGAAAAGAGAAAAGGCGAGGAGAAGAACGATGTGCAAATTGAGGTGAAGAAGGAGAAGGAGCAAGAGGTACGTCGACTGGGTTCGTTTATATGCGAAATATCTAGAAGAGGTGCCCCCAGTCGAAGTAGTAAGATTCCAAAGATTGCCTTTCAACACAACGTCACAAAACTATTTAGAGAGCACGAAATGAGCAATCGAAAGAAAAAGTTTGGAGAATGTCTTTCCCCTTCTTTTCCTTCCGGAATCCGAGTGATATCAGTGACAATGAATTATTCAGAATGGTTCTCCAATCCGGAAGAACATTCAAACTTCTCTTTTTTCCGCCTTCTTCTCGTTTTAGCTCTCGACTAAAAATACCAAGAGCCATTTTGAAGGAGGGAAAGGTTTTGGTTCCGTTTTGAGAGTTCATTTGTGAGTGGAGAAAGATAACTGACAATTAGAAAAGAAGGGAAAATTTTGGTTTTGAGAGCCATGTGATTCGAATTTCAATCTAATCGGGGTGAAATGACGAATTCCCACTAATGATAAGGGCATTCTTTCGAATCGTGTGAATCAGTGTCTACTGATAAAGCTAACGAACACAAAATACACAAAAGGTATAAGTTTCTGTCTGGTCAACGTCTCTTATTAGTTTAACTCAAAAGACTCCGTCGGCAATCTAGATTATTACGTAGTGAAAAAAAAACACATGCAAGATTATATAGACTTTCTCTGAAAGTTCACAAAAAAATCCAGTTAGAAACCCCTTCGCTCTTTCCATGTGATTTTGAGAACTGACCGAGAATGGAGATCAGAAAAGGGAAAAAAGCTAACCAAGGTTATCTATAATTATCTGGAAACGGTGTGATTCTGAAAAGAACCGAGACAGCATATTCTCATAAATTCCAAATGAGCACAATCGAGTTCAGTTTTGATGTCTGAAAGAAGTTTCCGGTTTAGGGAAACAGGTGAGCAACGGACAATAGAAGGAGGTGTAAATGGTGAATGGAGAAGAAAGAGCAAGTAAACTTGTGTGGTCTAGGACACTGAAAATGTTCAAAAATATAATCATTAACTGATTTGAAAGAAATGTGTAATTTTGCTTTGGCTAGGAGATTCTTTGGCTCCTCTGGTTGAAAGTTTTCTCATAAACTGGCGGAGGTTGAATCGACCCAATGGATACAACCTCTGGAATTATAATTTGCAAATGCTCACCTGATTCTAATCATGACTCTTTCTTTATTTTCCCTATGGTTGAGGACACAGTAGTGGACAATATGGATGCATGCTTGAGATTTTCAGTGCAAATCTGTCAACTTTGAGCATTCGAAGACTAACTTCCTGGGCGTCGGCTTTTTTTACTTTGTGAGGGGTTTAACGAACTCTTGATCTTTATTTTTTGTAGTTGTCAACTTTTATGGAAAAATTTTTTTAAGCAAGTCATGAAGCAAATTCGGACACAATCTCAAATTTCGGCTGATTTCGTTGTGTTTTTTTCTAACAGTTTTGAACCTATTCTCTATAACTTACTTGACAGTGACTGTCAGAAAAAGTTGTCAACTGAAAAAAGAAAACCTAGAGCTAATTAATACACCCAATTTTCGAAAAAAACGGGTCATTCCGAACTATTTATTTTGTTAACCGCTCAAAGTTGGAGAAAATTCAACTGAAAGATCCGAATAATCTCATAGTATAATTTGAAATGGTTCACGAGCTATGATCCCTTATCGTATAACAAAAACCGTTCATCTGGCAAGCACACAAACTCCAACAACTATTTTCATGCCTAATATAACTTGTTTATGTTACTCCACTTTCGTCATGTGTGAAGGAACGGAAACTGAAAATAATTGTGACGCTTCCCGTTACTCGTCGTCGTTGGGGGTTGCTCCCCGACCAAATGGGAAGCTATGGTGAGAAGAAGAAGAAGAAACTTGAGTGATGAGAGAAAATAATAATATTATGACGGAAAGAGCAAAACGCAAGAAAAATTGGTGGATCAAAGTAAGGAAATCTGAGCGGAATGAGTTAGAAAAACATTCCGTGGTTTGCTTTCAAAACTAAGCAAAAACTTTCAAAAGGTTTTCCCAATTCAGAATGAAGTTGTTGGTTTTCCTGGTGACACACTTCTGAAATATGGATTCCCGTTCAGAATTCTAGTCTCTTCACACACAGATTAATAAAATAATCTCTCACATTTTAATGTTCTTCTTTTCATTTTTTTAGAACCACCAAATGCTGTGCATCCCCAAAACATGTCCCATATTCAACACAACAAATTAGGGATGCGATTAGTTAGAAAGAAATGCTGAACATTTAGATATCAAGAAACAAAATGCATGAAGTCCTTCCTCTCATCAGCAGGTCGTACACAACAACAACTGAAAAAGAAAACAATAAAGCGTTATGCTCTAAATGGAAGCCGCAAGGCGGACTGAAATATGAACACTGGAGAGAAAACAATGGGAGTCAGTCAAATTCTTGTATTCTATTTTGGAAAGTGGGCGGAGCATGACTTCTCTACATTTCCTCTTGAATATTTTAACATAAACCTTCATTTGTTCAAACATGGAAACAAAATCAATCAAACCAAAATGATATTGAAATGGAAGGTGTTGCTGAACGGACGAAGTGCCACCATTTTTCAGGGATAAATATAGCGTCTCCAGGATTGACGACTACATCCAGAACATGCACCTTTGCGAAATCCGGGAATTCCTCATAGTCTGGATTCTCGACATCCACCTTGAACGAAACATCAGCGATTTCGAATGATTTAGAAAACTCACTTGACTGGTATTCGATAGTATTCCATCGAACGGATAAACTGATTCGGTGTCCTCTGAAGACACCATCCGGAATAGTTTTGTTCCGTGAATTTGTACAAACATATTCTTTCGGGGATCTGTATGAAGTGGAGATACAGTACCCGATGGTCCAATCCACATATTCATGTCTACATTTTCGGTGCTCGTTGATTCTCGAAAGCAAACATCCGGAATGATGATGTCGTTTTTGAGATGCGGAACCTGATCGAATAGACGGTGTTGAGCTAGATAGAAACTTTCGTTCTGAAATCATGGGGTAAAATAAAAGTTGAAACTTTTTTATTACCTCCGAATTTTTTATGAAATTCCGGAAAGTCATCATTTTTTGGGACCAGTCTTCGTCGGAATACTTTGTTCCGATTTCAACGGGAAACGTTCGACTGTGAAGTTCTTGAAGGAGAAAAGGAAAAGACCATTTCCTAACCGCTGGCATATTCATACAATGGTTACGAATCAGAAGAGGAGTTCCGTTATTGACTGCTGCCAGAATTTTCTCGAAGCAGTTCTCATCGTCATCTTCACACTCGTCGATGGAAATTGAATTGGGTAAAGGAGATAGTGAACGCTTCTCTGCACAGTCATTGACACAGAAACTGGGATGGATCGAATCTTCGGCCGACACCTCGGGTAAGTTCTCGTGAATGAGCCAGGCGAGCTGACGGAGAGGCACGTCTTTTTCCTCCACTCGCCCCATGCATAGTCCTTTGTCAGCTATCTTTATTGCTTTCTGAAAGTTATTGAATGAATTAGAGAAATAATATAGAAAGCGACACCTCAAAATCTTCTCCCTTCCACATTAAAAAAGCTTGTACAAAACTGACGAGAGCGTAAAGTTTCCTCCAGTTCTCATCCACTTCATTGAAATGACCAGTATTCAGTTTAGAGTCTGCAAGCTTCAAAAGTAGATGTGATTGATGTACGATATCCGATCCATCCACGTCTTCCTTCTTCAGAAATCTGTCCGCGTTGATGCAAAATTTCGCGAATTGCTTTCTGGCTATTTTCGATATGATTCGATCGTCAAGTTGAAGATGAAGACTACACATGTTCCATGTATCTATGTCCTGTAAGTTTGAGAAATACAGTTACGTGGAATGTTTATTTGGGCATCACATCACATCACAACCTAAAGAAATTTGGGTAACTATTAATGTCAGAAAAGTTAAAATTGGTCGACCTCGAGTCTCTGCTTGAAGGCTTCGATTTTCGGAAGAATTGACGGATGACGAACATCGTATTCTTCGTAAGCGACTTCGTTTTTCTCGGATCTAAAAAAGAAGTTATCAATCTATTTATCGTGGAATGTCTTACTGATGCTTCAAGAAAATATCAATTGAAACAGGAGTTCCCCAGAAAATTGTTTGATGTGGAATGAATGTGCCGTCCTCAATCCACACTTTTGAGAGAACTGTGAATCTGAAACACACCATCTGTGAATCCCGGATGGCTCCTAAAGGCATACCCTAGCGAAACGTATGCTTGAAGAGCTGATACTTGAGCATATGCATAAATTGAAGCGTTGGGCGCTTCTGTTTGAGTATACATCATAGCTTCTCGAATGAGTTCCGATGCGATTCCTCTTCGACGGTAATTCTGTGTTAGATTGATGGAATTAGAATCTAGATTAACGGCCTACTTTAAGCACTGCAACTCGTTCCATTTTCAACAAATCTTTCTCGTAATCCCGAAGTCGGAGGCATCCAACAGCTAGTTCTCCTAAAATGAAATCACTACACTATATGCACAAAACCTAAACTGAAAACTCACCGCTGAAAGCAACAAAGTACAGAGAGGTCTTCTCCTCTTCTTCATCCCATTCCATGCTTTCCGGACAGTTTTGTTCTTCGATGAACACTTTTCGGCGGATATTGAACACTTGTTCGCGACACTCATCAATTTTCAGCCGTTTGTATTCCATTCTGTAGTTGATACACTGAATAAATAGTACACCTAGACTTTCAAAAATTCGCCCGCTTTCAAATAGGGTGATCAAAGACCGATTGTACTTGAAGGTAGAGGCCACCATTATTGATTCTCTCAAATGCGTTTTTTTCACAGGGTTTATGAAATTTTCGTGAAGAAAAAACAAACGAAAACAACTGAAAACGAAAAGAGTAATCACGAAACGGGGATTGCATATGAAACTAGATGAGCAGACACGCAAAAGGTATAACATAACAAAAATGGGATAATCACAAAACTTAAACATTTGAAAATAGGTGAAAAATGATGATCTAGAGGAAATGCACTAGATGTCTACTGAGCAAGCATTATAATATTGAGTTATCTTTCAGTATGAAAGGAGAAAATCACTTCAGTGAGAAATTTTATTGACATGGAACACCGGAATCAGGCACCTCTCTGGTAGTTCACTTTTTCGGGTTGGAGGACGAAAGAATTCGCTGTCGACGTTGGACGTACTTTTTGAGATTTCGGGAACTTCTGAAAAGCGGTTTTAACTTTCGTTCATCGAGAAATGAGCTCAAAAAACCTTCTCTCCATTGTTCTCTTGATTATTGCGTGCTTCTTCGGCTTCTTTTCGCTGTTTATCCTTCTCTTCATTTTCCTTCGTCAAACGTTCTGATACCCGTTCGTTCTTTGTGTTTAGAGCCTTTTCAGTGGCAGATCGTACTTCCCTTCCGCTGCTTTCTATTTCTCTAGCAGCTTTGTGAACTTGCTTCAAGAAATATGGACCTCCCTTGTTGACCATCCAGTTATACACATAGCGAGGAATGTTGGCTTCCGGATTATCCGAGTATGTCAAAATGTAGTCCACTCCATGGGATTCCCAGTTAGTATGAGCGCGGATTGACATACGAGATGTGTAGGATCTCACTCGAACGTTCGATTCAGAGATTGATGGGAACACCTGGAAACCTTTCAATTGGGGAAATTCATGAACAAAAACATCTGAGTATTACCTCTGGCTGAACAGATTCGCTATCGATCACTGCATACTTCTCATTATCAGACACCCAGGTGCGTCTAACGTATACATATTCTCGAGGGTACATCGGATAAGGGAACTTCGATACCCATCTAATCAGTTCATTTTCATCCTCCTCCTTGACAACTTCAATCGTTACAATGTTCTCATCCCATTCTTTTCTGTACTTCAAATCATTTTGAGCATCCAAGAATGTTCGCGGGCTTATATCATAGTAGGTTCCGACGCATTTGTATTCATACATTTCATAGGGCCCTTCGATGCGTCTACGGAATGCCAGCATGTCCTTCTCCTCGTACAAAAGTTCCCATCCGTGACCAGGGGACTTCCTATGAGCGAACTCGTCTTCGCAGTTCTCGCATTCAGCTATACGTGCATCGGTAATTCCATGTTCTTTGAATGTGAAACCAACTGTTGATGCAGCTATCGCGAATCTTGTGAAACGTCGGTCATTTCGGTAAATGGAATATGAGTATTGGATGCTGAAAATCATGTTGATTAGTAACCCCTTCATTGATTATTACGCTCTTGTTTTGAATCTTGTCCACTGATGACGAAAGTTTCGATACAGCGATACCTGAAATTCAGTCAGTTCGTATAAGCTCAAGAAAATGGAGAGAATCACTTGTCTCAGCACGAAACTGCTCCAATTTCTGTTCAACATCGCTGCGATTGACGAGTTCGTTTGAAGATCATTCGAGTAGAAAACTAAAGAAAGATGATTTAATTTTTCAAGTTAAAAACAAGTTTGATAAGATGATTGATCTATATAATTGGTTAGTTCACGCGCAAAACGGATATGAAAGGTATATTTGGCAGCAACCGTTGCATGATAACTAAAATATGTGATCAACTGATTAGGTTGAAATTGTTTTATTTTGGCTTTCGGAAGGCAAGTGGGAAAGGGCCGGATGTTTTTACAGGGTTTTTGAATATTTAGCATTCAATATAAAAGTTTGAGAACTGGAAAGTTGAGTTAGAATTAGATATCGAAAAACTGTCCGCTAAGTGTAAGGGAAGAATCACAAGAGTTTGGGTGAGACAGAGGAAGTGATAAATCAATCAAAGTCTGGTGGTGGGGCTGCCGCAGATGAGACGGACGGTGGTGGCATCAGACCATCCCCATCAATCGGTGGACACACTGTCATCATGTAGGTGGCTATTGGAGCGAGCTTATCACGAAGTGAGAGCATTACTCCCGTGTTGGTGTTGCATCCGGCATGAACGACGAAGTAGTATTTTGCAAGCGAATGTACCGCAATCTGGTGCGATTCGTACATCGCGAACGTCGTCTGATGTCCTCCTACAACTTTATGAGAAGCTTATTTTAAGTGTGTAGAGCTGTAAAACCCACCCATGCTGAGTTTGTGAATTTGTGGAATCGTTGTAATGTGACTGACGATTAACTGCTGCCTGAATCGAGAGTTGTCCAACGAGGCGGGAAGACCTGAAAAATTGAAAGTTCCCATTGTGAGAAATCTACGAAAGTAATGACATACCAACATTCAAAATCAATCCTCCATCATGATCGGTGATGAAAATAGCGCACACGCCTTCATAAGAGAGCATGAGCTCTTCTAGTTCTTGCTGGACGTTCATGAATTCCCTGAAAAATGATTAATTTTGATTTCGGATCAGAGTAAAGGTTGTGCGAAAATGGAGTACGCGAGAAGATGAGGAGAAGAAGTTGAGAATAGGGAAAAGCTGGCTGAAAAAAGTTGAAAAACATCACGATGGCCGAACTCCCTCGTGATGGCCTAGAAAACGGATGGAAGAGAAATCAGTCGCAACCGCGCCGCGCCTTGCATTTGTCCACGGGCGTTGGCGTTGGACCCCGCCCCCTCGGAAATAGTTATTTTATTTTTTCCGAGTTTCAAGCGTTTCGGCTCGAAAATTCAATAGTTTTGAGTGAAAACATAATTTATGTTTATTTTCGCTTAAACTCTGCCATATTTTTCAACTGATTTCTTTGCGATGATTTTATGAAACATCAAAATTGGGAACTCTTTTTTTTTATCGATTATCACCGTTAGCTGATATGATTTTTTCGTTTATAGGTATGTCCGGAGCCGCAAAAAGGGTAGCCACTTCATCCGTCAATTGGTCCAAGCTCGGTAAGATTTTTTATTCGGAGCTAATCACTCAACTTCTTAATTTTCAGCCGAGCGTCTCGTCCCAGAGCACGCTGCCGAGCTGATCCGTGTGAAGGGAGTTAGCGGAACTTTCCAATCCGCTGTCAGCCAACTTCCAGCCGATCTCCCTAAGATCGACTTCGCTGCTTTGAAGAAAGCTCTCCCAGCCCACTCAGCTGTTCTCGACTCCCTCCAGAAGCAATATGAGGCTGTTAAGATTCCATATGGAGAGGTTCCAGCCGATTACTTGAAGGAGGTTGACCAATGGGTTGAGTACAACAACGCCCGCATCAAGCTTCATGATGTTAAGGTTGCTGATGGACTCCAGGAGGCCAAGAAGGTGCAAATAGTTTCTACTCGTGTTAAAAATTAAAGAATAAGTTTCAGGTCGAGGAGAAGTGGGCCAAGGCTCCACCAGTTGAGCATTTCGATCGCCAACACTTTGTCGAGTATTTCCCAGCTCACTTCTATGATCTTCGCTACGAGAACAGAATCCCTGACCCATGCAACATTGGACTGAACGAAACTCCGGAGATTGAGAACAGATTCAAGGACTACAAGGTATGGGTTTGTTCATAGTAAATCTTAAGCATGTACTCGTTTCAGGTTCTCCGACGTGCCGACAAGGTCGATGACCATTAAACGATTCTTCCGAAGTACCGTTGATTAGACACCCTTCGTTTTCTCCTCGTCCACCCCAACACATTTTTAAATCATTCATCGGATTTTTGTAGCGTCTATTTTATAATTTCATCGAGATTCTTTGTTTTCCTCGGTGCTTGTGTAGTTTATAACCTTACCTCAGATTATGTTCTGCATAAGAGTGATGGCAAGATAAAGAACTTTCGGATGTTTTCGCTGTTTCACATTGTTTCTTCTTTGCATCTGCGCGAATACGGTCTGTTGGCATCATTGATTACCTTCTATGATGGGATGGAAGATATCAAAACAAGTTTTCTCTTTACAATATAGCGCACGGAGGAAGTAACATTGTTTTCATACTCCCAAATTCTCAGAATATGAAATGTCAATTTTCTTTTTTTCTCCCAAAGATCGAGAAGTTTGTGTTGTTGGCACTAAGTGCACCAATCGTTCCAAACAACTGATAGATCAGTTCGAGATGAGAGACGCAAGACGTCTCTTATCTTGATTTCAATAAATGCAACAAACAACCAGAGGCACGTCGGACGCGATTTTGTTATTTGTGTCCTTTTCATCAAATTTTCACCTGAAAGATGCATTTGAATTTTCCCGTCTTGGAAATTTCTAAAATTTCAGGGTTACCTCATCACAACACTGATGCGACACCAAACCGTTTGTTCATTTTTTACCCGAATGTGTAAGTTCAGATTCCGATTCCAGGGTCGACGGCGACGGCAGCACTCGGAGACATCGAATGGCTCAATAGCGTCTAGTCGACGTTCGTCTTTCGCACAGAATGGAAATGGTTCCAGGAAGAGTTCCGAGTTGAAAGGGTAATTTTTTGCAAAACAAGACTTTCGTCAAAAGAAAACGTTTCAGTCCTTGCGAAAAAGTAGTTCATACTGCTCAGGATTCTCTCTTCTCCACAAGTTCCGGATGGACGAATTTCCGTGGATTCTTCAATCTGTCTATATTATTGCTGGTGAGGTTCCAAATGACAGCTGAATTCTTCATCACAATTTCCAGGTGCTTTCAAATGGTCGTGTCGCTCTGGAGAACGTTATCAAGTACGGTATACTGATAACACCACTTCAATGGATCTCCACATTCGTCGAGCACAACTACTCAATCTGGAGCTGGCCGAATCTTGCGCTCATTCTTTGCTCAAATTTTCAAATCCTTCTTGTTCTCGGAGTTGAGAAAATTCTCGGTATAGTAATTCATTATAGAATTCTAAAGTTAAAATCGGAACCCAAAACAAAATAGAGCTAGCTCTAGAGCTCCTGCTCAGTGGTTCGAAGTTGAAGCAAAACATGAGTTATATTTTGTATCAGTTCTATGATTGTCTTAATCCTAGTCGCATCTGAAAGTCCTATCAAATTTTGCAACTGCGCTCTTTGGATGTTTGTATGTATTGGAGAGTCTCTCTCTCTCTCTCGTTTTCTCTCCTGGCAGTCACGTGGGCTGTCAGACAGAATAACAACAACACCTATTCGTCTTGCGCTCGCTCCTACTTTTCAATTTCAAATCTTACCAAGTCATTGTTTTCAGAGCGTGGATGGTTGGGAAACATATTCGCCGCCGTATTCTACACGGTTCTTGTGATCGTCCACCTTACAATTCCCGTTGTTGTTACTCTAACACACACGGTTTGTTTTTGTCTTTTAGCAGAACTTTCAAGAATGGAATTTGATTTTCAGTGGAAGAATCCATTATGGTCAGTCGGAATGATGGGAGTGTACGTGATCGAAGCTCTCAAATTCATCTCATACGGACATGTCAATTACTGGGCTCGTGATGCCCGACGAAAAATCACCGATCTCAAAAACCAGGTTACCGATTTGGCAAAGAAGACATGCGATCCGAAGCAGTTCTGGGATTTGAAAGACGAACTTTCGATGCACCAAATGGCTGCCTGCTATCCATCAAACCTGAATGTGTACAACATCTATTACTTCATGGCAGCTCCAACACTTTGCTACGAATTTAAGTTCCCGAGAACCTTGCGGATTCGAAAGCACTTCTTGATCAAAAGAGCTGTTGAGCTCGTCTTCCTTTCATTCCTGATAGCAGCTCTCGTTCAACAATGGGTTGTTCCAACGGTGCGGAACAGCATGAAGCCGTTGAGTGAAATGGAGTACTCAAGATGTTTGGAGCGCCTTCTGAAGCTTGCCATCCCGAATCATCTGATTTGGCTTCTCTTCTTCTACACCTTCTTCCATTCTTTCCTGAACTTGGTCGCAGAACTTCTTCGATTCGCCGATCGCGAGTTCTATCGGGACTTTTGGAATGCTGAAACAATCGCCTACTTCTGGAAGTCGTGGAATATTCCAGTGCATCGATTTGCAGTCCGACACATTTACAGTCCAATGATGCGCAACAACTTCTCGCGAATGAGTGGCTACTTCGTCGTGTTCTTCGTGTCAGCCTTCCTCCACGAGTACTTGGTATCCGTTCCATTGAAGATGTTCCGGTTATGGTCTTACTACGGAATGATGGGCCAAATTCCATTAGCTCACATCACTGATAAAATCATTGGCGGTGGAAGAACAGGTATTTAGGGTCTTAGCACGAAAACTCACAAAACATGTTTTTTTTCAGGAAACATCATAGTCTGGCTCTCATTGATTGTTGGCCAGCCACTAGCCATTCTGATGTATGGGCACGACTGGTACATTCTGAACTTTGGAGTGTCCTCCGTAAGAAATCAGACTGTAGTGATCTGATATTTCCAAATGATCCCCTCCTTTAGAATATTCTCCGGATTTCTTTATTGCACGTTGACATATTTATATTTTCTTGTATTACAGGTTGTTATCAATATCTCGCCCTTACAACAATTTGCCCCACATTTTCTAAAAATAGTGCCATTTTGATTAGTGCCTTGCCATATATACCTCATTCCCTTTTCTTGAACAATCTTCAGATCAGAAAACAGAAAAACGAATATGTGTGAATAAAATTTACTTTATTTTCCTCTGTTGTCCTGTTTTCTCATTCTGATATTGTACCGACTTCGAAGTATCTCTCGATCATTCCCGACCAGAATATTCTGAATTTTGTAATCAAGTTCAGATGTCAATCCTGGTCTACGATCGCGAGCACAACTTCAAAAAATGGTACATCTACTGGATCCCCAAGACCAAGACTCTTGGTGAGTTCTGGTTCACAATTTCAGAGTGTCATGGACGTTTTCAGGTGTTAAGGATGACAAGGATGTAGTCTACGAGAAGGCGTGCACACTCCAGGAGCGTACGGAGCTTCTCAAAGTCAGCAAGTCGTTAGTGGAGGAGAAATGGAGGTTCCCTCTTTCTTATAGTTTATCTTCTGAATTCATATTTTTTAGCTCTCTCTTCTCCGAAAGCGGCCTCCATATAGAAGAAGTTTGCGAGAAAGAACTTGTCCTCACTTTCGCTCTTCAACGCAACATCACTTTAGAACGCACCGAACTTTCCGGAAAGTTCGATGAATGTCTCTACTTGGAGTACCTGGTATTTATTCTCTTATTCATTGAAAAGACAACAAATGTTTACAGCGCTTGAAAACTCTCACCAACGTCTCGCCGATGAAGCGAAAGCGCACCGCATCATCGGTGGAGCATCTCAGAGTAGAAGACGTCAAGCCACTACTCGTCCCGAAAAGCGATCCGGTCAAGAAACGAACCACCCGCATCACCGCAAAAGCGAATGGACCAGAGTTCGACGACGATGAATGATACTAACATTTGACCCCATTCTTGTTCCATAAGTTTATTGATTTTCCTGTTCTTTTTTCCGTGTACATCTCTTTCTCTCATCTAACCGTTTCGTGTTGCATGTATTTACTTCCATTTAAACCAAGATTCTCACTTCATTCCGAGAAAATAAAGCACATAAATAACGAACACAATCATACTTGCCTCAAATCTACATTCATTTATAAAAATAGTCTCTGGAAAGGCTGCTAGGTTTGAAAAGAACAAGAACACATTTAGAACGAAGGGTAGATTTACTGTCCGGATCTTCCGAGATTCAGTGGATGCTTCCGAACCTAGCAATGTGTCAGTATACATGCCAGGTTCAGAACAATCACTCGGATCAAAATATACAGAACAAATATCGTATTACGCACGATCTATACCGGAGCGTTTCACACACTGAATCTCAAAAACGCCTTTCTGGAAACTCAGAGTCGATAGACAGTTTTAAAAGACAGAAATTATGTGCACACCGAGCCTGTGAAATACACCAGTAAGTCGTCTTTAAAACTTCACAATATAGCAAGAATAAGAAAAGAATAGTATTGTAGGCAGGCTACGCAATGGGGAACACGACACGGTCTTTATGAAAGATAAAAGTTGCCAACGTCTTTTGAGCAGGAAGGGAAGAAATGAGAAAATAACTTACGGGAAGATGAGCCACCAGAAAACAGGGAACACAAAAAACGATGACGGGCGCAATTCAATTAAAAGTTTGGGAGTATGAGAAAAACGAGAGAAAACTTACTCGTTTATGGTCTGAAAGAGCCCAACAATAGAGAAGGTGATAAATAGAATAAAATGATAGAATCAATTATTGACCGTAATGATTCAAAGAAAAAGAAAAGGAGATTGCACGTAGGAGAGGAAACAAACAGTACTGACAGACCCAGAAGAACAAAAAGCGATCAGTTCAAAATTCTTATGGCAGCTTCGTTGGTATGGTGGATTGGCGATTTATGATCCAGACCTATGTACACTTGTGGAACTGAAATTATGTGTTGAAATGTCGGAGAACGAAAAGTAGCTTTACCTCCAGTGGTTGAAGTTGCCATATCACTAAGGTTGACTTTCTCATTTTCAGCGAACTCTATGTTGCGACAAAGCTGTAACTATCGGGGGGTCATTATGATCATTCTACTTCAAATAATACCTTGTCTCTGCTGAGTAAAGCAAACTTGTACTTGGCGAATTCGGCATCCGAAACATCGCGCAGTTTCTTACGAAGACGATCTCGAACATCAGTCATCAGCTCTCCGTTGCGGATCTTCATCACAAACGAAACCCCGAAAAGTTTCGAAGGCTCACGGTCATAATGAACAACCGGGCAGAAGAACTCTCCTGGAGCGATTTCCAGCTCATCTGTTGGAATTTCTTCGATGCGACAGTTCAGAGTGTGTTGAGCCGGCTGGAACTTACATGAAACTTTGTACGGGAAACTAAGTACTGTGAACGAACCTGCTTGTATGCTGGACGTTGATCAATGTCAACGATAGGTGTGTTATCTCCATATACTTGATAGACTCTCTGATTGTTGAGTGGTGAACTTCCGATTTGAAGCACTCTGAAAAATGTTTCCTATAAGTACAATTTTTCTTTTAAGTTACATACCTGAACTTTCCAGAGCCTCCATCCGCGGCGGGATAATAGCGTTTAGCTTCCGTGATGAGATCCGCGGCAGTTCCCTCTTTCGGTGGGAACAAAGTGAGCTCTTCCACATTTCCGTTCGGCAATTGCCAGTAAAGGCGTACATAACTTCGAGTCGTATGAACTTCGGAGACTGGGAAGGGGAGAATTGCGTAACTGACCCGATACATCTTGTAGACTCTTGGATCGTGCATCAATCTTTGCGTGAAGTTTTTGCAAGTCATTCCGGTTGCAGAATAGTCATCAAAGTTTGGATCCATGCGGCTGCCCGTAAGACGAGTGGAGAGGAGAACCCATTTTGGATCAACATTCAATCGTGATCCAATCAACTCAGCGGCATCAGTCAACTTTTGCTCCAGACAGAATCTTTCCACGAACGGCTCGAATGGTTCCTCGTCCGGTTTCTTGTTGTAGAAAAATTGAACGAATTCCAATTCGACGTCATTGTATAACTCTGCCATTTTCACTTTGGCATCCTTGTTCGAGCTTCCTGTAGCATTCTCAACAATCAGAATAGCACCATCTTGATCTTCAGCAAGTCTTGCAAGGATCGTCTTGTTGCTATCATCAACGAGCTCCACATGACTCGCGGCATGTTCCACATAAAATCTCAGTTGAGTATCTTTTGGAAGTCCACACATTTGACTGAGGTACGACTGATAAACATGAACCCGTTTGCCAGAATCTAGCATCGTGTGACCCATAACAGTGAATTTGTCGCTGATAGCGTCGTAGTACTTCACGAAGAACAGGAAATCTCCTGAAAGCTCTGTCTCTATTTAGTAAATTCTTCAGCTTCTCTTTTTCTTACTTTGCGAATCATATTCCTCCAGCTTAGCGCCAAAACCATCGTATTCGATGAAGATGGGCTCAAAATCTTGAGTCAGTACAGCATCCAGACGTGTTTCGATATTGCAGTCGATGTACTGAAAATCAAAAATTTTAGAAAAAATATCAAATGAGCACTCATTTCTCATAGAAATTAATTCTCACCTCTGTTGGCCTCAGTCTGGATGATGTTTTCACTGATTTTTCCATCCCATACGACTCTGTCATTCGCCACAACCGGAAATTGAACTTCTTATGCTTCAGGCGTCGAAGAACGTCGCGTCTGACCTGTTGGGCCTCTTCATCCGAATCGAACATATCCACTTTGGGGAACGTACTTTTTTCGAAGTACTTGTCTTGAACGAACTGATAGAGCTCAGCAGTCATCATATGCTTGTAGACGGTTTCGTGAGCAAGCGTGTCGTGAATCGTACTTTGATCGATCAGGTCAAACGAGTGATTCTTTCCGATGAGTTCTGGAGTGATGAGAGCAATATTCATACACATTTGCTCTTCCTCAAGTTTCTTCTTCTCACGGTTTCGGTGAAGTCGTTCCATCTCGAATGTATGAGAAACTGATTGTGGGATTTGAGTATCTGGAATGGGTGCGAGGACTTGATCGATAGCGTTGTCCCGGACATAGACGAGCATATAAGCTGATGAGTTGATCGCTTTTTCGCCACCGAAATTGCTAACAATAGCATCGTCAGTTGTCGTTCTCGATACCACGTCATCATCGAACTTGCACCACTTTGCAGTAGCTGTTGGGTCGATTGCTGATTCATGAAGGTTGACATTTATGTACGTCACGTAGTGTCCACCGTGAAACTCGCCACTGTGCACGAGAACTGCGTGCAGACTGTAAACGCAGTCGTCTTCTGTGAGCATAGGTCCTAACTCGCAGCATGTAGCCAGGTTCATCTTCTCAGGGAATGAGAACCGTTCATTGATTTTCTGTTCGACACCACAATATTGGAAACGCATGAGCTGCACATGAAGGATGGGCGGTAATTCAACAAACTTGACTCCTTTCTCAGCTCTCTGTAGACCATGGTCACCAGCGTCATACTTGTTTTCATCATCGAGTGTTTCAGGTGTGGTGTAAGCTTCGAAGGCACGTTCCACTGAAAAATGCTCATGATTACTTTTTAATACTTCGGAGCATGAAAACTTACAGCTTTCCATTCCGAGAACATTAAGCTGCACATCGTAGAAAGACTCGGTGCGGGAGCTCTCATAATCTACATCGAGACACTTGATGTACGACTTCATGTTTCCGCGGAACAGGTTCGGAATTGATTTTTCCTCGCTCGTTCCTTTCATTTTAGTTTCCAAATTATCGAGAAGCACACGACAGAACTCTTGCACGTCGTGTTGATTGAAAGCGTCTAGTTTATCCCACCCGAATGCACGTGTTAGGCTATTTGTTTCAACCGCCTCACTGGACATTTGGAGTTCATAAAAGACTCTCTGCATGGCAAGAACAATGTTACTTTCGGTCGGTTCATTTCCCTTTTCCATGTGATACACAGCACGACGAAAACCTGTTGTGAAGTAGAATGACTGCAATATCGAGTTCATGTAACAAGTAGCTCCTTGATTTCGCAATCCAATACAACCAGTGTGTCTCTTGCTATCCCATCTGAAAAATTAAGAGTTGGCTGAAATATTGCCGTTTGATTTTGCTTCTTACGTATAATTTGCTCCTGTTGGCACATCAGCTGTGAATCGGCAACGCAGTTTTATCACATCATTGACAACGTATCCATCTTTGGCGCTTGTCAGCGTATCATACTGATCGTAGTTGGAAAAGCCCCAATCGACTTCGGTATTGTGAAACGAATGATGGATTTTCTTCTGCATTGGAGGTCCATTGGCATTCAACACTTCGAGTGTAGCCGCCCCGTAACATCTCCACATTCCTCTCTTCTGAAGAAGATCGTCGTTGTTGCACTGGAGGAAGAACCCGAAATGATGATTGACACGAGATCTCGACGGCAGTGCGTGACGGTTCCCCTGTTGATTTCTGGAACTGTATCATTGTTCAGATGCTGAATATATCACAAGCAAACCTGCAAATGGCGAGGATGCGCCATGGAATCCCACGCACGATGACAGGCTTCGAAAGGATTCTGTTGTCTGGCTTGTTCATGAACGACGAAAAACAATCGATGTCAAGTGCCAAATGACCCTCCGGCCCGTAGGGGTCGAAGCTGGCATCGAAAGATGGTATATCGTGTGTTGATACGTACAGCAAGTCCTCAGGATCCGGCGAGCCCATAGTTGAAGCTTTTTGTCGTTGTCTGCGTGTGTCTTCGCTTCGTTGGTTTATCTTCTCTAGTAGTCACAAAAACTATACACTAGTCCGTGAGAAACCGGAGCGATTTCAAATGGTAATCAACCCAGTGTATGTGTCTGCAATTATTGATTTTCGAAAATTGGTACTTTCGGCGGAGACAAATAATAATCAGTAAAAGGAAAAGCATAACAGTTTGTTATCGGAAATACGATGAAAACCAGAAAACAGTTATTATTGAGAATGCTTTTTCGAGGAAGGCAGAGCGCGCAGGGTGAGACACAGAGAAAAAGAGAGAGCCGAAAACAAACGAAATGAGACGCAATGTGAAAATCCAAATTGCCGATTTTATAAAAGCCTAAATACGACAATTCAAATGAATCAATTCCTGGCTGAGAAACTCGTTCGTTCAAGCTAATACCACTAAACAATGAAAATCAGAACTCCGAGAATCAGGTTGATGAAAATGATAAAGCTGGAATTTTAACTGTTTCAGTTAATGATTGATGATTTCGCTGAAATTCATGTGCTAGAAGCTAAGACACGAGATGAGTTTCACAAGAGTTTGATGGTTTCCAATTCAAATAAAAAAAACAACACTGCGGCGGTGACCCGTTGAAGTGCGCGCCGGCTATGCAAAAACCGCGCGCCGCACATTGCAAAAATGGACACGCCCACAAGGTTATGTAATTTTGCCGAATTTTTATTATGAGATGAGATGGTCCGCTTTTTCCCTAAATTCAAACGAGAAACGTTCATTCTATGAAACTATGATTATGTTTTTCTATTCATATATTGCGAAATACTGTCTGCGATTGTGTAACTACACTTCCCCATCTCTTTTTAGGTCGTTACAAACGGAATCAACACAGTGGAGATTGATGCAAGCTTTTCTTTGTCAAAAATGTTTCAAATTATTTTCTGATCGACATCTCTTTCAAGCAATTGTTCTTTTTCTCAGTTTAAACTCAACACTTTCTTTGCAGGAAAAAACCAACCAACGATGTCTAACTGGAACGTCAACGCGAATTCATTCGTGCCGAACGCGAATGCTCGTCCATTTGTTCCTGGCGAACAATATCATGCGGCCGAGCAACAGGCTCCAGAACCAGCTGAAGGTAGGTAGTGGTTGTTATGTACTTAAACACTGCTGAACATTTCAGATTGGGAAGCTCAAGCCGACTTGCCAGTTTCCCCACCACAACAAGAAGAATCTGCTCCCGCTCCAGTCCAGGAGACAGCCCCAGCAGCGCCAGTTAGTGAAGCTGTTCCACAAAAAAAAGAGGTAAGATTTGAAGAACCATCTGAAGGAACCGACGATTTTTTTCCAGCCAACGCCCGAGGAAGATGTTATCGCCCCTCTCGTGAAGAAGTTCCAGCGGACTGTTTATGTCGATGATGGAACACACAAGGAGCATATCAACATTGTCTTTGTTGGACACGTCGATGCAGGAAAATCTACTATCGGAGGACAACTCATGTTCTTGACTGGAATGGTTGATAAGCGGACACTGGAGAAGTACGAGAGAGAAGCGAAAGAAAAAGGTCGTGAGAGTTGGTACCTTTCATGGTGCATGGATACCAACGACGAAGAGAGAGAGAAGGGAAAAACTGTTGAAGTTGGACGTGCCTACTTCGAAACCGAAAAACGTCATTTCACGATTCTTGACGCCCCGGGTCACAGATCTTTCGTCCCAAACATGATCGCTGGTGCCACTCAAGCTGATCTGGCTGTTTTGGTTAGTTGCAGTTTTTATCCTTCACGATCATTTGTCATCAAAAACGTTTTAGGTCATTTCTGCCCGTCGTGGTGAGTTCGAAACTGGATTCGACCGTGGGGGCCAAACCCGTGAGCATTCTATGCTGGTCAAGACCGCCGGAGTGAAGCATCTCGTCATTCTTGTCAATAAGATGGACGACCCAACCGTGAAGTGGGAAGAAGAGCGATTCAAGGAGATCGAAGGAAAACTCACTCCTTACCTCCGCAAAATGGGATTCAATCCAAAAACCGACATCACATACATTCCATGCTCTGGACTCACCGGATCTTTCATCAAGGACAGACCATCTGCGGCCGAAGGAAGCTGGTATACCGGACCATGCTTTATTGAATTCATCGACGAGCTTCTCCCATCATTTAAACGCGATTTCAACGGACCAGTGCGGTGCATCATTTGTGAGAAATATTCTGAAATGGGTACTGTAATTATCGGAAAGATGGAATCAGGATGTGTCCAGAAGGGAGATACTCTCGTTGTCATGCCGAACAAGCAACCCGTGCAAGTTCTCCAAATTTGGGCCGATGATGTTGAAACTGATCGTGTAGTGGCTGGAGATAACATCAAGTTCAAGCTGAAGGGAATCGAAGAGAGCGAAGTGCAAGCAGGATTCATCATTTGCTCTCCTGATTCACTCGCCAAGACTGGACGCATCTTTGACGCCGAGGTTCTTGTTCTCGAGCACAAATCAATCATTGCTTCTGGCTACTCGTGTGTACTTCATATTCAGTCTGCTGTCGAGGAGGTCACGGTCAAGGTAGTCTTGCTTTATTTTCTTATGCTAAAATGTTTCTGATTGCAGGGAGTCATTGCCACCATTGACAAGAAGACTGGCGAGAAGAAACGTGCCAAGTTTGTCAGGCAAGACGAGAAGTGTATTATGCGGTTAGAAAGTGCAGAATCATTCGTGCTCGAGCCGTTCAAGGAGTTCCCATATCTTGGAAGATTCACACTAAGAGACGAAGGAAGAACAATCGCGATAGGAAAAGTTCTCAAAGTTATTGAGTAAACTAAGAAGCATTTTCAATATCTCCCTCGATCCTATTTTCGATTCCCGTCGGTTCTCCGTTTTCTTTCGCACATGTCGCTTTTTTTTCAATGTCTGCTTCCTTCGCTTTTTATTGTGTCACATATGGATTCTATTGAATACTTGTGATTTGAAAAGTATCTTTTTTGTTTCTGATAGAAATGTTCACGCGTCATATGTTTCCAAGTATGTAGCCAATTCCTTTTCTTCGTCCTTCTTCTTCTATCTTATCGAAATATTGTTTTCTGTTTTTCTCTATTTATTCTAAAAATATTGAGTAAACCTAATTATTTTTTTTGTTTCTTCTATAAATTGGGTCTTGTTTTTCTTTCCTGTCCTTCTGTTTTGAAAAAGAGGAGAAACAACCTGGCTGCATACCTGACAACTGACGATTTCACTAGTAGTGGTGCTTTAAGAAATGCCTCTGAGAAATCGAGTGGTTGACCTGTACAAAAACTTGTACCATATGGGTAAAGAGTACCCCGGGGGTTCGAAATGGTTCCACGACCGCCTCAAACTGGCTTTTACGAAAAACAAGGTGGGTATTTATGGGGATCATTTAATTTCTTTTTATGAAGTTTAATTTCTTTTTAGGAAGTTCGAAATCCGGCTCAAGTCGAGCAGCTGATTGCACGTGGCGAATTCGTGATCAAAGAAATCGAAGCGTTGTATTCACTACGTAAGTACCGTGCAATGAAGCAAAGGTATGTGTGAAAAGTAAAGAGCAAAAACGATAGCAATCTTTACAGATACTACGACAAAGACGACGAACTCTCGCTGGCCACTCAAAAGTTCGAAGATTCTGTCAAAAAATTGTAGAAATGTATTTTCTGTTAACTGAAGATGAGAGGCCAACAAATTTTATTACGAGTAGAATTGCAGTGTATAGAGTAAGACTTGATATGTTTATTCATGAAGTTTTTTGAAAGGCTATCTTAGACATACAATTTGAATTCCGACAACAAGGTGATAATCAATTTAATGAAAGTCTTCTGGATTGTAGAATCCTCGAGCACGATTGAGAATACTGTCCTGAAAAAGCAACAAGATCAGAAACAATCGGAACAAGTTCCTACTTTCGACGGATCGTACGGCGCCTCTTTGGAGGGAATCTCAATCACAGCCAGACTGGATTGAGGCTGTTGGGCGTGAAGGTCAACCTAGGAACAAATCAGAAATGAACCAGAAAACGAACTTACTGATCTGCGAATTCTTTCAGCAACTACTTGATTGATGAAAATTACGGCAATATCAGTTCGAGTACAGAATCCTGTGAAAGCCGCTTCGATTTCATGATCAACAGTGCTCTTCTCCACAATGAAATAGTTTGGTTTACGAGTCTATGAATGAGGGTTGGCAATGCTATTCTGCGATTGTGACAAACATGATTGAGTTGTCCGATTCCCCCGAGCAAGAATCCAACAACGGTATCTTGATCGCCAATAACGGCTAGAAGCTTTCCGTTCGTTTCGACTGCCATGATCGAAGAATTGAGAAAACCTCGCGCAGACTTCGACTAGGCAGGTGTCAGTTGCTGCGATGTCAACATTTAAAGGTCACGGAGAAAATTCTCTCAATGAAAGCTGTTCTCTAGAACTAGAATACGATAAGAAACTTCGCACTATACTACTAACTTTGCACCATGATACCTTTTAAAATGCTGAAAACGATGCGCATAAAATTGTCTGTTCTTAAATCACCAGAAACTCACGATATTCCAGGCTCCATGTTGTTATGACTCTCTGTCCCGCTCATTTGATTTTTTGATAGCATTACATTTCCTGAATAAGTAAACAAACAATAGAATGTGACGAATGCTGATAAGTTTCGAAATTTTGAACAACATATGAATAAAAGACAGCTGTTGCGGTCAATCTCCGAGACAGTCAGATTCACTCTGCCATGGGAGATGTCTATTTCTGGTCAGTTAACGTTTTATGCTGAGTATCATTACTTATTTTTCTTCAGGAGAAAGAATGGACGACCAGCAGTGGAAAAGGACCGAATTAGAAGTTCACTAGCCGAGTATTGTCTCTCTCATATGAAGACTCATGCTGCAATCATGAAGTGCGGTGATGCCCAAGATTCAGAAGACAGAGATAATCTTGAATCGAACATCTTCTATTCCTTGAATAAAAAACGCCGATGGGAAGTTGAAGAATCGGTTGGAGCAAATCTTCTGGGAGATATGAACAAGGCAAACAATGGATGGATGGTCGTTGTTATCGAAAGAGCCATTTCGAGATCCCATTCATGGCAATCCTTCTTTCATGGTCAATGTGCCTATAATTTTGAGTTGCTTCATCCAATCAAGAAGATCCATTATCTGGGAGACGACAAGGAATACAACCTCAAGTCGGTGAACTATGATTTCGGTCAAACTTTTCACAACTTCATGGACAATCCGAACGACGTTCAAGCTCCAGAACCACAGAGATCGGTAGTATCGTATAACATCATAAGAGCTCCATCCAACTATTTGGTCTATATGAAAAAATTGTATCAACACAGCAACTACTGGGGACATACTTGTCAGCTAATCTCCATGTAAGGTAGAAAAAATGTTTGAGATTTCAGGGCCACGTGCTGGTTACTGGAATAGACTGAACAGGAGAAAGGATAGATGGGAACATTTGAGATACGAAGACTTCGAGGATCTGGAAAGCGAATCGGAGGATGTGGGAGAGAAAGTTGAGGTGTGCAGGGAATCCAGACGAGAGTTGTGAGTTGCCATTGATATTAAAATTGTAAAGTGCAAATTTCAGCTACAACTTGGAAGATCATCTAGTCAACAATTTTGTGATGGTGAAGAGAAGAAAATAATGAATCTCGGTTTGTACGGGTCCCTTAATAATTACTTGAATTTATTGTTTGTATTATACATACAAAATTCCTTGTTTGGGAATAGTAAGGTTTCAAGAGTTTTTGATTTTATCCCAAAACAATAAATTTTCCAACTCCTTGTGTTTCACTTTTGACTACGAAAAGAGCACACACAGAGTTTGAGTTACTGTTCCCCATTCTAAAGTCAACATTCTTGCCTTCACACTCATCGGCTCAGGGTCAATCTTCTTTGGCACATTGTTTGACCAACTCGATCTTGCCAGGTCACTCTCTACTCACTTCTTCATCGATTTTCCCAGAAATGAGTTCTTGGTTCTTTCTTTCGATTGTAGTCATATCTGTATTCTCTATTCTTTTGAGTATATATGTGCATAAACCTGACTTCCCGCCACTTGAAATTGAACCAGATGACTATTGGAAGTTGGAAGATCCGGAGAAGGACGATGATACTGTTTACTCGTATTCTATCGACATCGAAGATTCAAAGTAAGTGTCTATTTATGATAGCTATTTTAATTTTAAGTGTTCAGAATCCAAGATTTCAAGAAGCAGCTGGAGTCTGAAAAATTTCTTCCGACTGTCTATGATAAAGGATACGACAAATACATGAACGAATTGAAACAAGTGTTACTTGGATTTGATTGGAAACAACATCAGCATTTTCTGAACACATTCAAACAGTACCAAACTGAAATCGAAGGTCTCAAAATTCACTTCCTCCGAGTTTCAACCCCACCAAAGGATAAAAAGTCGAGAGTCGTTCCGTTACTGATTCTTCATGGATTCCCCGGAAGTTTTTGGGATTTCTTCAAGGTTAGTTCTGCTATTGTTAGAAACTTAAAATAATTCATTTCAGGTTATTCCCATTCTCACCAATCCGTCAAGACATGGATTCGATTTTGGAGTTGAGGAACCCATTCAATTCGATGTAATCGTTCCAAGTCTTCCTGGTTTCCTTTTTTCTGATAAGCCACAAAAACAGGATTTCGATGCTGTTGCAACTGCACGAATTCTCGCGAAGCTAATGTACCGTCTCGATCTGAACGACTATTTTGTGCACGGAACGGAAGCATACGGTAGTGACTTGGCTACTCTTTTGGCATCCTTGTTCCCCACTCGGGTCTCTGGATTACATGTTTCAAATCCGTTTGTGAGACCAACCTTTTCTACATTCACTCTGGCGAAATACGCATGGAAAGCGATGAAGCAAGAGGAGGAAAACGAAGATGTGGTAGCATATACCGACATGGGAGATTATTTCAAACAAGACAAGTTCACCTATCCAACGAATGCACAAGCTTTCGGTTAGTTTCCCCGGGAACCAACAGTTTGTAGAACTCTATTTTTCAGGTGCTGCCTTTGCCAACTCTCCAACTGGAACTGGAAAGTACATAGAATCCCGTTGGAAGCAAGTTTCTACATCTTCGGCTGACACAAACCTGAATGAGCTCTTCACTCTTGATGAGATTTGCACAGAGATTTATCTCTACTGGCTCACTGACACCCTGCCGTCTGCTCTCACCATTCTGGACAACAGTTATAATTTTGAAACTGTTTGGTTGAGTTCTCAAGTGAGGATACCAACTGCTGTCAGCTACACGAAACAGACACCGTGGAGATGCTCGACGGAGATTTTGGAAGACCGTTATCTGAATTTGACGAGAGTGAATGATCTTCCAAAAGGAGGATTATTCCATCATCTTCAAGATGGACACAAAATTGCGGAGGATATTTTCTCATTTGTGGAGCTTCAGCTGCTTCAAAACAAATAATCAGATTAATTTATTTCTCGATTTGCTCAAAATAAATATTTACAACTTCGATCCGAATCTCGCTTCATACGACTCCGCAGGAACGAAAAAGTCTGGGATAAGAGAACTTCCTGGTACACATTCATACTGCTCGAAGTCGGTGATTCCTTTTTTCTTCAAAATCTCCTCGTCGATCAAAAAGTTTCCCGTGAACAGTTTCGAGTCTTGAGACAGAATCACGTATGCTGAATCTGACATAATTGAAGCTTTTCTGTTTCCTGCCGAATCTCCTCCATGGGACAAAAACTCCATCGCAGACGTCCAGATGGCAGTCAATGGCCAAAGTGCGTTCACAGCGATTCCAAACGGACGGAACTCTTCGTGATGTCCAAGCACACACATGGACATTCCAAACTTCGCCATGGTGTATCCAACATGAGGTCCAAACCATTTCGCATCCATGTCAAGAGGTGGAGAAATGTTCAGAATGTGTGGATTCTTTCCTTTCTTCAGGTAAGGTAGACAAGTTTTCGTCAGGAGATAAGTGCCTCGTGTGTTGATGGAGTGCATCAGATCATACCGCTTCATGTCAGTGTCCTCGGTGTTCGTCAGGGAGATCGCCGAAGCATTGTTAATCAAAATATCAATACCACCAAATTTTTTGACAGCCGCATCAACTGCTGCTTTCACAGCAACCTCATCTCGAACATCTACGACACATGGGAGAGCATGTCCTCCTGCCTGGAAAACGATGCATAGAAATGAGAAGACGAATTTCCCATCATCAATCTGTGGTCCAGTGTCTTCTATAATCCTTTTAAATCGATTACCTTCTCAATCTCCGCAGCGGCTGTGTAAATAGTTCCCGGAAGTTTCGGATGAGCCGTCGCAGTTTTGGCTGCTACAACAATATTCGCTCCGTCTTTGGCCAACTTGAGAGCAATCTCTTTCCCAATTCCACGCGATGCACCAGTAATGAACACTGTTTTTCCAGCGAAAAATCTGAAACTTTTTGTATTAGTTTTCAAGTAACAGAAAATCCGTCTCACCCGGTGTTTGGAATAGTGTCTGGCATGTTGTTTCGAAGAAAAGTATCAGGTACAAACGGTAAATAAAGGTGAGAAGGGTACAGACAAGACTACATATGGCCTTATCAAAATGGGCAGTGTTGGCTATACTGTAGTCTGCTTGTTGACCGCATGTGGAGATGATTAGAATGTGGTTAAAAACGAACTACATGTTTAGTTTGAAGCATCAAAATCAGAAAAAAAATGCATGAATAGTGAGCGAGAAGGGGATTTTCAGTGCAAAATGATCAACTTTAAGCAGTGGATAAAGAATGTTCCAATTTTTCTGAAAATTGGTGATCGTATGAAGAAATTTGCACTGATTTTTGGAAAGCTTGTCAGGTTCAAAAATGAAGATCTAGAGTTGCATCGTACGTTGACAAATATTCAGAATGTGTGGGTAATTGGAACATACTTTTGAATTGCTCAAAGGTGACCGTTTTGAAAATCACCAAAGTTTTAACCTATTCCAGCACTGTGAGTGATTAATAAAATTCAAATTTTTTGAACCATCTTAGAGTGGTTCCGGGATTGGTAGTTCAACAGTTTTCTATGCATGTCGGTATTACATGCTTCGTTTCTATCGATCTGTCGGCTGCTTCGTAACTGATCTACATATAAACGACACTGTTTCCGATTCATATCACATCGGTCCGGCGCTGGTGGGTTATTTACTGAAACCTTTAGCTTGCAGAAGAACCCATTCTTCAAACTTCGGTTTGTTGGATCCCGCGTTCTTGACGGTTCGAAAACTCTTCCCGCCGGCATCCACCTTGATATCAACCTGGCAGTTGGTTTGGAAACATTGAACAAGGATGTGACTGAAACTTCGAAAGCATAGCAAGGATGAACGCATTCACACAGAAAGTGTGCTCTGCAAAAGTGTTTTTCAAGTGACTTCGATTCTTGTTTGTTTTTCTCAAGGAAAACAAAACAACAACTTTCAGGAGATTTTCAGTGTTCAATTTTTGAATTTGAAGACACGAAATCTGATGACTGGGAAATGATACGTTCATAATTCATAATTCAATTTATGAAAACAACAAATCAGATCGCCAAGGGAGGAGTCAAAATCAGAAATCGTGTGTCCGAAACATAATATTTACAAGTCAATCCAGGTGCAAACTTTCCATCGAACGACTTCGATTTCGCATTTCATTTTTCCTTGTTGTTTTCGACTTGTGATTTAAATTGAAGATTTGTTCTCCTCTCTCTCTCTCGTTTGTCTCTCTTTTAGCGCATCGATCGCCGTTTTTTTTCGTTGTTTATACTCGACTTCCTTGTTACACTTTCCTATTGACTTGATTGACAGTGGCTACTTGAAAATGTCGGTCCGAGACAAATACAGAGCGACTTTCAATGAGTTTCAAAGAGCTGATAGTATTCCGGAGAAGATTTCCATCTTTCGAAGAGCATGGGCATGGCTCATCATTGCTTGTGGGTGACATTGAAAGTCGATTGGAAAAAAGTTCTCCATTTCAGCCCAGAAAGCTGTGTCCAGATTTGGGTTCGTCTTGATCCCTCTATATCTCATAGCTGTGTCGATATATGGTTTGGAGAATTGTGGAAATCTTCCATGGTATCTTCTCATGATAGGGGTCTCCCTTCTCGTCTGCTCCCTCTATCCACCATTTTATGCGTATGGAGTAAGTAACTTTTTCAGTTGAAGCTTTCAAATTGCCTGATTTTCAGAAAAAGAAAGCGCAGGAAGACCGTCAAACCCGTATTAATAATCAACTCGAACCTCTACACGAAGGAAGAATGGAAATCGAAGAAATCTACAAGTTCATTCCTTGTCGTATGCACAGAGTATGCAACTTCGCCTTCTCCTTTATCATGGGAATCACTCCGATCTGTACATTCATCACGTTCAAAATGTTCTATTCTGGTGATGAATGCACTGCAGTCACCTTCTGGACTTCTTTTGTGATTGGAGTGATTTATTCCATTTGGGTTGTGACACTTCTACTCGCTTGTTGTCTTGGTTGTTGTTTCATTACTCTGCCGGAGATTATGGGGAAATTCAACAAGTCCGAAGAAAGAGATGTTGAAGCTGGAACGGCTTGATGTTAGTGTTGATAATAAATGCTTGATAATGAATGCATGTGTGTTTATTATGAAAGCGGATTCTGGAAATCCACCAAACAAAGAGCTTAAAGTACTGACTATAATGACATTCCGCGAGGGTGGTTTTCAGTTCAGAATGGACAATTTTGACGCCTTGTGAAAGTAGTTTCCAATGACCCAATTTTTGTGAAAATTCGTGGATGGATCAAAAGAATCTAGACCATTACTTTTATAATAGACAGTTTCTCTAAAAATTGTTTTAAATTAAGTTACGACTTTTGAAAAGAAGTGCTGAAGAAATGTTCAAAATTAGCAGTGAAAGAAACCGAAATTTTTAAATCGCTTCATAACTTACTTGTCAAAGCTTTCAGAAACGTTAATAACCAAAAATAAAGATCTAGATTTGCTTGATGCATCCATCAGTTTTCAGGAAAATCGGGTCATTGGAAACCACTTTGTCTCGAATATTCCTTGTCTCATTATCAATCGAACAAAGATTTTTGCGGATGTTTTGAATTTCAATTACTTTCCTGGTATCAATGATCTTAAGTCTAAAGATTATCAATTAAAGTTTTTTATTTTAAAGAACCAATTCCACTTTGGTTTCACACAAAATATCGTTTTTGCATTAACCGAAAACTACGACCACGATCCTTTTTGTGATATTTACCATTAGAACCAGAATCGAAACTAGACTATACATCGATTATCTTGGAATGTATGGCTGATTTGTTGATTCGATCTGACGTGATGAAAACCTTGTGATTCGTTTCCAATCTCTTCCTTTTTTCCAAGTCAATTCAGATCATTTGATACCGTATCCTTTCAGTTCCTGTTGAATTTCAACCTATCTCATGATCTTGAATCGACCAAAATATTCTCTATGATTTATTAGTTGTGTCTTGTTCTCTGTTAAAGTCAACAGTCATCTTCTCATCTGCAATCAAGTGTCCCCACCATAACCGCTGGTCCATCCCGTCATTCTCTGATCTTCTTTCACCGCCCCCTTGTCTCTTCCTCCATTTTGATTTTCTCATTACGGGCCCAGTTTTGTGTCCGATTCTCACGTTCTCCTCCTATCCGTTCTCCATTTTTCCTCGTCTTTTTGATTTCGATTTGTGTCGCTGTGTGTGGTTTGATTCCGAGTCAGCTGACTTACAGAAGACATGCCAGTTCGAGACGTCCAAAGGGAATATGATGCAGCTGTACGGAAAGTGCAAAGAACTGACAAGCTTCCTCCGAAACTTCTTTTTGTTTGTGAGTATCAAGCAGTATCAAAAACTTGAAACAATCCACTCCCCAGCAACTCCATAAGACTTTCAGTTCAAAGTTTATAGTGAAGTGCATTCTGATTTCTAGATACGTAACAGGGGAAAGCTAAGCTCAGATCCTGCACCCGATTTCAATTTAGATATTTTTCAATTGATTTGATATTCCAGTGAGAGCCGTATCATCATGCTTCGGATTCTGCATGTCCATCTTTCTCATCACTGTTGGCTGGATCAACAAACACAATTGTGAAGCAGACAAGCACATTCCCTACTGGCTGATTGTTACCGGAATCGTTATTTTCATTAGTGCCCTGAACTTCCCCTTCTATCTCATCGGAGTAAGTTTAGATTCTAAACACTTACGTATCCCTAAATACCATTTCTCGAAACTTTCAGTGGCGTCGTGCTCGTCAAGCCCTTGCTCCCGAGAAGCCCACCGAAACTGATATTAAGAATGCGACTCCCTTCAAGATGCATCGAATCAGTAGATTCACATTCTGCTGTCTCTGCATGTGCATTCCGATCGGAATCCTCTGGACTTTCCAAATCTTCCATGACCACGAAAACTGCGATAATCTAACCTTCTGGACCGCATTCAGTGTCAGCATTCTCTATCTCTGCTGGATGGTTCTTATGGTCTCAGTTTGTGTTCTCGGATGCTGTATGGTTGGAGCTTCTCGTGTTGCCAAACAGGTCACATCTGCCAAGCAGAAAAAGCAACAAAGGAATGTACAAACTGCATGATTCCATTCTCATTGTATTCCACAATCTTGCCTTCCAGTTTATCTGTTTCTCATTCCACCAAATTCATGATTTGAGATGATGTTTGACCTCGCAGAATTTTCAACGTAAACATGTACGAATAACAGGTTCTTTTTTTGTTTTTTAATCATTCGGAATTGATAATACCACTCTAATGACGATTTGGTTGAAAGTGAATATATGTCTAGTCCAGAGATGACGATCCTTCGAAAGACTGTATTGCGTGTTGTAATAAAAGTGTCAAAAGGTTATCTGAACACTGAAAATTTAATTGAGAAGGTTCCGGAATACAGCCGAAGTTCTCCAAGAGAAATGTTCAAGGAACCGTAAACTACGGAAAGACTTCAACGCTTTCGTCACTCATACAATTCACATGTCTCCACTTAACCTTGTCTTCTACTGGTAAGTTTTGAATGGAAACAAAAGAACTACGTTGAACATGCAGAATTCGTAAATTAGTTTTGCCCAAACGTTTTCTAAAATTAACGTACTCTAAAAGAAAATTGATTTCTTGTAACGGCATACAATAAATTGGAAATTTTGAAAAGAACATAAGGAACCGGTAGAGAACACAAAAATCTCAAAGAATAGGATGACGAAACGTAGTTCAACTGTATGCTGAATACAACTTGAAACTTCACTTCACAAAAAAAAATAACTGAAATCATTTCAACCAATATTAAAATGAGGCGACACTCGATTCGAAAGTCTTCTCATTCCCGCTCGAACCTCTTTCGTCACATAGGATGCACCCGTCGACGCGTGTTTCTCTGAATTCAACAGTTATTTTAGAGCTCTATACCTTCGTCCTCTGAAATTAACTCAGTCGAAATCTTAGTTCTCATCTAAAAGTGTAGTAATTCCCACTTCCTTACCAGTACTCCTATCGAATGTCACGACTTTTATCACAAATCGTCTGTATGGATGATGAACCAAGACAATAGTGATAGTCGACGCAAATCCATGGAGAGAAACGAATAGTACGCAGGAATTGTTGACTTCCTGGATGTAGAATTCAAAGTAAATAGAACTGATTGCTGTGGCCACTGGAATGATTAAGAAGACCAGGGGGACAATTGCTTGAGCGATTGTTCCCAAGAAAAAGGAACGTTGGTACTTCCGAGTTTTGGAGGAAATCATAACGGCGGTGGAGATATAAAGATAATAGAGACAGCATACAGAGAAGAATACGACTTGAATCAAAATAAACCCGACTATAGATCCAGTGGTCATCCAGAGATAGTTGTACCAGAACTTGTCTGTTGCCCAAACGAATACTTCCGTGTAAAAGAACTCTTCCGTCGGACAGGGTATTGTCTGGAAATAGGACTATTTTGAAGCATGTTCTTACGTTTGAACAGATACTTCCAATAGGTACAACTTCGCTGCCTCTTGTTCTGGAATGTTCATGAATGGAGGTATCATATATCCAATAATCAAAGAGCAATTCAGAGAATAATAAACTATTCTTGATTTCTTTTTCGTTATTCTGAATTTATTACTCGGAATACAACTGCTTCGGTTCTCAAATAATGCTACCAGAGACACTCCCATAACTGAAACTCAATTTGTCAAGTTAGAATGATTGAATGAACCACTAACACATGCAGGAAACTATTCCGATGAAGACTTGGGCTGATGTGGGAATTCCGAGAACACGGAGAAGGCCCACAGGGAAACCAGATATTGTTGGAAAGAAGAAATATGGAGTGATGAGAGAGCAAATCAAAATGTCACAATAGCAGCACCTGGAACAATCGAAAGCGAATAAATCTTGCCAGGATGGTTCTGATACTCACCAACAATGTGCATTCAGCAGAACCCATTTGACTGAATCCATAGTCCGTGGCGTTTTTTTCACAATACAGTATGTCGTGAAAGCATAAACTGGTAAAAACACAAATAACATCGAATGGGAAAACAAAGACAATCCTTGCCAAGAAGCCAGAAAACTTTCTTCCTGATGACATTTCAATTTCCATTCATTCAGATAATAGAAGTTAGTACTAGTTGTCATAGCATCAACTTCATTTTTCTGAAAGAATCAGACGAAGAAATCAAATTTTTTGTGGAGGACAGGTGATAATGAAAAGCGGGTTTGATCAATGGACTTTTGAAGAAACGACGTTGAGATTGCTGAGAACTCAACTGAATATTCTATGTTTTAATCAGACCGAAATGCAGGTGTGTCATTCGAATTCTGACAGGTTGTAGGTCATGTCATAGGGCACTCAGGAATTACTCAAAGGGTTCAGACTCGTGTTCTTCAAAGGTTACCAGAAGGCAGCCAAAAAACATCGGATTTTTCCAGTTGAGAAAATTACGTTATTTCCTCACATTTCCGCCCACAGAGATTTTTGAGTCACAGTTGTGTCTCGAGGTATTTGCTCATTACCAGGCTACATGAATTTCGGCTAATTATGTTGACTGAAAAATAGAACTACGAAGATGGGATAATATTCAGCTAGAAGGGAGCGACTAACATCAAATACCCAAGGGAGTTTAGGTTAAACGTGGCAATCAAAATCAATTCCACCGAAATCGAATTCCTCTATCATTGAGGAAATAACATGGAAGGGTATTCAGGAAAACCAATCACACATAAATTTCATTTAATAGTTCTATTTATACATGAAATTCTAGATTCAAGAAATTCAATCACACCTTACTTTAACTCGCTTGAAGTAAAAAGGTTTTGTCATGTTCTCCTGGTCAGAGAAGTCTTTTTCGATCTCTGTCTCGAACACTAACATGATTATTCCATTTTCATTCAAAACTTTATTGGATTTCACTTATATACACATGTTGAACAAAAACTTGTAAAATATTCAAGAAGTATAGGATATAGATTGAGCTCCTTCCGTTTAAAGATACTTGACAGCGGCGAAGATTCCAAAGATGACGAGAGCAATGATTATCACATATCCGATGAATTGTCGAGAGTCCTGTCGAATGGAGTTATCAGGACGGGCGGCTGGCCAAATAAACACTGAAATTACTGTTTGTTTTTGAGCCGTTCTCTTTAGTCTGCAAAACATTTGCAAATTTTTTAGACACCTGCAACAAAAACATTTCGAAATGCACCAACCTTGTTCAGCTGGCAAGTTTCTCGACTGAGCGAATGGGAGAGCTCCGCAGTGCTCGCAGACCTTCATCTTTCGGATCGACTCTTGACGGAATCGTTGACTCTCTCTTCTTGCTTGGGAGTTTCCCGGATCCATGTATGGAGGAGGCATAGTAATAGCAGTTGGACTGTCGGACATCGTTTCTGTAAAATAGGAGAAGTATGAAAGGGAAGGATACTAATGCAGCAGCTGAAACTGTTATTATGGAAAAGTGCGGGAGGACAGTGTGGACTGATAATTGATAAGAGAAGAGCCAAAGATTGGGGAGGAGTTTGTTTGTAGAGGAGACGTGATAATTGTGTACGGGACGTGCTTCCCTCATGACATGCTTTTGGTCACTTGAAATTAATACGAATTAATTGAGAGAATGTTTACTTGGAAAGGGTTTGAAGATCAGTGCTTTCTGATAGTTTCCATGTGTTTCTCATGTCTGAAACTAAATTACGAAAGAAGAATATACCAGCTATTGAATTATTAAATGGAATTATCGTATTCCGTCTATAACGTCGGAAGTTTGTTGAGTTTCAGTCGGTTAAAGCAGTCGTCTCGTTTGAAATCCGACCATCTTCTGAACTAAGGTGGCAGGCGGCACTCGCGACAGTACCACTTTCTTTTCACTGCTGTGTCTCAAAGAAAACTTGACCATTCATAGTCCCATTGAGTCATTCGTCGTCTTTTCATGTTTTGATTCAACACGGTACCTGCACACAACTGAAAAGTAAAATGCATTTATTAACCATCAGTTTTGTTTTGTAACTTTAAAGAGTAGAAGGGGCGAAGGAAGGGGAAACACCTGAACGGAATAAATTATGAACGGTGTTTCATAGAGAGGGTCATCAGAAGTAGAAATGAAGAAGTGAAGAATGCTTTTGGAACATGAGAGAATTCGATTGCATGATTTAAGGCAAATACTTGCACGCAGCGAAGAGCAAGAAGATGACTATTGCGATCACGATGACGTATCCGATGAACTGGCGAGAGTCCTGGTGGATGTGGTTGATCGGACGGACGGCTGGCCAGACGAGCACTAAAAGTTGCGTGATTTCAGAAAGGATCTACACTTCAAGCTCCCAACTTGCCAACTCCTCACCTTGCTCATGTGGCATGTTAGCAGCTTGTGCCTGTGGTGGAGCTCCACAGTGTGCGCATGGCTTCATGTGAGAGACCGACTCCTTTCTGATTCTCGACATCTTCTTCTTCGCCTGAGCGTTGGCTGGATCCATGTATGGTGGTGGAGTCACGATCGGAACATTCTCGATGTCGACTGCGTGATGCTCTGGCATGGTTGATCTGAAAGACCGAACTGCATCAGACTGCTCTGATCTCCGAAAGTCGGAAAATACGAGATGAGAGAGTTGAAGAATATCCCTAGTTTCTATACATTCAGTAGCCCATCAAGTTCAGAAATCAAAGAAGCTGTTATCAGTTCCCAAACAGTTCTTGTTTATTCGGTTACACTTTCCATAAATAAGAAACACATGACAAATGATAGCGAACGAGAGAAGTGATAAGTGTACCAGAAAAGGAAAAACGAGGCAAAAAATTGGTCTACTCCAGCAACGACGAGGACCGATTCTATTTCATACTGCTGTCCTCATGACCCTTGCGCATGGAAAATGGGAAGCGACACGTAGAGAGAAAGAGAAGAGAGAAAGTAACCTAACCTGTCAACCAGATTCTGTCGATGTAAAGAGACAAACACAGACACACTCACACTCACCAACACGGTCTCTCCTATTTTCAATCGAAAATTGTTATTTGGAAGTGAGTAGAAGAGGACACCTAAAAAATGATACCGACGATGATGAGGGTGGGGAATTGAGAGTTTGCGTTCAATCGAAAACAACAATAGAGAAACGGACAATGATTTCGGGAAACAGTACAAAGAAGTGCATGGAAATCGACGACTAATTCAAGATGAGACACAGCAATCTCGAATTTCAAGTAGATCTTACGTACAGTGCTGACCAAAAAGGTTTTAACTCTGGTGATTTTCCGTGTGAAACGGTAAACTTTTGAGCAGCTTAAAAAGTATGTTCCGATTACCGGATTTTTTTGAAAAACAACTTTGAGAACTTTTCCCGAACCCACACAGTCAAGTCAATTATGTTGCGTCTAGTCACGCGACTTCAAAATTAGAATGATTTCAGCTGAAACTTCAGTGCATCTTTCGAACTTCTTCGGAACCATGATCTTTAATGCAACATAACTTGCTTTTCAACATCCTCTTAAATTCCTGACACATAGCCGAGGCAGAACAGTTTCCAGTTGCTAGTCAGAAATTTGATACTTCATAGACACGTTTCAGGAAGTCTGGACTGCTATATTGCTTTTCAAAAAATTCATATCTTCCGTCTTCTGAAAGTATAATTTTCTAACTAATTCTAAATCTTTTCTCAGCGTCTAGTCCACTCCGAATTTCAACTTTTGAACCAAACCAACAGAACATCAAAAAGAGATCCTCTCACATTCACATTGATCGGGGTAAAACCAAATGAAAGTGATAGATCAACGGACAGCTGACCTGAAAATGAGCTGGCGTGTGGGGCACAAACAATTGTTTGGCTCATTCGCTGGACACAATTTATGAGGTAACCTTGAAACAACGAGGAAGGAATGAACTTCAAAAAAGAAACGAAGAGGATTTTTCTTTTTTTAGATGACGTTTTAAGATCAAAAGTATGAGACATTGATGGGCACACCGAAGAAGAGTGGAGAAGAACTGAAACCGGTTCAAAACAACTCTGATTGTCTGTTTTTGTTTTTCCACTCTCTTTCGGAAATTGAACTCTTCGTTTTAGGTTCGTTTGAAGTTTATTTGGGTACAGCACTATGTTTTGACTGAAAGAAGTGACGCAGGTTCACCGGTCGTCGTCTAATATCAAGGAGAAAGTTGGAACAAAAACATCAAATTAAAAGTTAGAACTTCTAGATAATAGCCGAGAAACAAAGTTCGAAAGGTCAGGTTTTACATGTTAGCTTTCAATATCTCGTCTCGACATTGAAGAACTTCCCGATTGCATTTTGCAAATATAATGTTCTATATCTTCAAAAGGAAACATCAACAAACCGAGTGATTGTGGTTCATAGACAGTCTCCTCCAGGACACGACAACCCTATCCTACATGTGATCCATCTGGCCGTCTACTGACCAATTCTTGCCTCTTCGAACTCTCGACCTCTCCAGATCACACACTATTTTTGAATCTTTTGTTTTGCAAGATGAAAAGAGGACACAGAAAAAGACATTCGAATCTTGTGACGAAAAGGGGGCAAATCAAAAATTGAGAGCGAGGGCGGTAAACACCTTCGAATTGTGCACTATCCATATTTGTTTACTTTTTGGTTCTGAAATTGAGATGACTGGAAGAGATTCGAAAAGACTAGTGGCAGCAGCAGGTCATGTGCTTTTGTCGACATGTTTTGATTTATTTTTGATGGAGGTGGTGGGTTCTTTTTTCGAGAGAAAACGAGCGTAAAACAATGAGATGAAAAATGAAACAAAAATAATTAGAAGGGTTTCTCAACAATGAAAAACAAAGAATCATGACTACATGTGTTTGTGAAGAAATTGGCGGATTGGGCGGTTTTTGTGGAATTTCAGTTTGGGAACTGTCATCGGGGGACTGCAACTTGGAGGAAGGTTGAATGGGCAAGAGTCGATTGGAGAAGCACCGAGGAATATTCGAGTTTCTTCTGAAATCGGTGTAGAAATTATGTGGAAGTTTCACAGAATGCCAGGTGGAACCAAACGCCGGGATGGCTTTCTTGATTCAAAATTAGGTCCCTCGGCTCTTCCAGTTAAAGATGTTTCTCATAATGGGTCCAAGTAGAACCGAACCCACAGATTCATAATTGAAATAAAAGTCGGCGAAATGCTCATGTCAGAGTTATAACATAGTAAAGTATTTCTGACATTCTTACCACAGATTGCAAATGAATATGAAAACTAACCAAAGTCAGTGATTGGTCCTGAAGCCTTCAACGTTTCTAGATGCTTCTTCAGCTTTTCATTGAATTTTCTCTCCTTCACTACCTCCACATGAATGAATATCGCAACTGTGGCAATCATTGATATCACTATTCTGAAATGACAGAAGTTTGAACTCGAAACAAGATAGTGTAACTCACAACAAAATGATCACGTAGGTGAAGTCTATGCAACATCCTTCTACGCAACAGAATTTTCCTATTCCACACTGAAACTTGTCATTTTATAGTTTAACACTCGCAGTTTTCTGTTAACTCACATTATCTGTAATTCCCATGCTGCAATTTGTTGCTTGAAGATTCGAAAACATCTTAACAGAAGAGTAAAAGCAGATAAGCCGAGGGAAGAAGACGTCGAAGATTATCAGGAATTCTTGTTAGTTGAAAAAGGCCCTTGCGTGTCGAGCAAGAGAACTGATAGAGAGGAGAGAAAGAATATCGGATTAGATGCCTCGTTTCGCATTTTTGATGTGAGAGGGAGGATGAGAAGCTAGAGAACAAGAATATGAATATGTTGAAACACATTTTGATGGCCTTTTCGAGGCGAAAATGTTTAGTTGGAGAGCACTTGGGAGACTTTTGAGTTGGTGGGAAATCTTATTGCTTCACTTTCCTTCCTCGAGAGAACTTTCATGGCCGACTTCGCCAATTCGGAGATAGAACCGTTCTAACAAATACAAACATCACAAAAGTCTTAAATATGAATGATGATAAAGAATTCATAATAGGCTGAGCGATGCAGAGGAAAACATTCCACATATGAGTCAACCATGTGGTGCTTCGATTTGAAGGGAATAACAATCATTGGAAAAGTTCTAGAAGTTAGAAATTGTCATCATGATGTCGTTAACTTTGAGTTATCTGCATTGGATTCACAACAACCAACTGCATAGCTGATTGCATGTTTCATTTCTAGTCTTTCATCTTTCAAGAGTACTTTCGAACAGCTCGAATTGTTTGTCAATTTTGAAAGCTCAACTTTGATCCACTCCAAAACCACCGGTCCTTGGTCGATGTTTCCAATTGTTTTCCACGTGCATCACACTTTCCAGTAATCACTTCTTCTCTCCTCCACCTAATACCTTCCTCTAACGGAAGCTCTACTCTTCCGGAGAATGTTTTCTTTTTCTTCAGACTATTTTTTTGAGTAGCCACCTGAATCCAACAGAATATTCCAGAATGATGAAGATATGGAACACATACGCCTACTCGTGTGTCAGACATTCATAAAACTTATAGACATTCTGGAAACCAACAAGAACAGTTCGACTTCCGGAGAAATGCATCATTTGGGATCTATGAAAGCGTTAAAGTGGTAACCCTAGTTTTATACGTTTGTGCTCAGATTACACTTGTCATACAACAATGACCAACTGAATATCACGTACGTAAATTCTTGGGATTGGAAGTCAAAGATCTCCGAAGTCCTGCCGATTCATATTATTTTGTTCATTCGGGTTTTCACACAACTACGTGATTCTTCCTCGGTTTTCCTCTCGAAAGACGTCGTCAACATGGCTATTCAAAACACAATGAATCCTTTCTAGATCATGAGTCAGAATGAGTTAAAGTACAAATTCACGATCAGACATCACCCTATTCAATCTCATGAACGATCAGTATACAAAATCATTTTTTCAACAGAAAGCTTTATTCAGCTATGGTAAGAAACACACAGGAAATGAAACGATGATGATGGTTAAGAAGCGGTTTTGTCCACGAAGGGAAAGTGAGAGTCCCCCTAGTTGAATTGTGATTGAATCCATTTTGAGTTCCGAGATTATTTGAATAGAGAAGCGACTTTTGAAGTGGAGATAAATGAATTGGTACTCTTGTTCAAAGGTTACAACACGTCAGGATATGTCGAGCCAACGGAACGGCGTCGCATGGGTCTTCCGAAGTACTCCGATAGGTAGTGGAGGTACGCATCACTGAAGATACAGGATTAGTACAGTCAAAGTTCCATTTAAATGAACTCACTCTCCCTGCGAGCCAGAGGCTCCCTTTCCCGGTTCGTGGAAGCGCGACATCTGCATGCGGTCTCTGAAATTATCAAGAATCAGAATACAATATTTTCTCCAGAAATCTCTTACTCCAATTCCATCCGACTGTATGCCTGGCATACGACGAACAGAACACAGACGAGAAGAAGAACACGGCAGACGGCAACGGACATCCTGCAAAAGATATATGAAATTAGAGAAGACAAATCAAACAGCTTCGGAGGGGTGTGGTGTGACCATGAAAATGAGCTAAGAGCGACTGCAAGAAGGATGGAAGAGGAGGAGAAGAAGGCGGGCACGAATAGTGGGCGGAGCCTTTTCAGGCATTGTGAGAAAGAGCCGAAGACCGGAGAGCAAGGAAGGGAGGAGAAAGTGCTCATTAATTGAGGCGAGTTACAGTAGGATTCTCGATAACCTATTATATATGTATTTTTGCAAAGCTTGCAAATTTCAAGTCTCGTGATTCAAAATGGCCAGCTACGAAGGAAACATTTTCAGTGATGTCAGCATAGGATCAGTCTGAAGTTTGACACGTCTACTACAAGTAAAAGTTGTCTGAAATTTTTGAAACGCCTGGTTGTCACCAGCGATCAATTTGTGGGCGTTTGGATGGGACTTCAGAAATTCAACCTCATGACGAAATCGAATGTATGAATCACTAAACTGTGCTTACAAGGGTCTCAGAACGGTATATACCAAAGACCCTAGAACCATGTCATTTCCATTTCCTGGTCCCAACACATAAACATTTTGTTAATGGATTACTTTCTTATGAATTTTGACAAATTGACGCTAAAGCGTGTTCTTCTATATTTGATAGAAGTTACGGTATGAAAGATCCTGGAACCACGAACCAATCTCTCGGAGAGTTTCAGCTATTATCAGGAGAACTATGTTTTCACTTCTTTCGCAAATTCCAAAGCCTTTGAAGAGCAGGTTTTGCATTCCAAAATGATGTCGTGCCCTTCGCAATATAATCACTGCATCCCTCAACTATACGATTTCCTAATGATAGGGTTGCTGTACGGAACCTTTCAAAACTGGAGAAATTTTCAAAATTTGAAAACTCCTATTACTAGAAAGCCATTCCCGGGGACAAAGTTCGCACAGAATCGGATAGTATCCATGTCGTCATTTTGTTTATTCAATTCCAAACCTTTTGCAGAATGCCTAATGAAACATTAGCTATATTATAAGAAATTGATGAAACCAGAAACTAGAAAAGGTTTGTTTGAAAAGAATAAGATGCAAAAATAGATGGTTGTAATTCTGAAGAATAGAGAATTTCCGATGAAGGGATCGGTGGCTTCCGGTTTTTATAACCAACCTACCTAATTGGATGTGCAAAAAAGGGCCTTCTCGAGATGGAAATACTACAAAGTGAGTGCAAAAATGTCTTTTTCGTGCTTTACGATTCTCCAGACGAAATGGGATCGGGTGCTTAAGAAGACAATACTGAATACATTCGGAGGGAGAAAGAAACGGAGAATAGAACGATGAGAAATGACGTGGATTCGGGGAGAGTGAGCATTCGAAATGGAATTGGGTGAAGGATGGGAGAAATATTGAGATCTATTCTTCGATTAATTTCCATTCTAGACTTCCGGGTAATATTGGTATCCTCTAGGAAATTTTATTAGATATATTTTCCTTCGTTTTTTGTGGTAGATGTCGTAAAAGTTAGTACGGTAAAATAGTTGCTCTTGAGGATTCTGCAGCTGGAAGAATCAGGCAGCATCAGAAGAGTAGAAGGGTGTGAAGTTGAAAAGCGTTTCAAAGTGTGGGCATGACAGAAACTTGAAGCTTCCACGAGCTGCTTAGCTTTGAGTGGGTAGATTTGCATTTTTGAAATTGTCACAAGTAGTTTGCCGACCAACGGTAAAACTCAAAGTGAGAGGATAGACCTCCCACATTCGAAAAAAGAATACAAAACAATTCCAGACTATTTGGCTGTCAACAACTGATAAGAACTTATTATTAGAATAATATCCTCGGCGATCTTTTGTATTCCCTTTAGAATTCCTTTTTCCTTCTGGCGAATCGAGTACAATAGGCTTGACGTCATGCAACGTGCCTAGAAGAACATTTCATCGAAATTTCATTATCCAGGATCTTCAATAAGAAATTCAGAAATTTCTGGAGATGTATTGGTTCTTTCTGATAGATGTCGTACCAGTGTATATATTCTTAAACACATTCATACTCTCGTCATCGCCTCTTTCCTGTTTTTCAGCCTGTCACATATACATCCAATTATAGCTTCAATACGCCCGGATCCGAATGATTCTGTGTCTGACTCATTCATCTGAAAGTTCATCTAATCTTTTCAGTTTTTTGACGTTTTCAATCGAAAAATCTTTTGAAGAAACGACCAAAGGATGCTCAGCAGAGGCACTGAAATATGGATAAGAAAAAAACGAAAATGAATAATTCGTCAAGTTTCTCAGCTGAAAATCAGTGTTTGTACACATGTTTCTGCATACTCCATAGGAGGTTTTGCTTCGAGTTTTCATTTTAACATAACTTTTTTTTCATATAACAAGAGAATGAAAACAGAACATAAAACCAGTGTGAAGAGAAAGAAAAAACCCGGATGAAAAAAGGAATCTGAGTGTACATACAGAATAATTACAGACACGGAAGGAGGGGGATTCAGGGATTAGTTACCATACATGTGTCGGATATCGGAAGTGATGTTTTTGTTGAGAATCAGAAACGCGATGAAGACGGGAGCCAGATAGAAGAGGAGAGATGGACGGAGGATTGATTGAGGACACGATGCACCCTTTGGCATCGGGATTTCTGAGAGAGTGTCTGGAAACGTAATATGATATGAAGTTCAAGCAGATTTCGGAATTTATGTTTTGGTGCAAGTAGATCGAATTTCGTTTGATTATAAATGTTATATGCATGTTGAAGGCACACAACAAAGTCTAATGTTTTCAGAGAGGCTCTGAGAATTTCCTGAAAACTGAAACATTTGTACTTCTTGAAAGTCCTCTGCTAGGTAACAGGAAGCTCAAAAATACAGGGAGTGGTGATGGAGGGAAACGCACTCTGAGACAAAGTGTTCAGCTTCGGATGACTTCGGTGCAATAATCTTTTGCTCATCGTTTACAAAGTGTTAAATGAACCAACGTACCAATTTTCGATAAATTCTCAAAACTCCTCTAAAAGCACCTTGCTAGCAAACGAAATTTCCAGTTTCATTTGGTCTCATGAAGAATCGCAGCATTCATGCCCAGACTACTTATTTTTCTAGTTTCCTTCTTTCGTTTTTATCAAATCAACTTGATCAATCTTCATACGATTTTCTCCGGTACTTTCAGGCAATTTCTCAATGATAGCAAGCTTTTTGAAATGAGAGCAGTAGCAAGTAAACAAACCGTGATTTGTGGTTTATGTGCTTTCGTAAGTACGACAGTTTGCAAGATGATTCACAAAAGGAAGAGTTAGAACGGAGAAAACCACAAAAAACCTACCAGAAGTCATTGATAAAGCACAATCAATCATTATGACGAGCACAAGTGATTGTAGTAGTCTTGACATTCAGATTCTGGAAAAACTGAGGAATCCGTGAATGAAAGTGTAACGTCGATAGAGAGAAATAAAGTCTGTAATGCAAATAAACAAACGAAAACAAGTGAGCACATTTCGGGAAGTAAGAGGAATCACATGTTGGTCAAAAACAAATCAGTTCAAAACGAAAGAGAGGAAATTCGGGAGATTCAGAGAAAGAAACGGACAACAAAACACACGGTATGATGAGTGGTGATAAGCTGGTGGGGGCAATAAAAGATGGAAACAAAAAAGGTTGATTTTTTGAGAAGAAAGGAGAAAGTAAGTGGGGTACATTTGTCTTTGAAAAGACCTGTTTTGAAAAGTGATTCAAAGCTATTACAATGTTTCGAAATGGTTGGTATTCTGGATGTTTTAGAAGTAATGGGAAATAGGTTCGGAAGATCTGAAAATTCTTGCCCGAAAGTGAATCTAAAGCTTTTTGAATACGTGAATTAGTTCAACTGTTTGAAACCGAAAATTTCGAGTTATGAAGGAAATGGTGAGTCTAAAGAATCCATATTCAGATATAGGTGACACAAATCTATCGGAGAACTAATTCTACCAGATTTCCCCACGACTGAGGAAGTACAATGTAAGGGAGGGAGGTGAGAAGAATGAAAAAAGAAGATGAATTTAGAATAAGAAGAGAAATTGCGCAAGCGATACATACACACGATCCTCCTCCCCCTGCCAATTTATGACAAACTGTCGTAGTTTCTCAAGTACAACAGGTTTCATTTCATTCCGGCCAGAAAAGGGGGAAGAGAAGGAGGAAGAAGAATGGAGTTCGGTTTGGGTTTGCACATGTCAAAATATGTTGTGTATTTACGAAAATAAAGAACGAATGGTAGCAGATCAGAAGTTTTCTTTTTTTCTGTGTCGAAACCGTCACAGCAAACAAGAATGGGGGTAATTGAACACGAAGAAAGATAGTTGACCTCGAAACATGCGAATCATAATAGAATAGACTCAAAGGATCGCTTATCGAACAAAACACTCAAGACGTGTGACCGAAGGAAATGCTGATAACTAATTTCAGATGGTCAATCGGAAAAACTATAACAGTTGTTTCATACAAAACTGGTGATCGAGACAGAGTTTCAGGCATCGAAACTCATTAAACTTTATATTACAGTGTCAGTATTAGGAAAAAACCATGTAAGCTTGACGAACTGAATTACTCTTCGAATTATTCTGAGCCGGAAAACTCTGCTTCAAAAGTATATACATATTTAGTGATATAGCAAAGGATAGATCTCGTCCATGAGGTTTCAATAAAATGAAACTTGAAGACATGTGAAGAACACGAACTGACTTCATGAATGGTTATCTGATTCGATCAGTCGATGACCTATGAGGGAGCTCCAGATGCAGGAGAGGGAGGCGTTGGAATACAAAGGGAGGTAATAAGCTAGTTGGTATATGGTTTTAACATCGATACATCGTCTTTCTCCCGTTCACTCGGAGTTCCCACCTTGGACAATCGATTCAGAGAGCCGTTTATTCAGTCTGTGTGCTCCGTATGTCTCCTGACCTCATTCTCATAACTGAGAAGGGGATGTCGTACTGAAGCAATCAACTTGATATCCGTAGCGACGATTACGAACTAAAATGAATCTAAAAACTTCCAGTCGTTCCTTTTCACTGATTCGCAAGAACTTTGAATCAAAAACGACAAGGAAATCTGCCCAGATCATCCACCTTCCTAATTTTTTTTTCGGATGGATGCTTCGGAATTTTCAAGATTATTTTCTTGAATTATTCTGGGTTAGAGACTAAAGTTGCTGAGACTAAAGATCCCTTTGAATGAGAGCTCACGAGTTGTCACTCGAATTTTATCAATTCTGACACGATTGAAATAAAGCCCGGAACATTTTATTTTGTAATTTTTGTATAGCAAGTAGCAATTAGAAACAAATATGCACAAAACAAAGAACAGAGCAAATTGTAGAGGGTCTTCTTATGTGGCAGGATCGGAAATAAAATCTTGATGGTCTTTTTTGGATGTTCTCATGATCTTGAAATGATGATAGGGAGTTGTTTTTGTCCCAAAAGGGACCACAACGATTTGGTGACAAATGAAAAAAGGTGGTAAAAATGGGAAAACGTAGGGGAAGTTGGAAGGCAAGAGATTTAGAAGCACTTGCGGTGGACGATGGATGGGCCGGACTCATCGTACTCTTGCTTGGAGATCCACATCTGTTGGAAGGTGGAGAGGGAGGCGAGGATGGATCCTCCGATCCAGACGGAGTACTTGCGCTCTGGTGGGGCGATGATCTTGATCTTCATGGTGCTGAAAAAGACATCAATGAA